>CM032377.1:2763068-2886659 GCA_019023105.1 Diglossa brunneiventris
TTGCTTCCATCAGAATCTTTTGCGACACAGTCGTCTCTCAGGTGCCATGAGACCTTGCTGTGCAGTAATGGAGCTTTGTTTCTACTAGGCCTGGCCATGTCCCAGTGGCAACTGTGTCCCATGAGGCCAGTGTGGTGAAATAGAGCCATGGATCCATGAGATTCCATATTGTGTCATAATGGTCTGCTGAATTCCATCAGGCTGCTCATTGTCACAATGGACACTGAGTTCCACGTGCCCTGGCAGTACAGAAGTGGCACCTGTATTCCGTGTTGCAAATGCCCTGTGTTGTTCAAAATGGAAACTTTTTCCCCAAGATTCCTTGCATCAGAGTGGTCTCCTTGGTTCTATGAGGCCTCACTGCAAAAAAGTTCACACTTGCTTACATGAGATTCCATTGTCTAACAATGTTCTTCTGTGTTCCCTTAGGCCCAGCTGTGTCACAATGGACACTTGCTTGCACGATGCTGGAGTCCTTGGAAAAAGGACCGGAGAGAAGGGAGCCCGGCCGGAGACCCACAAACACTCCAGCAGCTGTAGAGGAGAGAGAGATGTCCCTGGGTCCCGGGAGACCTGAGCCCACTCCGTCAAGAGAGAGGCTGCCTCAGGCTGAATTCCCCAAGGGACGGCTCGAAGTCTTCTCTGGGGCGCACCAGCTAAAGGGAGCAGGTGAATGATGAAGACGAGAGGCAGCTGTTTCTCCGCAGCAGGGTGTTTTATTGATGGAGGGGGGACGTGGAGGGAGGCAGGGAGCCAAGAAGAAACAGCCAACTGGGGGGTTAACATAGGCTTATAAAGGTGGCCTGGGGAGTTAACCCTCGCCCCAGGACCAATATCAAAGCAGCATGGGATAACAGACACATTACATGAACTAATCAAATACACATAGGGGGGAGAGACAGGAGACTTGGCCCAATCACTGGGACCAGCTCAGGAAGGATCTGGAAATTGGGAGTGGGGAAACAATGATGGATGACACTATTAGAGGGTTACTATGGAAATGGGGAGGGGATAACTGATAGACAGGAAAACAGTAACAAAAAGGCGGGAGTAACTATGACAACCAATGATTGGCATGGAAAAGCTGGATCTTCTCGGGGGAGGGGAACCTAGACCAGGCGCCATCTTGAACAATTGTAAAAATTATAACAACTGTAATAAACTCCACAGAACACATTAAAAGTACATAACTCAACAATATCACAACTTGCAATCAGTCCTCAGAGTCCGGGCTGCAGTTGCCACGCACTGCAACAGCACGAGCCTTTGAAATGTCCCATTGGCACCTGGGTTCCATGAGGCCCTGCTGTGATGACAATTTCCTCTTTGTTCCATGAGATTCAACTACTTCTCAATGATAACCTTGGTTCCATGATGGCCCTCTGTGTCACAATAGAGCCTTAGCATCTTGAGATTCTCTTGCGTCACAATGGTCTCCTGTGTTCCATCAGGCCTGGCTGTGTCATAATGGAAATTTGCTTCTATGAACAGTGGCAATGTTCCAGTGGCACCTGTGTTCTATGACATCCTGCTATCTTACAAGTGACAGTTTGTTCCTCAAGAATCCATGGAGTCACAATGGTCACTTGGGTTCTATGAGGCTCTGCTGTTTTTACAAATGAGACTTGGTTCCACGGGATTCCAGTGCCCCCCAATTTTCTCCTGGGTTCCAAGAAGCCCTGCTGGGTCACAATGGCCCCTTGCTTGCACAAGCCATGGCATGGTCCCACTTGCCCCTGAGTTCCGTCTGGCCACGTTATGTTCACAACTGACACTTAGTTCCATCAGATTACATTGTGTCACAATGGTCCCTGGGTTTGAAAGCAAAACCAGCGAGAGACTCCAAGTCAGAAATACAATTTATTAGGAGAAGGGGAAAAAAACCTAAATACATGCAATAATAAAAAAAGAAAAACCACTGACAGAGTCAGAATACAACCTGACACCCTGCTAGTTAGGGTGGTGGCAGCAGTCCAGATGAAATGGTCTTGTTGAAGTGGTGATCCTGTAGAAACCATCTGTTAGCTCTTGTCCTCTGGAAAACCAGTGGGTAAGGGTGGCTGTTCCTCTGGGAATGCAGTGGAAAAACTGCTTGTTGTGTTGTCCCAAAACCCAGATTATATCCTTATAATGGATGCTTAGGTCCTCCCCCCTGGGCTGAGAATCTCGCAGTGGGCTGGTATCGTTCTGAGTCATCTGGTGGGTCCTTGATTACCCGTTAAACAGGAATGGCTCCCGGAGGGAGTTATCTCTGAGTCATGTGGCAAGGTATTGATGTGCTGAGGTGCAGGAATCCAAAGCCCAGGCTAGCTCAGCACCAGCCAGCAGTCTGGCTTGACAGCAGCTGTGGCAGCGGGCATGGCTCTGGGACGGAGACTGGCTCCGGCAAGCTGTTGCCTAAGGACAACCTCCCCATGTCAGAGGTGAGAAGGCTTCGCCCTTGGCCGAAGGCTAGAAGCCGCTCCAGCTAAGCACCAAGAAATAAAGAAGTCCGACAGCTGTCTGCGGCAGGGAAGGGTTTTATTAGGAGAGGGTGATGGCTGCAGGCAACTGCCGAAGAGGACGGGGCGAGCAGAGGTTTTAAAGGGTCCCAGAGGGGAGGAGCAACCCCCCCCCACCCCGGGCAAATGAACATACAGGAAGAAATGATTGACTTAACAGAACATCAAATGGGGGACTAGTTGGGGAGGGGAAACAACTTCTGGTCCAATCACTCTCTGCTCTGAGTAGAAGGTTCTAGGGAAAAGGTGTGGGCAGAGAGTGACGGACATGGCAGTTACTAGGGAAACATAGGAGGGATTTGGGAGAAACTATGACAACAGAGGAGGGGTTAACAGATTGACATAAAAGCTGATACAAGGGTGGCGGGAGTTGCCTAGACAACCGAGGATTGACAGATAACTGTGAGGGGGAAAGGTGGGAAGGGAGCCCTAGGCAGAACCATTATAATAACAGAACAGGGGGAAACCGAACCTACCAACTGAATATAACATTAACATCAAAATACAACTTGAATACACAGATCATAACTAAGAACAGAAGAGCGGTCACACCGCAACATTGATGGGCCCATTAACAGGAGATAAGGGAAAAAAAAACCCAAAAAACAATGCCCCTCCTGGTTTCAGCAGCTCTTGAGGATGGGAATAAATACATTTTTATATTGCAACCTGGGACACAGGGTATGTGAATGAACACTTTTTAGAAATCAGCAAATTTAGCAGAAAAGCTAACTGCAAATACTAACCAGTGACTCTTTGAACAGGCAATCTTACAGAGCATGCACAGAAAAGAGAGGTGAAAAATTCAAGCCCAAGGAAGACTTATGAGCCTTCATCCAAAATGGCCACCAGGAGGCTGATGACCACCTCATGCAGAAAAAGCACATGTGCTTCAAGGGCTTACATAATAATGTAATTAGAAAATATGCTGCAATATGAAGGTTAGGAAAGTATAATGTTTTCTTTGGGTGACCTTATGGTACTGTATACCCTATCATCTGCTTTGTCCCTAGGCATGGGTCCTGTAACTTTAAGCTGGGTTTGAGAGGAGGAGGGAAGCTGCAGGAATTCTTTTGGCAGTTTATGTTCAAACACAGATACTCTGTTTTTTGTCAGCAGAGCGAGGGAGAGATACATGCTTTGCTTTTAGCTAGCTTCTTTTTGTTAGCTGAGGCAAGAAGTTTTCCCCAGGACTGTGGCTTCTTCTGGAACTGTTCAGCTTAGCTCCAGTCCAGAACACTAGACCTTCGCCAGAAGACCCAGTGGGGGGTGCTGCAGGGACACTTCATCCCAGCTCTGGACCTCGGGAGAAGCCAAGCAGGACTCTAAAATCCACCAGCTTTGTCTGCAGAGAGAAAGCTCAAATATTAACAGTCATTATTATTTTCCCCATGCTTGCTTGTTAAATAAACAGTTTTAAACAAATAGGGTTTTTCACTTTCCTCTAAGAAATTCCTTTCGTTTGGTGGGGGAGGATGTGCCAAAACCTACCTTTCTTTAGAGGCGATGCCTCTTTCAGGACATTTCCTCCCAAACAGAGACAAAATCTGGCACCCAATGTGGGCCTGGAGAAAGTGAAAAACACACTAATAATTACATTCTGGTTTTAAATACTTTGTATTGGGGTATAGCAGGTGGTAGTCACCATGCTGTTTGATGTGATACTGTCTCTCTGCTCCCTAGGCCTGTTTGCTTTTCTGGAGGTAGGGGCAATTTTGTCCTTCACATGTAACTTTTACAGAGCAGGGATATAAGTCTGGATTGCCACATTGATGTGCTTGGTGGTAATTATTTATAGAAGGTTAACAGTGGTACTGGGAGCTGTTGAAAATGTGTATGGTCTATTGTTTCTCCATCCTAGTCTTGGTAGCCTGCTGTGGAGGTTTATAATAATTACACCCAGTCTGTTAGGGGAAACATGGAGGAAGATGTTTCCCAGACCTTCATCTCCTTCTTCCCCTTCAAATCTGGTATGTCATCTTTTGAGAATGTTTAATTTCCCCTGCATGTTAAAGATACCACCTTCCTGGTGTTTTGTCTGGTAGATTTCCTCTATACTGTCTCTAGAATGAGGGCTGAGATTTCCAGAGGGGCTGACCAGACACTTGCCCCAGGCATGGAAAATCCTAAGTAGTGTGGGGTATGGGAGGACATAGGCCAAACCCTTAAGGAATTGTCTGTCCCAATAACTTGGAACTTCCCCCCTGAACAAATTCAGAAGCCAGCTGAGACGGGGAAATATCTGAAAGAGAAGTACAGCGACAACTCCAATGAGAAGAAAAAACTCCTCGGAATAGGCTGGGCCCTGGCATATGCTTATCACATGCTGCTAGATAATGTAGGGCAAAAGATACAGCCAGAAGAGCAGGAAGATAAATCAGCAAACACATCAGTCACTCAGGCTGCAGGTAAACCAGACAGGGAATCTAAGCCAATGGCAATTGCTCCTGTCCAGAGAAGGAAAGACAAACTGAAATCCATTCACCCAGTAGGTGATGACAGGGAGCCAGGATCCTCACAGCCAGCAGAGGACTCAGAAACAGAAATAATTATTGAGTCTCTGTCCACAGAAAACCTTTACAGCCTAAGAAAGGATTACACCTGATGGTCTGATGAATCTGTATTGAGTTGGTTGTTCCACTTCTGGGACATCACAGGCAATAATACAATTCTGGATGGTACTGAAGCGAGGCATTTGGGATCCTGTCATGTGATGCGAGTATCGACCGAGGGATGGCAAGGAGGCTCAAAGCTCTTAGTGTCTGGGCACAGCTCTTTAGAAGTGTGAAGGAAAGTTACCTTTGCCCAGAAGATCTCTGGGTGTAGCAACCCCTGTGGAAGACCATAGAACAAAGGGTTCAGTGCTTGAGAGAACTGGAGGTGGTAGAGATAATTTTCTCAGATGACCAAACAATTAAGAGTCCAGACATGGTAAAATGTACACCAGTGATGTGGCTAGAACTCATATGACTTGGTTCACAAGAATATGCCTCTGCTTTAGCAATGATGAAGTGGAATGAGGGGGATGAGACCGTGATTGCTATAGTGAAAAAGCTCCATATAGTGAAAAAGATCCATATAGCCGGGTGCATGGCCCAACACATGCAAGAATCTCAGCAGTAGTATCAAGTCTGTCAGAGTGCATACAGAAAATGGAAGATAGGATTGAGGACACTGATGCCTTACGTTTTAGCTTTTATATTTTTCAGATGCTGTACTGCTTTAGTTTATAGTTCTGAGCTTCATATTAAGGGATGGTAAGCTCTCTTCACCGAGCAGCTGAACAAAATAATTCCTTTCCTAGCTTGGGACCAAGGACAACTGACCCAAATTTCAGACCCAAGAGCATAAAGAACGAGGACTGAAGAGAGAAAAACAAGAAGGATAATCTAAAGCTCTAATTGGACAATTAACTCCAATATGCTAATAGACCAGAACTTATAAAAGTGAGACACCACCTGATCGGTCGTCCATTTTGTGACCATTTTGGGTATGACAGTGTGACAGTGTGAAAAACATGCTGCTCTGGCAGTATGGGTGCATGAAGTGAAAGAGACCAAGACTCAGAGAGGAAGTTCCACCAGAAAGGAAGCAGCTCCTGTTGCCCATATGCCCATAGCCAAGCTGCCAGACATAATGGAAAATGTTGGATTATTCCCAGCTTTTACAGAGATGGAGGAACTGAGAAAGGTAAGACATAAAAGATGTAATACTTAACACTATTCTATCAGAAGCCAACCTATTTCCTGGTTACAATACCTTATAAATGTTTTTTCAGCCTATTCGCTTTTGCCACACAATGCTACTAATACCTCTAACACCAATCACCTATTATTTAACCCCATGTGATTTTGCTACAATGCATCTTTCACAGTTCTAATTTTCCAAAATATCTGGTCTTTTTGCAAGGCCATCATTTGAAACTTGTTTCTAGTTCAATCTCTCTCTCAACAAAGTCATCTCTATTCCATGGCCTTCCTAAGGCACCACACCTTATCTCAGAGTTTGCATACAGATGTACAAGACTGTGTGAACTTTCTGTCAGGTTTTGAGAACCCTTTACAAATCCATTTCTCACAGGAAAATAAGATGACGTCCAATCCCCTTGGAGAAACCTCTAGAATGTATGCCCAGGGAGGGAAGGATAACCAAGACTAGGGGGGCCCTGCCTCTGCCTAGGTAGAGGCTATGGAAAACCACATCTTTTGGACACTGTGGATTCGTTGGCCTGGCACATCAGAACGACAAAAATACAAGGCCTTGGTCAACACTGGTAGGCAGCGCTAATCCCATCAAGACGTGGGGGCAGAACCTGTTTCTGTTGGTGGGGTGACAGCGGGATCACAGCAGCTGACCCTGTTGGAAGCTGGGGTGAGCCTGACTAGAAATGAGTGGAAGAAACATCCCATTGTGACTGCCCAGAGGCCCCATACATTCTAGGCATAGACTTCCTCTGAAGTGGATATTTCAAAGACCCAGAGGAACTCAAGAGGGCATTTGGGATAGCTGCTGTCGAGACAGAGGGCATTAAGCAATTGAACACCTTGCCTGGACTATCAGAGAACCCATCTGAAGTAGGACTTCTGAAGGAGGAAGAGCAACAAGTGCCAATTGCCACCTCAACAGTGCACCACTGTCAGTACTGAACAAATGGAGATGCTGTGACTCCCATCCATAAGATGATCCGGGAGCTGGAGAGCCAAGAGGTGGTCAGCAAGGCCCACTCACCCTTCAACAGCCCCATCTGGCCTGTGAGCAAATCTGAAGGGGAATGGAGATTGACTGTGGACTATCGTGCCTGGAACGAAGTCACTCCACAGTTGAACACTGCTGTGTTGGACATGATGGAGCTCCAGTCGTAGCTGGATTCCAAGGCAGTGAAGTGGTATGACACTATTGATATCACAAAGTCATTTTTCTCCGTTCCTCTGGCAGCAGAGTGCAAGGCCTAAGTTTGCTGTAATCTGGACAGCGCTGCCTGTCTCCCCTAGGAACACACGCATACGGCCCGCCCGCAGTGGATCTGCCTTGGCTGCTGCCACAGCCATGCAGTGACCATCTGGTCCCCGGGTGTGCTGCTGTATGTCATGGTCTGTGGGAACCTCCCCTTCAAGGACGACCACGACATCGTGCTGGGGCAGCTCTTCTTCTGGCAGCAGGTCTCTCCAGGTTGGTATCCGGCCCCATGAAGGCAGGCTTTGGCAGATGGCAGCGCGCAGCCCAGCGTGGCCCTCACACAGCTCCACGCAACACTCATCTGCCCCCAAGGCTGGCCACAGGAGGCAGCCCGTGCCGATGGGGTCAGTGTGGCCCACGCGGCTGAAGGAGGTGGCCATGTCCCACCATGCTGCTCTCTTCCCGCGGGGCAGAGTCGGTCGGGAGGCTGGCGCAGCCCCGAGAACACACAGCATGGCCCGGGACCCGCGGGCACTGGGGGAAGCTGGGCAGGAGCCTTCTGCCAGTGACCGGCGCTGTCTGCCCTCTCTCCCCAGAGTGCCAGCATCTGATCCACTGGTGTTTGGCCAAGCACCCTGTGGACAGGCCAGAGCTGGAGATCTTGCGCCACCCTTGGGTGCAGGGCAGGCATTTTTGATGCCTTGCTGGAGCCTCTGCAGCCTCCACTTACCAAATGGACTGAGGACCCGAGAAGTAAAACAACAACAAACTCATTGCGGCATGTCAAGTCTGATCCTTGTCAGCAACTTCAGCTAAAGAAACCTCTTGGGAAAAGGGGAAATCAGAGTGCTCCCTTCAGCCTGTGTAAAGCTTTCCATGCCTTTCCTCCAGGATGGTACTTTTGTGTCTTCAAGCACAGGCTGCAGTGTGCGTAGGAGGGGCTTTACTGAGCCAAGAAATGCAACAGCGAAACAACAGCTGCCCTTTGAAAGTGACAGGGGCTTCTTGGTGTGTCTGCTGAAGTGACACACAGGTCTGTGTCTGCATTCCAAGGGTCGGCGGCTGTCAGGGACAGAGACGACTCCTCTCCAAAGCTCTGAGAAGAACCAGAAGCAGCAGAACATCATTTGAGGTTGAGCCCCGATGAACTCTTCCTCTTTCTTTCCCTCCCATCAGCAGCAGGCAAATGTGCACCAGGCCTCGTGGCTCATGTCAGAGCCTTCTTCCTCCCCAGGAAGCCTCCTCCCAGTAAAGGAGGAGCCCTTCCGCAGCCCAGGACTCTCCAGCTCAGCCGTCCTGGAGCCAGGCCGCCGTCTGAGCCCCACATGCCCTGGGCCAAGTGGGGATTGGGGACCCTCTTGGCCACAGCCACCACAAATAAATGGAGGCTCAAACCTCTGACAAGAGGAAAAGGGCTCCAGCAAAGCCTCAGCTCGGAGCATGAAGACAGCGACTTCAGGCTGCTCAGGGAACTGCTAAGCAAGGTCTCTGGGGAAAATGTTTTTGAAGGTACTGGGGGTCCATCAGTGCTGGTCGCTTTGGAAACATCACCTCCTAAGGGCGCAGGAGCAGGCGATGTCCAAATGTCAGAAGCCAAGCAGGCGAGGCACAAGACTGGCTTGTCTGGACAGGTATCTTCTCTGGGAAAGAAGATGGAAAAGGAAGCTGTGTGCCCTGCGGAATCCAGGTCAGGAGAAGAATACACAGGTGCTTCTAGCCAAGACCCAAGCTGCCACCACCGCTAACTCAGGCTGCTTTCACAGTGCCAAGCGCCTCCTGCAAACTGACATCAAGAACCTGGGCTGGTGAATTTTGTTTCCCAGGGAAAAGGCCGACATTGGTGTTCAGGGGCCTGTGGCCCTTAGTGGCCAGCTGCCTGCTGAGACTGGAGTCTCTGTTGCTTTTGTTCAATGCATTTGTGTGTTAAGGTAAAGGGCGAAGTAAATGCCAACTTTGTATAATTTACAGCTCTGATCTCGTGCTGCCTGAAAGCAAACTGACTCTTTATGTGTGTGAACAGTGACAGCCATATCCTGGTCTTCATCATGAGCAGCTGGGTGCTCCATTTTACCTAGAACTGGAACAGCTGGTATGAACAGAAGCTTAAAATCCAGGAAAAGAAGCAAAGGAAGAAAGAATTATGTGTCTCACTAGGATTTAGTCTAATGTGAGCCTAGAAGGAAAGGAACCGGATGAAATCTGCAAGGAAAGGAACCAGAGGAGCCCTGCATAATTGTCTCTACAGGGCTGAGAGGGCAAAAAAAAAGTTTAGGATGGATATTAAGTAACTACAAAAAGTAGGCAAAACTACTCACACTGTAAGAGTCAATTTCAATTTCACACGTCAGCAAGACAGTGCTGGCCTCCAAAATGTTCCTCTGTTTCATTGTTAACCAAAACACTCCTGTGTGTGTCACAGGTACATGTGGCAGAGGAATTAGGGAGCAAATGGTGGGACTGAGAGAGATTCTTACTGGTGAAGGACACCTGGAAAGGAATGTGCACCAGTAAGGTGACTTGCTTGTTGAAAATAGAAAAGGGTCCAGAAGAATTCACATCATTTATAAATGATGTAAAAACTTGCCTCCTGCTCAAACACAATGGACATGATGAGAAATCTCTGAGACACATAAATCACATAAATCCTCTAATTTCTGGCATAATGATTGCATCATGTGAAGGAGAACGCTGAGTAGAATATGCACAAACTACGCAGGGAATAGTGGGCTTTGTCCTTGCAGTAAAACATTGAGCTTCACTGCTAAATCCCTTAGCCTTTGTTTTCCAGTTTGTAATGCTGGATGATCACCCATTTGCAATGATGTTATTTAACCATAAAGGTATTATTTGACAAATGCTTTAGATTTTTTTGGAATTTTTACATGTTTTATGAAGTATTGTGTGGCTTTAATGCTGATTTTCCTAGAATTAAAATCCCTTCCTCAAGCCATCTGGGGGACATCAGTGATCTGAAACTACTATATGGCACACTTGTATGCATTCCAGCAAGTTTTTTTCCTTGCTCTTTTGAAAACATTGACAATTTTGACTTTGAGAGAAATGTTTAGCTATTATTCATTAATTTTGAGAGTTGTGATAAAAAGCTGTTTCATCTCAATGTGAGAGCACCATCTAGAGACAAATAACATAAATTGTAGCATAAACCCATACCAATCCCTAAGGTAATTATGTTTTCCTTCAGAATTCTAGGGGCTTTCAGAATAATGTTCAATATACTTTTAATAAATATTCCCAAGCTGACTCTCAAGCAATTACAATGCTGTTTGAGGTTTGCAATTAGCTAATTACCTACACCTATTCAGCCAGAGAAAGGGTCATTTCAGCTTGGTAGGTTCATCCACACCAGCTAGAAATGATTGGCTCAAGCAATGACTGGCATCAATAAGAACATCTGAAGAGATCTTTTTTTTTAGCTGCCAGGGCATGGTGAAGCTCATGCCACAAGGCCTTCACCATGCTTCTTTTATTACGTAGCTGGATTATTTAATTAAGCTTTATTGCTTTTTCAGCTTCACCTAGCTATGCAGAGATGCCTTAGGTATACATTTTATGGCATTACAGTCTGCTTTATAAATTCAGTGTTCCCACTGACACTGATGCAGCAATTCTCAGTGGTTTTGAAGATTCCTCTAAATCAGGGGGATGAATTATTGAGTCTCTTGTTTCCATCCTCTGGGATGTCAGTATCTCCTTTTCTGCCATCACAAAATAATGTAGTAATCCTATGATAAGAGAGGTCTTAATATGATATTAAAATACTTCTTACACTTTGTACTTCTAGTGCTTCCTAAGTGTTTGCTAAGGAGGATAAGATCTAAGTGGTCATGGATTTCTTTTTCTTCTAGGTCTTGTGCCTGGAAATCCTGTGACCTGCACATAGCACCCGCAGAGGATTGAAGATGTAGCTCAGTATGTGGCTAAACTGGATTTAACTTCCTGTGCTAGGAACAAATGTCACCGGACAAAATGTCACAACATGCACTTGTCCCCACTCCTTGTAATTCTAGCAGAGAACAAAATTACCTTTGAATGTTGCAGGAGATTAAAGCCTTTTCTGGGATGGCAGTTGAAATTTACTTGAAGGGTAATTCCAGGTTTGAAGGATAATTTCAGGTCTAAGGATACCAGAAGATCACTGAAAGCAAGGATCTCAAGTACAAGACAGATTGGAAGGGACTGTTTCAAGAGCGTGTAGTGACAGAACAAGGGGGGTTGGCTTCAAACTGAAACAGAGTAGGTTTTGATTAGATATTACAAAGAAATTCCTTACTTGGAGGGTAGTGAGGCACTGGCACAGGCTACCCAGAGAAGTTGGTGCTGCCTCATCCCTGGAAATGTTCAAGGCCAGGCTGGATGGGGCTCTGAGCAGCCTGGTCTAGTGGAAGGTGTCCCTGGCCATGGCAGACAGGATGGAACTGGATGATCTTTAAGGTCCATTCCAATCCAGGACACTCTGTGATTTTCTAAGGATCAGATTATATCCCTGAGGATATATGTGGCTCTCCACAGGGAAACCAACAAAAAAGTTTGTCATGGTTTGTTGCGGTGTGAACCGCTTTTCTGTTCTTAGTTATGATCTGTGTAAGTTTATTATTCAAGTTGTATTTTGATGTTAATGTTAGATTTAGTTGGTAGGTTCGGTTTCCCCCTGTTCTGTTATTATAATGGTTCTGCCTAGGGCTCCCTTCCCGCCTTTCCCCCTCACGGTTATCTGTCAATCCTTGGTTGTCAGAGCAACTCCTGCCATCAATGTATCTATTTTTCTGTCTATCATTTATCCCCACCTTTGTTTCTATGGTTTCTCCTAAACCCCTCCTTTGTTCCCTTGGTAACAGCTCTGTCACTATCTGCCCACACCCCTTCCCTAGAATCTTCCATTCTGAACAGAAAGTGATTGGACCAGAAGTTGTTTCCCCTCCTCAACTAGTCCCCAGTTCGTTGTTGCATTCTATCAATCATTTCTTTCTGTATGTTCATTTGCCAAAATACAGGACTCTGCAATATAATACTATTTCGCAGTTAATGTCATTTTGTAAACAAGAAGGAAAATGGGATGAGGTTCCGTATGTTGATTTGTTTTTCTATTTACAGGGGAAGCCAGAATGGCAGGACAAATGTGGATTAATGGTGGTTTGAGCATCTTCAAGTGATAAATGTGGGGCTTGTAAGAAACATTATCTAGAACACTTGGCATTGAAAGAAAGTCTGAGTAGGGAAAATTATACAGATATTGATTTACAGGTAGCTCCAATAAGACCAAGAGAACCTAGCCCTATCCCACCATCTGCCCCTACCTCACCTAATCTTGAACCTGTCTCGTCTAGTACACCCTTCCCTCTTTATCCTCCTCTCCCACCATCACCTGATCCCTCTTCCTCGGAAGATGAGCGAAACCTGTGATAGAAAGGAGGGGGAGGGATGCAAGTGAAAAAAACAGCGATAGTAATGACTCAGCGACCCTGATAGCCCACAGAACTCGAAGTCAGTCAAAGCTTGCCCCAGTTGTGGATAGAAAAGACATAGGCAGACAAAAATGGACTGTGATTGCCCCCTTGCGACAAGGTGTAGGAGTGTACGGGCTAGTATTTGTAAATGTGCCTTTTTCTCCTGCAGATCTGGTTATTTGGAAACAATCAGCCGGAACTTATAGAGAAAATCCTGATAAGGTAGCACGAGTAGTAAGAATGGTTATAAAAACTCAGAATCCTAACTGGGATGACATACAAGTAATATTAGATACTTTAATGGATTCTACTGAGAAAGAGATGGTACTTAAGGCAGCCAAAGAAAGGGCAAGGGAGGATGTTAGAAATGGGCTCGTAACAGGAACTTTGGATGAGAATTTCCCAACTGAGGATCCAAAATGGGACCCTAATTTACCTTGGGGTATGAGGAGACTACAGAAATATCAGGAGTGGATCCAAATAGGAGTTCAGAATGCTGTGCCCAAAACTATAAATTGGTCTAAACTATATGAGGTTCGGCAGGAAAAGGAAGAATCTCCCACTGCGTTTTTGGAGAGGCTTAAGGAGGCAGCAAGGAAATATACAGATCTCCAAATAGACACAGAACAAGCAAAGCTTCAGCTCGCTCTCGTATTCTTGGGTCAGTCACAAGACGATATTCGGAAAAAAATTGCAAAAATTCGAAGGAGAGGAATTAAGGAATTTGGATAAGCTGCTTGAGGTAGCCTGGAAGGTATATAATAATCGCGAAAGAGAAGCTAGTAAAAGGCAGCAGCAAAATCTTTTGGCAGTAATACAAGGAAAAGGGAACCCAAATTTCAGGGGGTGTGGCAGAAGTAGTTGGGGTAGGAGACCAGTTATGCAAGGGTTAAGCCTAAATCAATGTGTGTATTGCAAACAGCAGGGACGTTGGAAACGGGAATGCCCAGACTTGAACCGGTTTCACCAGGGCAATCAGTTCCAGCAGGAAAACGTTGCCAAGGCGATGATTTTAGGCGAGTATAGCAGCTGACTAGACATGGAACCTGTAAAACAGGTTCAAGAGCCTGTCATAAATATACAGTTAGGGCATAAGGAGATCAAATTTCTAATAGATATGGGAGCTGCTTGCTCTGTATTAAATGATTTGCAAGGACAAATTGGGGACAAGGAAACAACAATAGTCGGGGCTACTGGGAAGGAGGAAAAACGGCCATTCTTGCAACCCCTAGATTTGTGTTTTGGGAACAAGGTTTTAACACATGAATTCTTATATGTACCTGAGTGTCCAATTCCGCTTTTAGGGAGAGATTTGCTAGCGAAACTTGATGCGGTAATAACCTTTGAAAATTGAGAGCTTATAATGAAAATACCTGAATCAAAGACGAGACAGATTTTAATGATCAAAGAAAAACCTGTTCCCTCTATCCCTAAGGAGGTAGAAGATGCAGTGATTCCCTCTGTATGGGAGATGGATATACCAGGGAAATCTAAATTGGCACAACCAGTGCATGTAGAGTTAAAAGAAGGGGCGAGGGCTGTACAAGTCAAACAGTATCCCATAAAACCAGAAGCACAGCAAGGAACAGTAAAGATTATTGAGAAATTCTTGAAATACAGAATTTTAGAAGAATGTGAATCAGAATTTAATACACCAATATTTCCAGTAAAGAAACCAAATGGTGAATATAGATTAGTGCAGGATTTGAGAGCAATAAATAAAATAACAAAGGACATTTATCCAGTGGTAACAAATCCCTACACATTGCTGACATCCGTAAAGGAGATATATAAATGGTTTACTGTAATTGATTTAAAAGATGCCTTGTTCTGCATACCCCTTGACAAAGAAAGTAGGAAACGGTTTGCCTTTGAGTGGGAAAACCCAGGGAACGGAAGAAAGACCCAGCTCACCTGGACACGACTTCCACAAGGATACAAGAACTCGCCGACCCTATTCGGAAACCAACTGGCAAAGGAACTGGAGATTTGGACCAAGAATGGGCAAGTACCAAGGGACCAATACCTGTTGTTGCAGTATGTTGATGATATACTAATAGCTACAGAAGAAAAAGCAACCTGTATAAAGGTAACCATTGAGATTTTAAATTCACTGGGAATGGGAGGTTATAAAGTATCCAGAGGAAAGAGACAAATTGCCCAACAGACTGTGATCTACCTGGGATGTGAAATTTCACAAGGGCAACGAAAACTAGATACTAACCGTATCCAAGCTATTTGTGCTATTCCAGAGCCCCAGAATTTACATGAGCTGCGAGTCTTCCTTGGAATGGCAGGATGGTTGTTGTCTGTGGATCATGGACTATGGACCGATTGCAAAACCCCTGTATGAAGCTCAGAAGACACAGCCATTCACCTGGGGCAAGCCACAGAAAGAAGCCTTCCTAAAATTAAAGGAAGCACTGACAACTGCTCCAGCATTAGGGTTACCTGATCTGTCTAAACATTTTCAGCTGTTTGTACATGAAAGGCTGCGCCTAGCAATAGGAGTCCTGACTCAACATCTGGGAAGCTGGAAGAGGCCGGTGGGCTACTTTTCCAAACAACTTGACAACATAAGTGCCGGGTGGCCTCCATGTCTGCAGGCAGTCGCAGCCACTGTGATGCTGATACAAGAAGCCAGGAAGCTTACTATGGGAAGGCACACAGATGTCTATGTACCACACTTGGTAACCACTGTCTTAGAACAGAAGGGGGGCCATTGGCTATCTCCAAGCAGGATGATGAAATTCCAGGTAGTCCTGACTGAGCAGGATGATGTCACATTAAAAACAACTAACCTTTTGAATCCAGATTTGTTCCTAGGTACCACAACTGAAGAAGGCCCATTAGAGCATGACTGTGTATAGAGGTAATAGAGTACACCTATTCAGCAGGAGAAGACCTGAAAGATGTTCCACTAGAGCAGCCAGAGTGGGAGCTATTTACAGATGGGAGCAGCTTCATGGAAAATGGAACCAGATACGCTGGATATGCGGTAACTACAGTCCATGCAGTAGTGGAGGCAAAGGCATTACCACCAAATACATCTGCCCAGAAGGCAGAACTGGTTGCTTTAACCAGGGCACTAGAATTAAGTGAAGGGAAAAAGGTAAATATATAGACTGACTCAAAATATGCTTTTGGAGTGGTGCATGTACACGGAGCACTGTGGAAAGAAAGATGATTATTGTCTTCTCGAGGTATGCACATTAAACATAAGGATGCAGTCCTGCAATTGATAAAAGCAGTACAAAAACCTGAACAAGTGGCAATTATACACTGTAAAGCACACCAATCAGGAAACTCCAAAATCTGTGAGGGAAATCGAAAGGCAGACTGGGCAGCCCGCCAGGTTGCTCGAGAGGTGCAAACAACAATGGCATTGATACCTTTAAAGCTTAATGTATCCCAATTCAATTTGCCTCCAAAACCAAAATATTCAGTAGAAGATGAGAGACTGGCACGTTTGCTAAATGCACAAAAGAATTCAGAGGGATGGTATGTGACTGCACAAGGACAAATAGTGGTACCCCTCTTGATAATGAGAGAAGTTCTACAAATTAAACATAACGAATGTCATTGGGGTGCAGAGGCATTGGTGAAATTGCTAAAGCAGAGTTTAATTTTGGTATGGATGTTAACAATGGCAAAATCAGAAACGTCAAAATGTGATATCTGCTTGAAAAACCACCCAGTGGCTAGGCGACAGGTCCAGCTAGGAAGAATTCGGATAGGAATAGAGCCAGGAGACTATTGGCAGGTAGATTTTGTAGAATTGCCAAGAACTCGAGGATACAAATACCTGTTACTGGGGGTTGACACATTTTCTGGATGGCCAGAAGCCCTTCCCTGTCGCACAAACCAAGCAAAGGAAACAGTTAAGTGGTTACAACAGGAGATTATTCCCAGGTTCGGGGTACCCCTAGGTGTATCATCAGATAGGGGGCCCCATTTCATAGCTACAGTAGTAAAAGAGGTAAGTAGATTGCTGGGGATAACTTGGGACCTCAACACACCGTGGAGACCCCAGTCAAGTGGACAGAGAGGATGAATCAGACACTAAAAGGGCAAATCAGTAAAATATGCCAAGAAGGCAAACTGCAGTGGCCCCAGGCTTTGCCAATAGCACTGTTGACAAGTCGGATAAAGCCTAGGAGTGGGATGTCAGTCAGTCCTTATGAGATATTATATGGGAAACCATATGAATCTCCTGAGCCTAACCCTAATGTACACATCACATAAAAGCAGGAAGTGTATAATTATGTTCTGTCTCTTGGGAAAACTTTAGCTTGGCTCCAGAGCATCCTCGTGTGGAATAGACCGCTGACTCTCGAGAATCCAGTTCATAATATACATCCAGGAGACAAGGTGTGTTTTGCGGAGATATAGCCAAAAACTCCACAACCTTGTGAAAGTTGTAAAGCCGGTATGTTTATTACAGCGCTGGATGCATGTGAGAATCATTCCTCTAAAATGACATGCGTACCTCTGTGAACTCCAGACCTTCTTTTATCCCCCTTATAAATGCATATGCATACAATTTCACAATAGGCTCATACATATTCATTTTACAAGTTTCACAGTGACTTTTGCTGTTAGATTCTTCTTTATCAGAAGGAATTTCTTGTGTCCTTGTTCTGTTCTGCAGCGTCTCTGTTTTTCTTTTCGCTGTCTTCTTCTTTATCTTCTTGTCTTTTACTGAAGCAGCTTTTCTCTTTGGCCTTGGCTTTACACAGAAAGGCACTTTTCATCCTTTTTTACTCTGGGGGTTTTTACTATGCCTCAGGTGTACATTAAAACCTGGAACAAAGAACCACTGAAAGAAAAGTAGAGTGGACCCCATCAGGTACTACTGACCACCTTTACAGCAGTCAAAGTAGCTGGCGTGGACCCCTGGATTCACTATACCCGAGTGAAGAAAATCCATCCTGGATTACAGACTGTGTAAACTGTGGAACCAACAAGGCTGCAGATATCATGAGGGCCACTGCTGTGCATCCTCAGCTGCCGATCAAATTGACTTGGAAATCATCAGAGCCTGTATGGATCGAGCAGTGGTCCTTATCAGAGCCTCGAGTGGCAGCCTTGCTGGAGCTGGTCGAACGCGAACTGCAAAAGGGTCACATAGAACCCTCCGTCAGCCCATGGAACACCCCTGTGTTTGTAATCCCCAAAAGGTCCGGAGAAGGTTACCGTCTCATCCACGACCTGAGAGAGGTGAACAAGACAATCCGACCCATGGGTCCAGTTCAGACACTGCTACCTGCGAACTCAGCCATTCCCGAAGGACAGCCATGCGCAGTGCTGGACATCAAAGACTGTTTCTTCTCGATAACCCTGCACCCCGAAGACAGGGAGCGATTCGCTAGGCGAACGGGAACAGGGCTGGAGGTTGATGCTCACAGGCGAGGGTACGCAGCTGTCAAAAAGGACGGCAAAATCAGGTGGTGTCCACTTAGGTCAATCAAGCCCGACCTCCGCAGTGGGCAGGATGAGACTGATGAGAATTGTTTCTGTTTACAGGACATGCTTGTGGGTCGTCCTCGGGATGGGTACACTCCCCTTCCAGAAGAAAGTGACAGACCACCAAGCTGCCAGACAGCGCCTGAGAGACCCGCACGGGTGAGACCCAAGCACCAACGGTGTTTCTGTGTGATTTTGCTGTTGGGGCTTGTCGCCAGAGGACAAGCCAGCCCAAACTACTACCCCCATCAGCCATTCAGGTGGGTCATGCGACATCTTACTGACGGTAAGATGCTCAGAGACATCACCACGCCAAAACCCCATCCTTCGTGCTTCGCGTTACCGACCTGTTTCCAGGACAACCAAAGACAGACCCTCATCCCTCACATGCCACACACATGTACCTATCCTACTGGTGCCCAGCTTCAAACCCAGGAAAAAGTTACTGTAGTCACCCAGGGTGGGGATACTGTGGGCACTGGGGCTGCGAAACAATAGTTACGGATGCCAGGCCGTCAGGGCCTGGGTGGGACCCACAAGAGCCCGACAAATTCCTACAGTTCACCTGGCACCCGCAGGTTGCAAAACACCCGTCTTCCTTCAGGGAGTTTCTATCGAAACCGCCATAAAATCCCCAAATTTCGGAAATGCACTCACTACAACATGACAGTCTTGCAGCCAAATCACCCTAGCTGGGCCGTGGGCAAAACGTGGATAGTAGTCCTTCAAGGGTCGAAACAGTGCGTGAACGTGCAAATCGCCAGGCTCAAACCGTCGGCACCCCGAGCGGTTGGACCAACAAAGCAATTAAAAGCACGCAGAAAGGGAGAAACATGACCTAACCCAAGGCCTTGCCCACAAAGGTCACCGACGTCCCGACCGGTGACGTGGAAGCCTTCTGGATAGGCCACTCGACTGGGTCAGACTCAGACCCAATCCTTCGCATGTTAGAAGCCACCTTCCTATCCCTAAACGAATCCAACCCTAACCTAACCGACTCCTGCTGGTTTTGTTACGATGTCAAACCCCCCTTTTACGAAGGAGTCGCTTTAGATACCCCCTTTAGTTATTCCACAGCCGATGCCCCTCACCAGTGCAGGTGGGACACTCCCCGCAAAGGAATTACCCTAAGTCAGGTCACAGGTCGGGGCAGATGCTTTGGCAACGCAACCCTAGCCAAGCGAAAGGGCGACGTCTGTACCGAAGTAGTCGAGCCCAACAAGAAAAATAATAAGTGGGTAGTCCCATCCGCATCGGGGATGTGGGTTTGCCAGAGATCAGGAGTGAGTCCCTGTGTGTTCCTTGCCAAATTCAGTAACTTTAACGACTTTTGTGTCCAAGTTCTGATTGTTCCTAGGGTCCTGTACCACTCAGACGAAGAGGTGTACCACCTTTTTGAAGAACCCAGCCGACTCCACAAAAGAGAAATATTAACAGGTATAACTATCGCAATGCTGCTCGGCCTAGGAGCAGCCGGAACAGCAACAGGTGTCTCGGCCCTAGCAACTCAGCACCAAGGACTGTCACTGCTGCAGATGACCATAGACGAGGACCTGCAGAGGATTGAGAAATCCATCTCCTTCCTAGAGAAGTCAGTCTCCTCACTCTCAGAAGTGCAGAACAGGCGAGGACTGGACCTCCTGCTCATGCAGCAAGGAGGCCTGTGTGCCACCTTGAAAGAGGAATGCTGCTTCTACGCGGACCACACAGGAGTTGTTAGAGACTCCATGGCAGAACTCCGAAACAGACTGGCTCAGAGACAGAGAGACAGGGAAGCCCAACAGGGTTGGTTCGAATCCTGGTTCAACTGATCACCTTGGCTAACCACTCTAATTTCTACCCTAGCAGGTCCATTGGCAATGCTGCTTTTAGCTATTACCTTCGGGCCATGTCTGCTGAACAAGCTAGTCTCATTCGTTCGGGCCCGCCTAGAACGGAATAACATCCTGTTCGTGGGACAGCAACAAATGCTGTGAATTCACAGGGAACACTGCCGGTCACGAGAAACTTACCTGGCAAAAACTCAGGTTTCCCAAGACCCTTTTCCCTTGTCAAATCCCAACCTTCTACCTCATTCCAGTGCCTATGTATATGACTAACCCATTCATTAGTGAAAGAGGGGGGGGAGATGTGGCAGGCAGGGACAGGCGTTTCGCAAGATATTGGGCTGTTACGGAAAGATACAGAAACCTCTCTCCCCCTCTTCCCCAGAGATAAGATAATGATCACCCCCGGAATGTAGCCAAGCATGCAGCCCCCTCTAACACAGAGATACCAGTAACTTTCCACTCCTTACTAACCCTAAAAAGCATAGCACGACCCCTTTCTGACGTAGAGAAGCCCCTGTCTATATAACCCCTCGAGATGAAGTAATAAATGCCTTTAACCGTCCACCACATTGGTGTCTGCGTGTGTTACTGGCCCGAGTGACCCAGGAGAGGTTTGGGTCGCCGTGCTGCTCGTTGAAACCAGGTCGCCTCGCCTTCCAAACAGAAGGCGACAGGACGGGAGTAACCAAGGTAACACATGAGTGACAGATAACTGCAGGGGGAGAAAACCCTGAGACAGAACCTTATTTAACTTAACAACCATTTCAAACAACAAAATGTACAACTTGTGAAACAACAACTGAGAAACCATCATTAAACTTCAAAAACATGCCACAACAAGGAAACCCCATGGGAGAATCAGGAGGCATCACACAATGGCAATGCTATTTGCCACACTATAAAAAGATTATAGAAAATATTACAGAAACCACTCTGATACGGAAGTATGAGGCCAAGGATCAGAAAGATCAGATAGAACCTTGGGACAGTGTGTGGTCTGTGAGTATACTTCAAAACTTCCAATATATGGCAAACAACCCTTGGTGTATTAAGTAGGAAGGCTCCGAGAATAAAACAGATCCAGCAGTAACGTACACTGCCACCAGTAGCAGAACGAGGGCAGACAAAGTAAGTTGGTGGGCATGTAATAAAAGTTATGACTGCACTTCTGATGATGCAGAGATAAAACAGATGCCACCCTTGGCAATAGCCCTGCAAATTGGTTGTGCTTGCAGAGGGATCAAACATAAACAAGGCAGAGAGAATTATAAAGTAGTTGTAGGATGTACCAGGAGTGCAGTTCGAAGTCCAGGACAATTTGTATGGGCAACAAGCGATGGTACCTGGACAACACATCTGCCTGTAGATGGGAAAGTAAAGGAAATTACTTTAGGCCTCCCAACCTTACGTCCAATTTGGAAAAGTCCCCATTTAACGGAAAACATGAACTTCTGCAGAGCAAGATGAGAAGTTCTAGACATTGAAAATTCAGACGACACTTGGCAAGAACTCTCTAGTGGAGTGAAATGTGGGTGGGCCTTAGAGTCTTTGCTTGGTCCTATAGCAAACTATCAGAGTAGAGAGATGCTGTACAACTTACAGGTCAGGTAGATGACTGGCAAGAGTCACCCGGGAAGGATTTAAAGAATTAAACGTACAATTACAAGCCACCACAAAAATGACTTTACAAAATCAATTAGCCTTAGATTTGTTACTCCTGAAAGAGCATGGAGTATGCAGATTTTTAAAGGGACGGGTTGATCATTGCTGTGTTCATATCTCAAATGTAACTGCAGATGTAGAATATGACATCAACCAGTTGAAACAAATAGAGCATGAAGCACAAGAAGAGCAAAAGGATTTGACTACAAGCTGGTTAGGCAAAATCTTTAGAGGGTTAGGGTGGAATGTGAGTTCATGGATTAAATCTGTCATTGAGAGTCTGATAATCTTACTAATTGTATTCTTAGCAATTTGGTTAGTTTACAGCATCTTAAAGAGAGAGATACAGAAGAAAACATCCTGGAACCAGAAGATAATAAAGGCACTGACACGAGATCCACGCCCACCATCTTCTGGTTCTCCAGTTCATGACAACGTTCACGACAACGTTTACATCAACCCTGGATTTGAAGAACGTCAAGTATAAATTGAGAAATAAGGGACTATATTAAGTGAAAACATTTACACGTATAGTGAAGTGAAAATGCTTTCAAAGCGGGGAGAATGATAATGGGGGCCCTGGAAAATGTTAAAAATAGACTCTGAAAATGTTAGGCTTTGTGTTTTGCCAGATCATTGCACCTGCGTAAGCAGTATGATAAATGGTATAATTGTTAGATGTGATGATTGTTTAGTAATTAAATATAATTATTGTGTAACCATAAGAAGAATCATGAGAAACTATGTTAGAAATTTAAGGGGGAACCACAAGGGGCCCTGCTTGACTGAAATCTATGTATACAATAGAACAATAAAAGTTTAATAATTAACATGAAAGTTATATAACGATAGAATATAAAAACATGCTCCTCTCGAATGTATGGTCGGAGTCAGATTTGGGTTCATATATACCCCTGACACCCAGAGCTCTTCAATAAAAGCACCGACATATAATCTATTTTGTGGTTATATGTTTCTGAAGGCTAACAAACTTGGCCCAGTTTCTCTTTGCTATCACTGTGACTGTGGAAAGGTTCTATCACACCTGGGCTGCACCAAAGGCAGCGAGGGCAGCAGGCTCAGTGAGGTGACCCCACCTGCAGGGCTGCATCCAGCTCTGGGGTCCCAGTACTGCAGGGACATGCACCTGCTGGAACCAGTCCAGAGAGAGGCCTCCAAGGCTGTCAGAGAGATGGAGCATCTCTCCTGTGAGGAAAGGCTGAGACAATTGGGCTTGTTCAGTCTGGAGAAGAGAAGGCTTTGGGGGGATCTCCTTGCAACATGCCAGTACCTGAAGGGAGCCTGCAAGAAAGATGGGAAAAGAATATTAACAGGACACAGGGAATGGCTTCAAACTGAAAAAGGGCAGGTTTTGATTGGGTATTAGGAAGAAATTCCTTCCTGTGAGGGTGGTGAGGCACTGGCACAGGTTGCCCAGAGAAGCTGGTATTGCCTCATCCTTGGCAGTGCTCAGGGACAGGTTGGATGGGACAGAGAGCAACCTGTGCTAGTAGAAAGTGTCACTGTCCTTGGCTGGGTTCTTGGATTAGAGACCTTTAAAAGTCCCTTCCAACCCAATTCATACTATGATTCTATAATTCTATATTCTGTATTATTTGAGCAAATTGTTCAGATTCTTTTTTTCTTAGGAATAGGGTTTTGGGCTATCTGTTTTCTTCTCACAAATGGGAGATATTTGTTTCTCAATGACATGAATAAGGAACCCAATATTACTAGTTTCAGCAGCAGAAGCAAAGCCATTAATTGTGCACCTGCTGGTCTCCCATGCCCAGGAGAGGCCAGCAGTAATAGAAAAATATCTTTCTAATTTATTCAAGAATTGAAGAATAGCCATGTAAAGCTGATAAGCAATTTCCCCTCAAGATTCTTACCATTTTTCCTCATTTCCCAGCAAGTAAACCCCTGTCCTTGTTGGTAGTACATGGAATTCTTGTAACTTTTATTGTGGATGTCATCAAAAGAAACAACCTTCAAAAAGAAGGTCCCTAGGCCAAACATCAGTTAAACCCTAAGTTCCAGAACTTGTAAGAATTAGAGGAAGTTTCTTAGAAACCCATGATCTCCCTAGAATGTCACCAGCTCCTCAGGGACACAATTTACAGACCTTTTATTAAATTCAAACTTGTGTGGTTTTGAACAATGTGAGTCCATTGATGACATCAATACACTCACATCAGACATCAGGATTTAATAAAAAACTTCCTTTGCACAGGTCAAACTTCCTGCTGTGCACCCCTGCCTCTACAGTACTTAAAGAACTGTCTTTACTAGAGAATGCCTGCTTGCCTCTCAAAACAGAAAGCTGGGAGCTGGGGAATTTGATCTGTAGGACAGATTCTCCTTCTGAGATCATTGGCACAGAGAACATTTCCCAGCAAGAACGTTTGGCTTGTGGGAGCAGTGGAACCTCACACAAGAGTCTGTTTAAAACTGTACCAATAAAAAACCCCAACACCCTGGCAGTCTGGTTTCAAGAACCATCCAGGAAAATTTGATCCATTGAATTTACACGGAAGGAAGCCACTGCCACTGAACTCTTGGAAGTGTTGTCACAGTTGTTTTGGGTCAGCAAACTTAATTATTCAATATTTCAGGCACTGTGTGCATACACTGAGCAAAAGAGAAGCATTACAATGGGCTTCTTCTCCTTGTTGCATGTGTGATTTGGTGTGATAAATTCAAACTACACCTCCTCCCACATAATCTTTTGTACTTTTGCTTTGTTTTTCTAGTTCTGATATCCGGATAAACAGATATCTGGAAAAATCAATTAGATGTACAGATGTAATGATAAGATGAGGCAAGAAAAGTGCATGGTAGGCAAAAAATGACCTTTGTGATACCTCCACCTCAGCAGATCCACCCTTGATTGCAAATATTCATGACTAATGGCATCATTTTAATTATGATGGAACACTTGTTGTTGAGATGCTGCAAATACATCAGACTTCCAAAAGCTTTTGTATTCAAATGTTTTGCCAGTGCTTGCTGAAACTCCTTGAGCTGCAATAGTTTTCTATGAAACTTGCCGAAGCCAACTTACAGCCAAAGTAATATATGCTAAAAATCCTAAATGAGGTGAAACACATTGATGGAAAAACCGTTTAAATACACAAGTGTTCTTTACATAAATACTTTCACATAATTTTTTTTTCCATGTCTGGATTCCTTTTCTGATGAAAACAGAAAGCGAGGGGACAAAATCCTTGTGGGAAACTCATGCACGGGTTCATGATATCTCTTGACATGTGATATTCTTAGGAACATAGAAATTTCTAAATCAGGTCGTATTCAAGATCCATCTTCTCTGTCTACCACTTATTAGCATGTTCAAATAATTCTGAGAGATTAGTGAGGCAGGAACTTCTTTGTTTATGTTGGTTATTCTGGCAGTGGTTTCCATTTTAATTATTCAGGCAATAAATGTACCTAAAAAAATCTTAGTGTTGTATAATACACCAGATTACCCAAAGAGCCTTTTTCAAAGAGAGATACAATCTGCTCACTGTCCCCTGGAACAGAGGCTATTTCTATTCAATGGTTTGCTTAGTGTAAACAAAACTAAATGCTGAAGATCCTCTACTTACCTTACATAACTTGTTTCTTGTTGTTGAGGCAGTCACGACACAAAGCAGAGACCACAAGCAGTCTCACATGGCAACTCTTTATTATTGAACATGGCTGACCTTTTATACACTTTCCAGTTGTTTATGCTTCTTCTACCCTAACTATTGGCCACAATAAATCAACATAACACTAAAAGTTACAGTGACTTCAACTGTGAAAAGTTACAGTGCCTTCAACTAACTTTCTAAAAATACTTCGTCCATCTGCGAAGTTCTCTTCTTATCTTTCTTCAATTCCTCACTTCTCTTGGTCTCCTTGGTTACAGCCTTCGACAGAGCTCCTTATCAGCTTCTTCTTGCTTCTCAGCTTCTTCTCGCTCCTTTAGCTAACAGGCCTGCTGTTAGCCCCTTCCAAAGTTTCTTTCCCCAGTTACTGCATCACTTGGCTTATAATTAAGTGGCATTTGAAATGCCTTCTTCAGTTTCCTTTGTACAGCTAAAACTTTATTATTTTCAATCAACCTCACTCTATATATCTTTAAACATGATATTTGCTTTATTTCCCTCTTCCTTTTTATTTCTCATTGGAAGCTGGTAAGTAACTACCTCAGCCTAGAATCCTTTAAAAGAACCAACAATTGCTTCAGAGACATGTGATCTGAGTTGTTTGCATATCTTTCACATGGCTTTTCCCTTCACTTCAAGAAAGATGAGCCCAGAAGCTGCAGGTCAAACATTTTCAGTGTTCCTGTACAATCACAGTTTGGGCTGGACTAGTGCAAGATATTCACCTTGCCATAGTAATGACTGGGCATGGACTGGCAGGAAAGATCACTGCTGCTTGAAGTACCAGGAGATTCTGATTAAGGAAAAAAGTATTTCACTCAAAGGCAATTAACCAAGTTGCCCAAAGAACTTCCAGGATTTTTTTCTTTGCAGATTTTCAAGACCCAACAGAATAAAGCATGCTGGTTCATTTGCTCCTCTGAGTTGATGTCAACATAACAGCTGCTCCAGCAAGTGCTGAGCGTAAACCAGAGGGATGCACTAATTTTAAAGTGGTGGGCAAAGAACCCAATGTGCACAGTGAATGAGGAGGTTTAGAGAACAGAGATATGTAATTCATCTGTTTGGGGGATCAACCATCCCCCAAGTTCTGGAAAAGGTAACTGGGTTGGGCTATTTATAGAGTCTACTCCTACAGTTACAGCAGAACAACAGAGCAACATTCAGCTCAAGCCACCTTCTCTGTGCCACAGGTGAATTTATACATCACAAATGTCTACAGATCTCTCAGATACAAAGAGATTCAGGGGTCCAGGATGCACTCCCCCCTCAGCATCTGTTGGCATATTAGCATGCCCTATTTCCTATCAGCTTCTGACCATGCCTTGGCTTTTCAGATCATTTGTATTACAGACACACACAAAGATCCCTTTCAGGTTTCCTGATGTAGGAAGGAGAAGGGACACTAATCTTGGGAAAAGTAATGCAGCAATTGCCTGAATTATTCTGCTCTATTATTCACAAGGCTGCTAGGGAAGCTGGCTTAGGATCCTTCCTTCACATGATTCTCTGTTTCTAAGATGCATTTACAGGATCACTGCAAAAGTATGAAGCCCACTGTTACTGCTACAAGATGATAATTGTGCAGAATTAATGAAAAACTACAATCTGTACTCAGAGTCCTCAAACTTGAAGTCATACAAAATTGTACAAATTACAAGAAAAGAAGGAACAGTTTATAGAAGGATTGTATAGGCTTGGACTGCTTCTTATGGATTCTGATTTTTAGATATAAATATTTGTGTATATATAGTAATTGTTATCTTTTCTTAAATGTTGAGAACCAGCCATTTGTTTAGGTAGTGGGCAGTGAGAAAAGGGCAGAGGAGAAAACAGGAGGAAAGTTATCAGGGTAATGGTGAAAAGCCTGTTCCTAAGTGAGGTTTACCCAGAAAAAAATAATATAAGGACTGGATTTCATAGGGTTCACCATTTTAATAATGACTAGGAACCATGGAAAATGAAGCAATTTCTTGTGCGAATTGGTTAATTCTTACCCTCACTAGTCTATCCCATGAAACAGGGAGATCACAGTGAAAAAAAAAAGAATAACAGAAAATAAGGACAGAAATACAGGGTTAGGTCCTCAATTACTCATCATTCTAGTTTGTCATTCATGACCAGTGAAAGCTATGCAAATTTTGATTTTTTACCTAGTCCAGACTGCAGAGATTAAAATGACAATGTGCAGTGCATGGAAATGGTGATCTAGGCCTGTTAGAAAAAGCAGAGAAAATTAAGATGAAGAGCCTGAATGTTATATGGAAGGAGCCACCAACCTATGAATAGATTTCAGTGGAGGTTAAGCAAAGAAAAAACAGTTAAAGATGAAAACTTTAAAACTGAGATAGTCTGTATAGCATTCATATAAGGTGCTATACTTCTTGGTGAACTAAATCATCAGCATTACTGTGAGATTTTCATGTTAGTACTGATATTTCAGGAGATGCTAGGAAAAAAAATTAGTTTTGAGAAAATTTCTGATCAACACAGGAATATTTTTTTTAAATATAATGAAAATAATATGCATGGATTTAAAATGAAGAAAATTAGTTCAAGAATTTGACAAATATTAATAGTCAAGGCAATAATTTAGTGAAAAGGCTGTATTAAATAAAGCAGGGAAAATACAGAAAATGTGTTATCCCTCTAGCAAATAATGTAAATATGGGTAAAAGTACATTAAGAGATTATCACCACGAAACTTCAGATCAACATATATATCTTTGGAGTCAATTTTTGATAAGTATTCACCTAGAAGATTTCATTTAAAGGGGTTTATTTCTGGAACAAGGTTCTTAATATATAAAATAAAGCATTTTATTTGCTGCAATTAATTGCTCAAATAATGAAAAGCTTTGCATTAAATACAAGATATTTTTCATTCTTAGCATCACCTATTAGAGGGTCTGCAACTCCTTGCATCTCCTTGCATCTCCTGCATAGCACAGTTATTTTCTTTCAAAACCCAAACAATGATTTATGCCAGTTCTGTATGTCTATGTGTATGAATTTTTCAGCAGCCTGTGGACTAAGATTTTTTCAGGATAGTCACTGGATTGCAGAAAAAGTCTGAAATGTCATCATTCTTTTGTGAATTGCACTCGTCATTCCTATGAGATTTTATCAGGCTCCAGACTGCTTGCTTGGATGCTATTTGCTCATCTGCAGTGGCTGCAAAAATAGGGGAATATGAACTTGAGCTATCTTTTCAGGAGGAAGGACAGAAAAATACACAGCTACCTGCATAAAACCTGCAGTCCTTCTCTGTTTTGTCCTGTATCATCCTGAGTATTCATGGTTCTTTTATGCAGAGCTGGCACAATCATTCTTACACTAGTTTTGGTAGGTCAAACCTGACACTTGCAGGTATCTGCTGTTCCTAATGTTAACTAATCAAACCTTTTTTAGTAGATGTCCTAAATGCTTTAAATGTTGATTTCTATAGAATGTGCATGTATGTGATTGTGTGTGCAGATTTTTACTTAAAAAGAATTTTTACAGATTTTTCACTTCCTGAATCCCAAAGTCTTGAGTGAAGTGGTTGAGACTGGTCAAGCACTTGGGATGGGAGTGGATATTAGACTCATCCCTTTTTCAATATTAGATGCATTTCCCTCTGGGATTACTTGTGCTTCAAGATGTGCTGTCCTTGTGTGGCTTGTCAGGGATGCCATGGTTGCTACCGGGATGACACAAAAGAACCTGAGCCTTCATTAGTGCTCTGAGTGCCCTGCATGGCACTGGAAGGGAACTCAGGCCTGCCCAAAACATTCAATGCCAGCAAGGGCCTGGAAATATTCTGGCCTTTATATAGATGTGTGTGAGTATGCATGTGCATAATCCAGTTTGGTATTATCCCTAAAATCCAACGATCCAACAGCAGTTTTGAGTATCGTACCAGCTTCCTGTCTACTGGAAAAGGTCATAAAGTACTGTATTATTCATTATAGCATTGCATTCAGCAGAGCATTTGACAGCATGGTGTTTCACTGTCATGAGGGCTAATATTTATTGATTATTGACTGCAAAATAACTTACCAGAACTTTAAAATCCAAATCAAAACCTAGACTTACACTGAAAATTCTATACTTATATATTTAGTGTACAATTCACTAATAGAGCTTTCAAAATGTGCCAATATGTACTTGTTGAAACTAACTATGGCTTTTCTTATTGTTCAGGATGCACAACAGCATTTTTGTTACTGACCAGTGAAATACGTAGCTCTCCTTCATGGCTTCCCTTGACAGCCATTTTAGCATTCCTTCAGGCTGCTCTGGGCTGCTTCACCAAGCTTCAGATTCTTCTCATTAAGAGAGAGATGAGGTAAACAGGAGCCTCCATCTGGTTTTCAAAAGATCCATGTAATGCTCTGTGACATTCTAGGCAGCCATCCTACAGGGTGGCATGCAGAGAGCGAGCACTCCTGCAACATTCCTGATCCCACCAGAAAAGCCTGTCATGCCCATGAGAAGTCAATAAGGAAATTCTGTAATAAACTGGACATGACTGAGTTACACTGAGGGCAAAAGGAAGTGTCCATTTATTGCATGTGTTCCATTGAATTATCTAACTCTAGAAATAATTTGGGTCACAGCTATCATGACAGTGCTCAGTCCATCTCCCCAGGTAAGGGAACTTGAAGTCAGGTGACTGGAACTAGAATCTACCAGCTTCTGTTCCCTCTGTGATCTTTCTCTCAGTGATGTTTGCAATTAATCCAGCTTTGTCTAAATGTCTATAGCCTAGAAATAAAGTATTATATATTAAAGTATATACTTTAATAAGAAAGAAAGCAGGGGGATTCGGGAATACTGTGATTCTCAAGTGAAAGATTTTATGTAACTGAAGAAAAGACATACTGGTAAGCAATTATGTCCAAATGCACAGTTGCCAGTAGCTGCTAAAACCAAAATGTATGAAGACTGGACACAAACTAGAACTGTGATAGGTTATCTTTTGAGAAATCCTTGTGCTGTTTTTTATCCAGTTGGAAACTGTCAAGGGTTTGAAGCTTCATCTGGCTGCATGAACCCAAAACCCACCTGAAGATGCCCAACATTGCTTACCTAAATTACTGAACATCCTGCTGTGGTATTTGAAAAGCCACAAATCTTGTCAATCAAATGAAGTTCTAATGAGTTTACTGACTGTCGCTTCTAGTCATTTTCCAAAACACAAACTGTTTATCTCGTCTCTCAATTAGTCCCCAAACCTCTAAAAAGCCAACACCGTTAAAGGCCCTAACTGTTTTCACAGATGGCTCTGGGAGCTCACACAAATCTATCTCTACATGGAAAGACCCCACAACCCAACAATGGGACTCAGCTATTGAATTTGTTCACAGGTCTCCCCAAATTGCTGAAGTCGCTGCAGTCATTCGGGCCTTCTCCAAATTCAAAGAACCTATTAATTTGATCACTGATTCGGCATATGTCTATGGTGTAGTGCAGCGGGTTGAAAATTCAATTTTTAGAGACATTTCTAATCCCCAACTATATGATTTACTTTCCCGTTTAATTTATCTTTTGTCCCACAGACAACACCCATACTATATCATGCACACAAGATCTCATACCACCCTTGCTGGATTTATAGCAGATGGGAATGCTAGAGCAGATGCCCTAGTGATGGAAATTAAAACTGATAATGGGTCTGCTTATACCTCCCACCGATTCCAACAATTTTTCGACCAGTGGGGTATAAAACATGTCACAGGCATACCACACTCTGCCACAGGACAGTCCATAGTCGAGAGAGCCCACAACTCCATCAGAAGGATCCTTGATCAACAGAGAGGGAGAGTCCAGATATTATCTCCCATTGAGAGACTGGCCAAGGCCCTTTATGTGTTCAACTTTTTGAATAACTCATTTATGGAGCCAACTCCCCCAATCATCAGGCATTTTACTAATTCAGCTGCAGCCCAATTAAAAAAAAAGCCACCTGTGTTGATTAAAGAGCCTAAGTCTAAACAAATTATGGGCCCTTTCCCATTAATTACTTGGGGAAGAGGATATGCTTGTCTCTCTACAGCAGCAGGCCCAAGATGTATTCCAGCAAAAAACATAAAACCGTTTCTGGGAACAGCAAGGCAAACACCAGAGCGACAATCAGAAGAACAGAATGAAAGCCTAAGAGAGACAGTATCAGCTTGGAAAAGAAGAAGGAGAAGGACAGAAGAAGATCTCCTAATGCATTGACCACACAGACAAGCATTGACCACACAGACCAAGACCAAGATAGCTCAGACATCACTAACCAAGATATATGACTTAGCACTTGTAAAAACTGTTTTAGCATTGATATATGTTTCTTCTAATAAGCTGTGTTCAAACTCTTGGCTTATAAAAGAGAAAGTTTAGTGGGACCAGAATTTAAGTTTCACCTTTTAATCTCTTTATTTGTTTGCTTTTATTTGTTTACTTTTAGGCCACCCAAGCCTCCCGATATTAAATTAGCTAAAGTCAAAGCATGTCGTTGTTTGTTGCCACTGCAGCAGGAATCTGTACACTCTTCACTATGCTGCATGCCTTCAGCTGGGTGGTTCCACAGCCAAGCCACAGTTTCTTGCCCACGGTCATGTCTATGGATGTCAGACATTTGAAGGCCTGTGTTTTTCCAGCCTGTGGTTGCATAGTGAGTCAATACAACAGAGCAACCGGCTGCTAAAAGACTGAGTAAATAAGATCTAGACGGAAGGCAACAACGACTGGCTCACTGAACTTTTCAAAGACTGGGGGATGAAAGGCTGGCTTTCATCTTTGGTTAAAACTGTTTTGCGGACTTGGTTTAATGCATTCATTGGGTTGGTTATTTTATCCATTTTTGTTAAATGCCTGCAAAAAACTACAACAGAAGCCTTCTTTTTAGAAAACAAAAAGAGGTGAGCTGTGGAGGCCCAGTGGCCTACTGTTGGAACTTTAACCTCAGGGCAAAAAGAGACAGCTGTCTGAATGTAATGGTCTAGCCCATGGGCATTTGCAGGCTCATGTTGATGCAGCAGGTTTTGCTGGTACAGAACAAAACTGGGTGCACAGTTGATACACCCAGTTCAACTGCCGTTATTACCTTATATGCACTCCCCCTAGAATGTTCTCCCCCCTCTTGTCCCCTATTGGTCCAGGCTTACTGTATCGCTCTGCCCCTTTTTCCCCCCATAAAGCCAGTGTTCTCAGCCCCATTTTGTCTCTTTCCCCGGACCCCCTTCAGTGCAATTAACAGCATTTGGAGTTCCACAGAAAGACCCGACTCTTGCCTCATTTGTCAGCAGTTTAAGCCAGAGTGCTCTGGGCTATTGAAGTGCAGGTCGTTCAGAGATACTAGTAGCTGACACGCTGCAACACTGGGGAAATGACTTCTTTTTCCCATGGAAAATGGCCTCCGCTTGCAGCCACTCCACAGGCAGACTGTCTGGTGCCAAGCTAGAAATTTGCAAACTTTGCAGGATATCTCCAAAACTAAAGCAGCCAGCAACAAGGACCCTGCAAGTCCTTAGAGCCTCAAAGGCCACCTTTAATCTGATACCCAGACCTTGGGGAAACGACTTCTTTTTCCATGGAATATGGACTTCATTTGAAGCCACTTGTACTTGCAGATCATGTGGTGCCAGGAGAAATTTGCAAATTTTATTGGATTTCTCCAAAACTAAAGCTGTCAGCAACTAGGACCCTTCAAGTCCTTAGAGCCCCAAATGCCAGTTCTTATCTGGTACACAGACCCTGGTGAAATGACTTCATTTTCCACTGGAAAATGGCCTGTTTGTTGCCAGTCGCCCTGGCAGATAATGGAGTGCCAAGCTAGAAATTTGCAAACATTACTAGATTTCTCCAAAACTAAAGCTGCCAGCGACGAGGAGACTGGAAGTCCTTAGAGCCGCAAACACTGTCTTTAATCTGATACCCAGGGGAAATTACTTCTTTTTCCCATGGAAAATGGCCTCCATTTGCGGCCCCTCGCTCTGGCAATAAAAGGGTGCCAATCATAAAATTTGAAATTTTACTAGATTTCTACAAACATATAGCTGCCAGCAACCAGGACCCTGCAAGTCCTTAGAGCCCCAAACGCCACCTCTTATCTGATCCCCAGACCCTGGGGAAATGACTTCTTTTTCCCACGGAAAATGGCCTCCGTTTGTGAATGCTCGCACTGGCTGATAGTGGAGTGCCAACCTTAAAATTTGCTAACTTTTCTGGATTTCTCCAAAATTAAAGCTTACAGGAACTAGGAGCAAGCATTTCCTTAGAGCCCCACATGCCACCTTTGAGGTTATATCTAGACCCTGGGGAAATGACTTCTTTTTCCCAGAAGTAAAATGGCCTCTGTTTGCGACCACTCACACTGGCCAATACCAGGCTGCAAGGTGAAAAATTTCACAAACTTTGCTGGATTTCTGCAAAACTAAAATTAGAGGGCAGATAGAATTAAGGGAATAGAAATTTATATATTTATCGAAGGGTCTTCACGTACCTTAAGGGCAGATGAAGCCTCCCCAAGTGGTTACACCTAAAATTGAGGACAGCCAAAAACTTTTCAGACAGATATAAGTTTGGTCTATTTATGTATCAGTGGTTAATCCTCCAAATACAGCTTCAGGTCATGAAGTCATATACCCCCAGTTCCACATGTGAGGAGCAAAATCTGTAGACAGGAGGGTCCTGAAGCCTTTCTCCCACTTGAGGTAATCTGCCTGATAGATACGGGCACAGGGGAACTCTCGGGGCTTCCTGCAGGGCTGGAAACACCAAAAGGTTTCTTATGCTGCTGGCTTTGCTCTAGGGAGGTCGGGACATGTCTTGTTCCGCGGCAGCAGAAGGCTGCCTGTCTTCGGGGAGTGAGTCAAGCAGGGAGTCCTGAGTGCAGCAAGGCAGACCCTGGTGTTCTGTGCGCCTGATTCTTGAGGAATTGAGCCCTGCTCCTTCTCCTTCACTCCTTCCTCACTACTTTACACATCCCCCGCGGACCTGGGCAGGCTGCTCGCGTGGCCAGAGCTACTTGTTGTGCCGAGATACACTTGGTGCTCTTCTACAGAGCCTTCCCTACGAGAGCCCAGCCCAGCGCGGCGCGCCGCACGCCGCCCGCCGCTACTTCCGCCACCGTGGGCAATGGGCAGTGCAGGAAGCGTGCCCTGCGCAGGCGCGGAGTCCCTTCGTGTTCACGGGCCTAGACTCCATTTCCCAGGGGGCATAGGGCTTGCCTGAGTCGCGGTTCGTGTGAGTCATTTCTGCCGCGGTTGCGCTGATCCGTGTTTGCAGCGTTGGCGGCGGGAGAGACGGTGAGGGGCTGGAGACTCGGGGCAGTTGGAGGCCGTGTCCTCGGCCCCCGGGGCGGGAGGCCCGGGGCAGTTGGAGGCCGTGTCCTCGGCCCCCGGGGCGGGAGGCCCGGGGCAGTTGGAGGCCGTGTCCTCGGCCCCCGGGGCGGGAGGCCCGGGGCAGTTGGAGGCCGTGTCCTCGGCCCCCGGGACGGGTCTGTAGGAGAGGATCGCTCGTGGGCTCTGAGGGGGCAGGAAGGACCGGCTGGTTTCTGGAGCTGGAACGTCAAAGCTGGGGTCTTCCGCGGGCAGCGTGGGTGAAACCGGACGATTCCCTTTTGGGAGGGTCCTTGAGCCCCTCTGGGCCCCTGGGCTTCATGAGTGGGCAGGAGCAACCTGGGCTGCATGCGCTGCTGTGCGGCTGCAGCAGGGCACAACCGGGGGGAAGGAAGTGGCTTCTGGCACCCGCGCTGGGACGGGCTGGGCAGGCGGGTCCGTGCCAAGCCCGGGAGGTTTAGCGAGGCCAAGGGCAGGTGCTGCACCTGCATTAGGGCAACCCGAAACACAAACAGGCTGGGGGAGAATGGATGGAGAGCAGCCCTGGGAAGGATGTGGGGGCATGGGACATTGACAAGAAGCTCAGCACGCTGTGGCAACGTGCACTGGGAGCTCAGAAAGCCAACACTGACCTGGGCTCATCCCCAACAGCGTGGGCAGCGTGTGAGGGGGGAATTCTGCCCCTCTCCTCTGCTGAGACCCTCCCCTGCAGAGCTGCCTCCAGCTCTGGGCTCCCCAGCACAGGGAGGACAAGGAGCTGCTGCAGTGAGTCCAGGGGAGGCCACAGAGATGATCCAGGGGCTGCAGCCCCTCTGCTCTGGACACAGGCTGGAAGAGCTGGGGGTGTTGAGTCTGGAGAGGAGAGGATTCCAGGGGGACCCTAAAGCCCCTTCCAGGGCCTACAGGGCTTCCAAGAGAGTTGGAGAGGGATTTTGGACAAGGGCCTGGAGTGACAAAACAAGGCTTCCCACTGCCAGAGGGCAGAGTTAGATGGGATATTGGGAATAAATTGGTGCCTGTGAGGGAGGTGAGTCACTGGCACAGGTTGTCCAGAGAAGCTGTGGCTGCCCCATCCCTGGAAGCATCGAAGGCCAGGTTGGATGGGGCTGGGAGCGACCTGGGCTAGTGAAAGGGGTCTCTGCCCATGACAGGGGGGTGCAATTGCATGGTCTTTACAGTCCTGTCCAACCCCAACCACCCTGTGACTGTGGAAGGCAGAGGCCCTGATATTGAAGCAGTTTTTGAATTTAAAAGCCCCATCAGGTTTCCTCACTGGTCCCATCTGTAGTGTTCCTGTTGTCTCCTTGTCCTCTCAGCTCGGTGGCTGCAGAGGAGCTGGGTTTGGATAAGTCAGAACACGTGGCCTGAAGCAGGGACTGGTGCAGAGGACCGTAAAAGCCCCTGGAGGGAGTTGGTGGTTCTCAGTGGCTGGAAATAGGGAAGAGTAATGTTGGAAGTGAGGAGCTGTGCTTTCTAAAAACTAATTCTGTTGTGTAAGACAGCGCTGGAAAGTTGCCAGGCTTTGCAAGGGCAATTAACCATTAGTTGCTAAAACTGATTAAATTGTTAATTACCAAAGCTTTTGCTCTGGAAGTTACTAGAAGAGGCTTAGTGATCTGAAGCTTTGCCCATTATTGAGATGTGCAGGGCCAGGGCTTGGACTTGATGATCCTTTTGGGTCCCTTTCAACTCAGGATGTTTCATGATTCTGTAAAAGGGAGTGGTACTGGCCAGGGCTTTGAAAGGGGACAAGACCGTGAACTTTTCTTCCATGGCTGCAGATTGGTGACACTGCTGTGTCTCACAGGCAAGTGTTCAGAGATTTCAAATGATCAGTGACATTCCTTTTCTTTGTTTTTCTAGATGAAGCTCCCTCTTCTTGCTGTGTTTGCTTTGGTGTGTGTGGCTCACTGCGAGGATGGTGCCAGGCTCCTGGCCTCCAAATCCCTGTTAAACAGATACGCAGTGGAGGGCAAGGACTTGACTTTGCAGTACAACATCTACAACATTGGCTCCAGGTAAGCCCTGTCCAGGTTTCAGTACTGACCATGAGCAAATGTTCTCCGTGTGGCTGCACAGTTGGCAAGGCAATTTCTGAGCTCCGTGATGTGCTGTTGCTTTTTGCTCCTCTAACTCTGAGCTTTCCAGCAATGTCTGAAGGATTGACCCTGAAATTTGCCTATTCCTTCCTCTTCCTGCTTTCACCTCATGGCTGCTCGAGCTGTCAGTCCAGCATGGTGTAGTTCCTGTTGTGTCTGTGACACTCTGTTCCCCATGCATGCAGCTCCCTTTCTTAGCTTTGTAAGCTGTTTTTCACATTTATTCTTTTTAATGAAAATTCCTTTTTGCTATCAGGATTTAACTAAGGACCTGTCAAAGATAAAACAGAACTTCCACCATGCTGGTAAAAAGCTTCATTTGCAGAATGAAAGCTGACTGAACAAATGCAGGACACTATTAAAGGGCTTTGAGATTTTGGTTTGTTAGGTTTTTATTTTTTCTTAAGGCAGAATAATGCATACTGAGTGCAGTACTGCTAACAGAAGAATATATGGTGCTGTAATGTTGAATTGATACATTAATGAGATCCTGCAATGTTATATGTGGGATTTGGTTATTATTTAGGCCAGCATGTGTATCCATGGGATGGTATCTGAAGTTCAGCAAACTGCCAAATTGTGTTGTGGAAAAAATGGTGGTTTTCCTGTCCTTGTGTTTGTTTCTCTCAGTTTTGCCTTCCTCCCTCTGCAGTCTCCCTGTAAGATACCTCAACTGTCCTCCCTATCTTCTACTGGTGACATTTCATCTCTGAAGAATCAATTCTTCCATTTGGTCAAGATGGAACTGTCAGTGCACTTTGCTGCAGAGTCTATGAGCAGATGGCAAAGCTTAAGATTCCTGTCTCATCCCTCTCTTTGTTGTATTCAGTGCTGCCCTAGACGTGGAGCTGTCGGATGATTCCTTCCCCCCAGAAGATTTTGGCATCGTCTCTGGCATGCTCAGCGTCAAGTGGGACAGAATTGCTCCGTATCTTTTCATGTTTTGAAGTTTCTTCCAGCTCTCTTTCTTGCCCCTGAGCATCCTGCAGCTTAGTCCTATCTTCATCTGCTGCCCCTGAAATTCCTTCCAGAGCCTGGACAGGGTGCCAGATCCAAACCCCTCCTCTTCTGGATGGTGCAGTGTAAAAACAAAGTTCCTTGCAAACAGGACCAGGTCCCGGGGTAGTTCCTCTGCCTGTGGAGGAGCAGCTGGGTCAGCCTTGGGTGGGTCTGGCTGTCTGTGACCACGAGCACTCAGATCTGTCAGCAGCACTGACTTTTTCACCTGGCTTCTGGTTGCTCTTTCACATCTCCTCACTTTTCTTCTTGGGCTGAAATACAACAGTGTTCCTTAATGTCCAGCTCCCAGAGCGAGCAATGTGTCCCACACTGTGGTTCTACGGCCTCTCAAGGCTGGGTACTTCAACTTCACCTCTGCCACCATCACATACCTGGCACAGGAGGGTGCCCAGATGGTGGTAAGTGGCTGATTTATGGGATCCCTGCAGACACACCTGACCCTGCTCCCGGAGCTGCATGGTCGAGGTGATGCATGTCTGTGTTGCTCTCACCCTGCTCAGTTCTGGAGCGAGCAGGAAAGGTGGCAAAGCCTGTCTTTTCCCTGCCTTTTCCAGGTTGGCTTCACCAGTGCTCCTGGGCAGGGAGGAATCCTGGCTCAGCGTGATTTCGACAGGAGGTTCTCCCCTCACTTCGTGAGTACCTTTCAACTGACAATGGAAAAGTGCACCAGGCATCTGCAGCCCAGTGTGGTGGCTTCTGCTTGCACATGGTGTGTGTGACTTGCCCTGCAGTCACCTGGAGAGCTCCAGAAGGGGGTTGGAGTTAGTTCCTGTCAGTTCTCCAGAGAACTCTCACAGAAGCAGCTGAGTTTCCATCCCAGCTCCCTCTGTGAAGGAGCTGCACTGTGGCATTTGAGGCAGAAAATCTGAGAGCAGAATCTTAGAACCAACTAGGCTGGAAGGGACCCACAAGGATTGTGGAGTCCAACTCCTGGCCCTGCAGAGGACAACCCCAGGAATCCCAATCATGTGCCTGTCAGCCCTATCCAAACTCCTTGAGCTCCTATCAAGCTCGGTGCCGTGACCACTTCCCTGGGGAGCCTCTTGCAGTGCCTGGGAGAGCATCCTCTGGGAGAAAGAACCTTTTCTTAATATCCAGCCTTTAATGCTGGCTGTCCTGACACAGTTGCGGGCGCTCCCTTGGGTCCTGTCACTGGTCACTGAGGGCAGAGGTCAGTGCCTGCCCCTCTGCTTCCCCATGTGAGGAAGCTGCAGACAGTGTGAGGTCTCTCCTCCCTCTCCTCCTCTGACCTCATTGCTCTAAGACTCCCCTGACCTGGATTGTTTTGACTTTTCTCATAACAATTTCTCCCTCTAGCTGGACTGGGTGGCATTTGGCGTGATGACCCTGCCCTCCATTGGGATCCCCCTGCTGCTCTGGTACTCGAGCAAGAGGAAGTATGACACCCCCAAGAGCAAAAAGAACTGAGCAGAGTCCAATGCCAGCAGCAGCAGCCCAGAGCTCAGGAAAGGACACCCCCGAACCCCCAAGAACAGCGGCTGGGTTGGGATGGTGCCGTCCCCCTGTGAGGTGCTGCCTGCGTGGTGCTTCAGCCCTCTGGGCAAAGGATTCGGTGGCTGCAGCAGCAGCTGTGAGGTGTCCTCTGTGTTCGAACGGAGAAACAAGCAAACAGAAAAAAGAACAACCAGAAGTCCCAAACTGCCTTGTCCAGCCCCTTTGGAGGCAGAGCCCCTCTCTCCTCTGCAGCTGCAGCAATCCAAGCAGCGAAGCATGTTAGTGCCCAGAGGGGCCTGTCTGTGGGGCTCTGCCCCCTGTGCTGCCTCCAGCTCCCCTCTGCCTGCGGCAGTTTTCTGCAGGGTGTCATATCTCAGGGTCCCCTCCAGGTGCTGCCTGCCCTGTGGGACAGAGATTGCTCTGGTGATGCCACAAACCTGATTTGATAGAGGATGTCACAGCTGCTGCCTTGTCCTGTTGATGCTGTTCTCTGACCCACCAGCCTGCCCAGGTCCATGGTGGGCTTGTAAAGCCATGAGGGTGGAGTTCAGGGAGGAGGATCAGGGTTAAATTCCTCAAGAATCAGGTGCACAGTCTGGGAAGCTCTCCATGCACTGGGGATGCTCTGCTTAACTACACTCACTCACAGCCCCCTCCCCATGACAGTCTCCAGCTTTCTGCTGACAGTGGATCAGGACATGTTCTCTGCCATCAGCTCGTTTCCTGTGCCTTTCTCTGACCCTCTGTCCCTTTGGATGACACTGAACCACCCGGGACACAAAATGGCCGTTGGTGGCTGAGGAGGCTAAGGGCCCTGCTAAGAGGGGACACTGGAGTCCAGGGCACGGGCTCAGTTGGTTCCAGCAGCAGCTGGATCCAGCATTCCCAGACTGCAGTAGGGGACTTTGCTGCGGCACAGAGCCAAGGGTGGGGAGCTGAACCACAGCAGCCTCACCAAGCCTTGCTGTGTCTTGAGCCACTACAAGGCCTTGGGGGGCTGAGGGGCTCCCCCTTCTTATTTTCCATAATTCCCAGGCCTGGTGGACATGCAGTATTGTCCCTCAAATTCTTGTCGCTGTGTCAGGGGTCTTCCCACTGCAAGACTGAAGTCCTCATGTTTGCGGAGAACCCTTTTGGAATTTTTCTGCCAGTCCTGGCAGCCCAGTGTCACCATGTCCCCCTCCAGCAGTGCCTGTACCAGCCTCTGCAGCACCAGCCAGTCTGAGGGACATGGGACCTGTCACACCTGATGTGACCAGTGACCACCCATTGGATAACATCCAGCACATGGATGCTCTGGGATGTCCCCAGAGCAGGGGACAGGCTCTGGTCACACCAGAGGGGTGACCCATGAAGCTGAGCCTACCCAGAACCCTCGCGGTCCCCACGGGTGCCAGGCTGGGGACACAAATGCCCCTCACCATCTGAGACTCTCACAGGGGGGCTGACCACTGCCAGGTCTGTCACACATGTAGGTGCAACTCTCAGTGACAGTGAAGTTGTCATGTCCCTCCTGCCCCGAGCACCGCCTGTCCTTCTACCAGATGGTGGCACCAGTGAGCCCTGGCAGGTCAGTGTCACCCGGTCCCAGAGCACTGGCGTCCAGGGGGGGCTCCACGAGAAGCTGGGTGGTCTGCGTGCCTGTGGGTGACAGGGGACACCAGCCTGCCAGGGCCAGCGTGGGGCTGGGGACAGCGGGGTGGGGCCATGGCATCCCCTGAGGACTCACCAGCGAGGCCGAGGGTCTGGGCTGGAAGGGAGAAGGGACAGGGCTGGGTGGGGGTGGCACTGCAGGTACAGAGGCAGAAGGGCATGGGTGTGGGGGCTGTCCACAGTCTGTCCTTGTGTGGCACGGACTCCTCGGAGACAGGGACACTGTGGCCACCCCATAGTGAGGCAGGGCACAGGGACGCTGTGGACACCCCCAAAATGGCGACACCATGACCACGCTCTACTGTCACAGGTCACCCCCACCAGCCCCCTGATGCCTCCCTGAATCCCTGTCCCACCATTAATGTCCCCACCTTCCTGCCCTTATGACCCCAGTCACCTCACCTCCTTGCCCCCACAACACTTTCTTTTTCCTGGACAAGAAGGAAGAGGCTGTTTGTGCTGAGAGTCAGATGGGAAAGGGGAGCAGACTCTGTCCTGGGGGGCACATCTAGGGGGGTCCTGTCCTGGGTTCACCTGTGGGAAACCAGTCCAGGGGGTGACACATCATGGCATGGGGGATCCTGTCCCTGGAAGTGGTGGTGCCACCTGTTGAAGAGGTGGCACATCTTCAGGACCCCTGTCTATCCAAGGGTGGGGCCCAGCCATGGCCCAGCCCCACTGCACAGGGATGGCCATTGCCCAGCTCTGCTCTGGCCAGCCCCAGCTGGCAGCCAGCACCTGAGGGTCCCCCCTGCCCCCTTGGCTTTGATTCTGGCAGCTTTAGAGCTGCTGCAGAGGTGAGAATTCTGGGGGCGGAAAAGGCCTGCCTGTGGTTTGCTCAGCCCTGCAAGAAGCACAAACCCCAAAGGGAGCCCAAGCAGTGGCTCTGTGAGGGCCTTTGATGGTTTTCAGAGCAGGGCTGGCTGGAAACCCCCCATGCAAGGGCAGCTGTGAGGGAACCAGTTCGGAAATGCTGCAATTGATCATTTGGTTCCCTCTCGCCAAGGGACTGAGAGAACAACAAAACTACTGAAATCCCACAACAATCTGCTCAACAGCCTGACCTGGACCCTCCTTCTCCTTCCTGCCGGATGCCCCGCACCCACCACAGCCCCTCTCTCACTGCCCTCCGCACCTGGATGGGGAGAGAAAATTGAACAAAAGGTTCCTGGTTTGAGACAAGGACCAGGAGAGATCACTCATCAAATCCTGTCAAGGGAAATGCAGGCTCAGAATTAGCAACATGAATTGAATATTTGCTGACCAAATCAGAGCAGGATAAGGAGAAGTCAAATAAACCCTTCAAAACACCTTCCCCCCCACCAAACTCCTTCCTGGGCCCTCTCTCCTCCCTCCAGTGGCGCAGGGAGATGGGAAGGGGGGCCCCGGGCAGTTTAGCAGAGGTTGTTTTCTGCTGCTGCTCAGGCAGAGTAGTTGCAGTCCTTGCCCTCCTCCACCAAACTGGGGTCCCTGCCTTCCACGGGAGTCCCTTCTCCAGTGATTTCTCCAGCGGGAGTCCTTCCTGCGGGCTGCAGCTCTGCCCCAGCTGCTCCAGGCTGAGGCCCTTCCTTGCCGAGGCTCAGTGCCCCGGGAACTGCTCAAGCAGGGGCTTCCCACAGGCTCACAGCTCCCTTCGGGCATCCTCTGCTCGGACAGGGGCTCCTGCAGGGCTGCAGGGGGGTGTCTGCTCCCTGGGGACCCCACAGGCTTTGGGCAAATCTCTGGAAACCCTCATGCCCCTCCTTCTTTCCTGCAGGGCTGTTCCTCTCGCAGCCTCGGAGTGAAAACCCTGTTCACTCTCCTGTGAAAATTTAAAAAGTTTAATAAAGGACAATAGGAGACAAGGACATAAAGCAAATGTTGGCACTCAGCCAAGAGCACACTGTTCTCTTTGGGGATACTCCTTAAATACCTTTTCCCTTATATCAGCCTGTTGCGTATTTATAGATCCTTATGCATAGTAAACTTTCCCCCAAATTAGTTTACATGTTCCAAGAACTGTTCAGCATATCTCCTCCTTGGATCCGCCTTTTTAGAGGATGCATATTCCTGGGTTGTGCTTTTAGTCCTTTTTTATCATCATCTTCAGTTTTGGGCCTTGGTCCACACTGTCTTCAGATGGTGAGTGCTGATAATTGGCAGATCTGTAGCAGGTGTCCTCATCCTATGTTCATTGGATGTTTCCAATCCAAGCAGGCATTTTAACACAAGCATACTTATATCAACTATTTCACTACTATGTCTAAGATTAATTAATATCAGAAATAAAAATTATATGTTTATAACAAAGCTACTTTCACATCCCACATATAAAAATCCATTTTAATATTTGCAAAAAGCCAATATTATAATATGTATCTATAACACTTGATCTCCTCTTGGCTGCCACAATTCCATCTCTGCCTTCCCTTGGATTTGCCCTTCCCAGCTCTCGGATCTTCGACACCAACATCCCCGTCCCCCATCCCCCCTCTGCTCCAGGACATCCTGTGAGTCCCAGGAGCTGTTGGGGGCGCTGCCGTGGCAACAGTCGGTCCCGGCGTGTCTCGACAGTGGCTTTGGGCACTTTGTCACAATCGGTTCAGACACATCCCAACCGTTGGTCCCATCACATTGGGATGTCGGCTCCAGGACATTGTCACACCTCCCACACTCTATGAGAGTGCCATGGCAGCTGCGACTACCGGCTCAGGGTCTCGGTCCCTCTGTCCGGGAGACTCCTCCCGGGGATCCCTCCTCCCGCGCCGTCGGCAGCTTCGCCCACCAGGATTTCAGTCCCTCCTTCCCAAGGTCTGCCCCCGGTCTTCCCCTGACCCCCAGCCCCTCCGGCCCCTTTCGGTCGTGCCCCTGAGGGCACGTCCCGACTGAGGGTCCAGAGCTCGTCCCAGGATCAGTTGGTGTCCAGGGAGCACTGAGTGTGGGGATTTCGGATCCCTCACATCGTCCTTTCCCACAGGTCACGGGCTCCAGCAGCCCCATTGTGATCCTTCAGGATGTGCCCAAACCGCCTAAATCACAACCCTCTGTCAGATACAAACCAAAGACCACCAGAATCATCACCAGGGACCTGATCCGGGACCTCGTGTAAGGCTGTGCCCGAGCCCTGAGGGGTTTTGGGGGAATGGGTGTCAGTGCAGCATCCCAAAATCTCTAGGGAGCAGGGATTGGCAGTGTGCCCTGGCCATCCCCGGGGATCCTGCCCCCTTTGTCCCAGTCTGGTGCCACTTTCACCACACTTTCCCTTCCTGCCTCACCCCAAAACAAGAGAGCCAGGTCCCCACGGCTTCCCCAGCACTTCCCATATTGATCTGGGTTGACATGGTGGCTGAGTGGGCAGCTCAGGGAGCACAGGGACCTGTTGGGGTCACCATGCCACTAAGCTCTCTCCCTGTGCTCCCCAGCATTCCCCAGGAGAAGCCCCACCGTGTCTCATCATTGGAGAAAAGGAATATGAGAAACTTAAGGAATCAGCTCGAGCCCCGACTGAGGTGGAGCGTTGGGACAGGCTGAAGACGCTGAGAGCCAGACAGGACGCTGCTTTCGTAGGCGTTTCCCTTTCTGCTTCCCCCTTTTCCTGCTCCACAGCTGGGTTTGAGGGGTGGTGGCTCCTGCAGGGGGTCCTCCCTCTGTCCACCACATTTTGGGGCACAGGGGAGGCTGCAGGGCTCAGGGCTTCACTGAGAGCTGGGCAGCATCCCTGAAATTGTGCCCAGCACTGCCAGCCTTCAAAAGGCATGGGGTGTCTGCCCAGAGATGTGGGGAGGTGTGCCCATGGGCGTGCCAGGAGCCCGACATGTTCCCACTCAGTGTTGGGAATGCAGCACCTGAAGTGTGACCCCTGTGAGTCACCTTGGGAAGGTGCCCAGGATTGGGCAGCGCTCTCTGTCCCCACAGGAAGCCCTGAAAAAGGCCCAGATCGAGGAGCAGAGAAAGGCAGAACTGGAGGACAAGAGGGACCACTGGAGAGACATGGAGGAGGAGCTGCAGCAGGAGGAGCAGAAGCTGCTGCAGCGGGCGACGAGGATGAGGCTGGAGCAGGAGGAAGACGTGCGGGAACTGAACGCGGTAGGGCCAGCGCTCCCCTCTGTCACCTGGCACTGCTGAGCCTCCCCTGCTCCTCGTGCTCCCAGGCTCTTCCTCTCCTTCCCTGGCCCTCCCTGCTCCGTGTCCCAGTGCGGCTCCGAGCCACAGACACCTCTTGTCCCCACAGCTGTTCCTCAATGCCAAGTGCAACATGATTCGGGACAAGCAAGTCCTAGAGAAGCAGATGATCCTCAAGGAACTGGCGGAGGAGGAGAAGCGCCTGGATAAGATGATGGAAATGGAGCGGGAGAAGGGCATGGAGGTCCAGGAGGAGCTGGAGCGCCAGAGGAAGCAGGAGCTGATGAGGTGAGCAGGAGGCTCCCTCTACACCATGGAGGCATCTGGCCCATTCCAACCACACCAGCCCTGTCCATGCCAGCATTCCCATGATGGGGAGCAGGATGGAGCCACAGGAAACCCTTCTGCTCTTGTATTCCCAGAGCCCGGCAGGGCATTGTGAAACAGATGGAGCAGAATGCAGAGGAGAGGGCATTGAGGGCTGAGGAGCTGTACCAGGAGGGTCAGAGGCAGCTGGAGCGACTGGAGCAGATGAAGAGGGAGGATCGGAAGGTGGGAGCAGGGAACTGGGAGGTGCAGGGAGGTTTCCACCTGGCTGGAAAGGGATTGGCAGAGCTGGATCAGCCACACTCAGGGACTGGGGACAGCAGCCAGCAGGATCAGAGCTATGGTCCCTTGGGGATGTTGTGACATCCCAGGGAGGTGGCCCAAAGCCTCCCTGCCCTGAGTGAGGAGGAGGAAGGAGCACTCAGCTTGGTGGTCTCCAACACTGCATGGCATTTCCAGGCCTGGGAGCAGAAACAGGAGCGACTAAAGCAAATCCATGCTGATATTAAACATTTCAATATGGAGAGCCAGAGGCTGAAAGATCAACAGCGGGAGCAAGAGAGGTTGGAGGATGAGCGGGTGCTGGAGCAGCAGCGGCAGAAGGCTGTAAGAGCAGTGGGCTCCTGGTGGGGTGGGCAGGGGCTGCAGGAGCTGTCCTCGGGCTCTGTCCCACCCTGGGGCTCTGTCCCATCCAGGGGCTCTGTCCCACCCTGGGGCTCTGTCCCACCCCAGGGCTCTGTCCCATCCTGGGCTCTGTCCCACCCTGGGCTCTGTCCCACCCTGGGGCTCTGTCCCACCCTGGGGCTCTGTCCCACCCCAGGGCTCTGTCCCATCCTGGGCTCTGTCCCACCCTGGACTCTGTCCCCCGTAGGAGCGCGAGGCCGCCTTGGAGGCAGAGCAGCAGCAACTGCGCCTGGAGAAGGAGAAGGAGCTGGCCCGGCTCAGGGCCACACAGGAGCGGGCCCAGGACTGGCAGGCAGAGCAGGTGAGTGGCCCAGGAACAGATGACGTGCTCCTCTGCCACTGTCCCTGTCCCCAGACTGGCGAAGGGGCAGCACCCCTGGATGTGGGGGGTCTGTAGAACCAGCCCCTGGAACCAGGGGATGTCCTGGAGCAGAGCCAAAGCCATGGCCAAGGGCTTCCATAGGTGCCCCTGAGGGAAGCCCAGCACTGTCCCCTATTTGGGCAGGATGCTCTGAGGGCCAAGAGAAACCAAGAGGTCGCAGACCGAGAATGGCGGCGGCAGGAGCTGGAGAAGGCACGGAAGAAGGCCGAGCTGGAGCAGCAGCTGAAGCAGGACCGGCTGGAGCAGGTGGCCCAGAAGGAGCAGTACCTGGCCATGCAGGTGCAGCAAGACCGCCAAGAATTCCAGAGGGTGCTCAGGTGAGGCACACAGGACTGAGGGATGGCTGAGGCTGGTGGCCAGGGGGCTCCCAGTTCCAGCTGGTGGCTCTGGGGACTCCAGTGCCAGCCCAGGCTCTGTGCCAGGTGTGGGGGGCTGTGGTGGGGTCCCTGAGCCAGCCCGGCTCTCCCGCAGGGCCCATCAGGAGCAGCTGGAGCGGGAGAAGCTGGAGCAGGAGCAGAGGGAGCTCCGGCAGCGTGCCCATGCCGAAGATCTCCGGCGGCAGATCCAGGAGCTGCAGCAGCAGCGGCAGCGGGAGCGGGCGGCTGTCATTGAGGAGGGCCGGCGGCTGCAGCAGGAAGTCCGGCAGCGCAGCCAGCGCCTCACCCAGTTCAGACAGCAGAAGCTGCAGGAGTTCAGGTTAGGGGCTGCCAGTGCTGCTTCCCTGGGCTCCTTGGGCTCCCCGAATCCTTCCTGGTATCCTAGCCTGGACCACCTCCCAGCTCCCTCTGCATCCTCAGCAAACGGGACCTGCTGTGGGGCCACAGTCCCAGATCCATTGGGAACCTGATGGATTCTTTCTTCTGCAGAGCCACTGGAATGCCTGAAAAGTACTGTGCCCAGGTGGAGCGCAAAGCCCAGAGCCAAGCCAGCAGAGCCCCCTCCTAGGCCCAACCCCACCAGGAACCAGCTCCAATTCCCCACGGATTTGGGGTTTCATTTGCATTGACTAAATTTTCCAATAAACGATGTTTTTGAGAAGATGGTGTTTTCCATCCTTCCCTGGCCTCAGGGCTGTTTGGGAGGAGCTGCCCTCAGGGCTGGAGAAGCCTTGAGGTTCCTTGTCCCACGTGTCCCACTCTGGGGTTGTGTTACAGGTTTAGGCTTATTAGTGAATTTTTGCCATTTGTCATCTAAAAGATGATGGAAGAAAGAGGGGGGGATGCCCCAGGGATGGATGGCAGGTGAGTAAGTTAACAAAAGAAGTGGGTGATCGCTCTGGCTGACCACCTGTTATAAACAATCCAGACCCCAAGTGGGAATGAACTGAGAACAAAAAAAATCAGCAAAGCAAAGGAGACTGTACTTGGGAGCATGGCAAAATGCCAGAGGCTCATGCACAAAAATGGTGGGTCCATCTTTTATACCCCTGATATTGCATCAGCTTTATGCACATTTATGCATATTCCCTGACTGGGAAGGACTGGCAGAAACTCCCCATTCTAAGTGGCCCAGATGCCCCATGGATCCTGGGCATTGACTACTGTGACGGTTGTCACCACAAGGGTTCTTGGGTGAAGGAAGAGACGAGATCTTTGACTCCATGATCAGAAGGCTTGATTTATTATTTTGTGATATATACGTATACTATACTATACTAGAAAGAAAAGAAAGGAAAGGTTCCACAAGCTGCTAGCTACCTAAGAATAGAAAATAAAGAATGGTAACAAAAGAGCTCTCTCTGACTGTCTCCCAGAGAGCTCAGTCCTGGATTGGCCATTATCTCTAAACATCCAAGCTGGGCCAATCCAGGCAGGCCTGTTGCATTCCACAGCAGCAGATAACCTGTTGTTTATGTATTGTTGCTGAACTTCTCAGCTTCAGCAGGAAAGATCCTGAAAGAGGATTTTTCATAAAAGAAATGTCTGTGACATCTGACCCTTTTTTATTTAATTAAATTAAAAAGAAAAGTGTTCGTAATTTTCTCTGCTGGGCCCATGCAGAGGAAAGAACAAACACCTGACAGGTTATCTTTTGCCGATCAACTTCAATCATGTGCTCCTGTGGAATGAACAGGGAATTTCTTCACCTGTAAAATATAAAATTCTATAATATCACTAAAACAATTTTACAACATAAGAAAATGCAAAAACAATGCAAAACAAAGTCCAAGTCCGAACAGCTGAGTTTCAGGAAAAGTCCATGGACTGAAGATGTTCTTCTTTGCCATCTCTGAAAATCTCTTCTGGTCCTGAAACAGGCTTGCTGCATCAAACAGTTTCAAACAATTTTAAAAGATGTCTCAAATGTCTTGGCCACAGCCCTTTTTTGAACAACTTGGGCTGAAGCTAATTTTTGGCCCTTCCGTGCTTTGAGATGCTGCCAGCTATTTCAACTCTTTTTATTTAATTTAAATTTTTTTTTTTTTTTTTAAACAGCAGCAAGCAGCAGACAGCAGAGGCCCTGTGAGGGGCCCTGGGAGGACCTGGCCCATGTGGGAGAATCAGGAACCCCAGACCTGGCCCACAAAACGGCGGCCCAGGTCCAGGAACCTGAGCCCAATGGCCCAGGCCCAGCCGCCAGGCAGGCTCTGCGTTGTCACAGACCTACACCCTGCTGCCAGTACAATGGCAGAACAGGTGACCAAGTGCTTCCTTTTCCCAAAACCACAAACGCATGCCAGCAATGAGGGGACAGAAGCTTTCTCGAGAATTTCCATCTCGGGTCTGGGAACGTTTGTTGCCTACAGGAAACGAGCCAGGATGGCATTCCACTGTTCCCCTTGCGTCTGCAACGCAGATGCAGGTGTTCTTCCCATCTTTCTCCTGGCACCACGCCAACCTTCTCCGGCCTGGGGACCGGCGGCAGAGATTTCGAGTCCCACCATCCCCTCGCCGCTGGAGCGAGCGAGGGGCGGCAGAGAGATCGGCAACCTCCAAGGAGGAACCCCCGACCCGCCAAGAAGGCTGATCTTGAAAGCAGGCAGCCGGGCTGTGCCTGCAGCCAGCTGTCGGGCCATGCCTCCTCCACGGAAGGAGAGGCCGACGCCCTCTTCCCCTGTCCCAGCTCCCCCCGCAGGGGCAGCCTTGGGACAACCCGAAAAACTCGGGGGGGAAGCCACACTGGTTGTAGGAGGCGCCGCAGCCGCCACTGCTGGGGGCGGCGGAACCGCGGCCAGCTCCGGAGACAATCCCGCGGGCTGAGCGCCGTTCTCAGCATCATTTTGGACTGGAACTTGGTCGGCGGAAGGCGGCAAGGCCGCCGGGGGATCTGGTGCAGCCGCAGAAGGCGGCGGCACTGGCCCGGGAGGGGCCGGGAGCGGTGCCGCGTCTCCGTCGTCACCGTGTGGGTCGCCTAGCAACGGCGACGCGGGAGCGGGAAGCGGCGGAAGGGGCTCCGAATCGCTGTTCTCAGCTGCAAGCTCCGACATCGGCGCTGCGGGCGAAGGCGAAACCGCCGCGGGCGGAGCTGCGGCCGGGGCTGCCGCGGCCGGGGCCGTGTCGGGGGGCGCCCGCACCCGCGGGGCGGGCTGGCGTGGCGCTGCCCGGGGAGCCGGCGCCCGCACCCGCGGGGCGGGCTGGGGCGGCCCCGCGAGCTCGGGAGGCAGGACTTCGTGGACCGGTGCCGCCCGCAGCTCTGGGCGGGGCGGGGCCCACGGCGCTGACCGGGGCGGTGCTCGCGGCGCTGGCCGGGGCAGCAGCGCCCACTCCCATTCCCACTGAGAGCGGCGAGGGGGGGGGGAGAAGGCGGCTCCATCTGAGCATGCTCCGAAGACGCGGGAAAAAAAACTTCTGAATCCGGCGAAATTTCGCCCCCCCGCTGGGATGGGGGGGCGCCGGAAAGCAGCCGTTTGTCGCCCTTCAGAGGGGGTCGTCTCCCGGGAGCGGGGGGGAATGGGGCCTGGCCCCTGGCCTCAGCGATCCAGGGAAAAACAGCTGCTCGTCGTTTTAAAACTGGAAAAAGTGCCTGAAAGACCAGGTAACTGCGAGGGCAACAGAAGCTCCGGTCCCAAACAGCTTGGTAAATGGATTCCATGCATTCCCACACGAACATATCAAGGGCATAGAGCACCTTAGTGAAAAACCCAAAGAACTTTGCCCATCGAAAAAACTCATATAAATGTCTCTTCTCCAGAGGAACATTGTCCTCTTCAACCCATTTTTGCCAGAGGGCAATAAGTCTCTCCTCTGAGGGAGAGAAACGGACCTTGGCCTCAGTGGGAAAATCCATCCACCATTGCAACCACAGTCTACACAGGGACGCATTTTCAGGAAGGGAAAACCCAACAGTACCTTCTGAGAGAGTCCAGCACGCTCTGGCCAGCTGCTGCTCGAGGCCGAAGGGCTTTCCGGGCATCTTCCTGAAGGCTCTCAAAAGGTCTCTTTGTGGTCAGCCTTGCTGTGAACTCTGTCCAAATGTGGATCTTCAGTTCTTCAGCTCTTGGCTAGAAACCACTTCTGCTCCTCTGGTGATCTCACCAAGTGATAAATGTCCTCCTCAGTCGCTCGGGGTCACCAATTGTGACGGTTGTTGTCACAAGGGTTCTTGGGTGAAGGAAGAAACGAGATCTTTGACTCCATGATCAGAAGGCTTGATTTATTATTTTGTGATATATACATATACTATACTATGCTAGAAAGAAAAGAAAGGAAAGGTTCCACAAGCTGCTAGCTACCTAGGAATAGAAAATAAAGAATGGTAACAAAGGAGCTCTCTCTGACTGTCTCCCAGAGAGTCCTGGATTGGCCATTATCTCTAAACATCCAAGCTGGGCAATCCAGGCAGGCCTGTTGCATTCCACAGCAGCAGATAACCTGTTGTTTATGCATTGTTGCTGAACTTCTCAGCTTCAGCAGGAAAAATCCTGAAAGAGGATTTTCATAAAAGAAATGTCTGTGACAGACTACCCCAGGAACAGGTACTTCGAAGACCCAAAGGGAAGTCAATGGGCTTTTGGAATCGCTGCTGTGGAAACAGAAGGAATTGAGCAACTGAACACCTTGCCTAGACTGTCCAGTTGGTTCTGGACATCACCAAATGAGAGAAGTGGCCAAAGCTCTCCCTCTGCACTGACTCATGGATGACAGCCAATGCTCTGTGGGGGTGGCTGGACAGACGGAAAGAGGCCAATTGACAATGTAAAGAGAAACCCATCTGGGCTTCTGAAATGTGGCAAGACATCACCATCCAGGTGGAGAAGCCGATTGTGAGAGTCCACCATGGAGATGCACACGTGCCTAAGAGTCAAGCCAACAAGGAACATTGGAATAACGAACTGGCAGACCAGGTTCCCCCAGTCAAAGCATCACAGGTAGATCTGCACTCGCAGCACAAGGGAGAGTTTTTTCTGGCTCCATGGGCCCATGATGCCTCAGGTCATCAGGGCAGAGATTTCACTTCAGGGCACAAGTGGGCACAAGGCCAAGTGGGCACAAGGCCAAGGGGTGGGATTTAACCATGGATGCCATCTCCCAGGTTACCCACAAGTGTGAGACATGTGCTGCCATTAGGTAGACCTGAGAGAGTAAAGCCTCTGAGGAATGGTGGGCATTGCAATAAGTAGAGGCACGGAAAGGCCTGGGAGTTTGATTACATCACACTGCCACAAACCTGCCAAGGTAAGTGCTATGTGCTCACCATGGTGGCCACAACCACCAGATGGCTGGAGGTGCACCCAGTGCCTCACACTACTGCCCAGCACACCATCCTTGGCTTGGAAATCAAGTCCTGTGGTGTCATGGCACCCCAGAGCTAATTGAGTCAGATCGTGGAACTCATTTCAGGAGTAGCTTAGTTACCGCCTGGGCGCAAGAGCACAGTGTTGAGTGGGTGTATCACATCCCCTACCATGCACCAGCTGCTGGAAAGGTGAACAGTGTCATGGACGGTTGAAAACCACTCAAAGAGCTTGCATCGGGGGACCTTCAAGCACTGGGATTAGCATTCAGCAAAGGCTACATGTCCAGTCAACACCAGAGTCCCTTCACACGGTAAATGGAGATAAGGTCCCTGTGAAAAACGCCAATCACTTGTTTTTAAAATTTAAAACGTTTAATAGTAATAAAATGGTTATAAAAATAGTAATACAATTAGAATAATAATAATTTGGACAATTTGAATTAGGACAATATGAGACAATAGAAACAAAGAGTTACGGACATCTGGGTACCTTTTTCTGGGCAGCATAAGTCCAAAAAAGGACACCCGTTAACAAAGGATTAACCCTTAAAAACAATAGCCTGTTGCATATTCATACATCTCATACATGATGCACAAATTCCATTAAAATACAGGATTCTGTCTGGTCATCATCAGCTTCTTCCTCATAATCCTAACAGTGTCATCCTGCCCGAGCGAGGTGGGAAGAAGTTAGTTTCTCCTGATAATGGAGCAATAAATTCTCTTTCTTTGAAAGATTTAGGTGTCCTGTGGCTGCTATCTTGGTGTGAGTTCTTTCTTTAGGAAAAAAGTATCCTACATAGCATAGTTTCTATTTTAACATTTTGTTATAACCTAAAACTATATTTAACACACTACTTAAGAGAATTAATACAGCATTACTTTCTAACACAACACATATAATATTCATTCTAATATTTGCAAAAAGCCAATCATAAAATATGCATTTTTCACAGTCCCTGTGGTACAGCTGAGAGGCCTGTTAGGGAAAACAGTTTGGATTAACCATGCCTCAGGAAATGGCAAACCCACTCATGGGATTGTTTTTGCTCAAGGACCAGGTTGCGCCTGGTTGGTGACACAAAAGACAGAGGAACATGATGTATCCCTCAAGGAGATCTTATCTTTGGGTGAGCTGTCCATGATGCCACTGCACCTGTAGCTGTATCTTGATGTGCATATATATTATATATATATATATATATATAATTTGAATAATGCAAGAATGTATATAGTTGAAAAGTCTTAAGTTCAATGTTGATATGGGAAAAAAAATTCAGGATGGGTAATGTTATGGGTTTAGGGTTCTCAGTGAATTTTTTCCTGTTGTCATCCTGAAGGTGCTGGGAGTGGGAGGGGGTGACTCCTAGATGAACAGCCAGCAGTCAAATCACACGGAAAGAGTGGCTGATAGCCCTGGCATTCCAACAGAATCACTTGGAGGGGAATAAACCTTTTAAATTTTAAAAGTGTGCAGTTGTTTCTCACAATGGGGCACTTGTCTGGGATATAAAATCTCTTTTATGGCCCAAGAGATTTCAGATGAATGGCACGCCCCTGCTGATTTTATCAGGTCAAGTGAGTACTAGTGCATGTAAGAGCTAGGAGTAATGCTTAAAGTGTGAGTGAAGTAGTGTGCTTGGGGTGGGTATGAGACTTAGAAGATCCTCATAAATATTTTTAGCCAGATTGAAATTTCCGTAATCCAGTTGTATAAAAGTCAGCTTCAGACAATAAATTGGACCCATCCTGGTCTGTTGAAGCTTTAAGATATTGGACGGTTGGAAGAAAAAGAACAGAAGGATGTGTGGTGGGGGAAGAAAGTGGGGACCCAGTGGCTGGCGGGACATGTGTGAAAGAGGGAGTGAGAAGCTGCAGGCAGGATGCATAGAAGAGGAAAGCGGGGAACCTGTGGCTGGCAGGATGCATGAAATTGAAGGATTTGTAGGGGTTAGAGAGCACCTGAGGGTTGTCAGGTTGAGAGTCACAGTGTTAGAGTGAGGGTGAAAGTCGCCATTTAGTAGAGACAGTGCTCATGTGGAGGCAAGTAGTCGAGGCAACTTTCCCAACCTCTCAGCACAACAGGGGGCGGGGAGAGCTAAAGATATAAAAGGTAGAGCATCCATTTTGTAGAGGAGCACATGGTTGGTGGTCAGAGGGACTCCCAGTGCTGAAAACTTTTTCCTTATTCAGTCCTTTTTTTTTTTTTTGTTAAGGTTTAATAAACATTTGAAATTTTAAAAGTAAGCAGTCGTTTCTCACACCCTGGAAACCTAAGCACTTTCCCCTCCCAGGGAGCCTTTCCCCTGGCCTGTTTGGAGCTGGGTGTAATGATCAGCTCATACAAGTGGGGTTGTGATGGTTCGTTAACTGATCTCAGAGTGCAAAAAACAACACAAAGGGGATTTTAGTACTAATCAAAACAAATTGCACCTTTTATTGAGTGCCCACAGCAAATGTGATAGAAGGATTAGAAAGGAGATAAAGGAGAGAGAGAGAGAGAAAGAAGGGGAAGGGGAATATAGCCACCAATGGAGAGACAAAATCCTCGTGGTCCAGCCAATAGATCTGTCTTGTCACATCGAGGAGAATCCCAAAGTCTTGGTTAACTCAGGAGTCTATTATAGTCCACTGCTGAAGGGGGAACAGGTACAGGACTGTGGAGAATAAGTCTGTAGACAACAAGTACAGACAGTCCAGTTTGGGACCCATTGTTCCAGGACTGGTTTATATGGGAAAGCAGTTTTGGTCCAGTGAACACACCTGCAGGCAACACCTGGCAAACATCCTGCTTCAATCAGGCCAGCACCCCCTGTGTTAGAATTATAGAGAAGGAGTCTCAGTCCTAGGGAGGGAGCTTCAGTCTCCATCTGTCACAGTGGTCATGAGGCAGATGAGGGATTTTCCATGAGGGATCACCAAAATTACCCCAGAAAGTTCATTTGGCCAAAAGGTGGGAAAATTCACAGGCTATTGTGATAAGCGGGGATCATGAAGCAGGGGTAAGCGTACAGAGCAAGTCACTCCTGGCCAGGCCCTGCTTGAAGCAGTGTACCATGGCGGCACAGCAAACACACCTGTAAACAATCACTTGGCAAGCATCCACCTCAACCAGGCCCACAACTCCAGTCAGGGTCTTCATGGTCTTAGTCTCTGTCTTTGCGATGATCATGAGGCAAATGAGGGAAACTTCAGACCTTCTCTTACACTAGGCTGCAGCTACCCAGTGGTGCTTTTTCTCCACCACTGCCTCAAGGTTTCTTTGCTACACTGTAGTCCCCACACCCCCTGCCCTGGTGGGATGCCCTGTGGCTCCTGCTACAGCTACAGAGTTTATGATATATCTCATCTACCACTCTGGGACTTTGTTCATCCCTGCATTCCCTGTACTCACCCTCTGCCTGCTTGGTGCCCACAATGTCAGTGTCCAGCACCAGCACCTCTCCCTCCGTTGGGGGATGGGAGGCAAGGGCTCCAGGGGGGCCCTGCAGGGATAAAAAGGTTTGGGGTGTGGTCTGGGGAGGAGGGAAATGCCAGAACTGCCTACTGACCTGTCCTGGAGTTTCCTGGTGGCTGCAAGGAAAAGGATATTGGGCTGTGACTGTGGGACCCCCAGGGCATCTGACCGCCCAGGTGACCCCTGAGCTCTCACTGTACCCCTGATTCCCTCTAGGACCTCTGAGCACCACTAAACCCACCATAACCCCAAACATGGCAGGGAGGGAAACTCCCCCAGGATCCCTGAGGACCCGCCCCAACATCCCTGCATGATCCTACAGCAGGGATCTCGAAGATCCCAGGATCTCCCATTGCCAGCCCAATATTCCTTAAGGGTGTCCCTTCCTGGGACACCCCAGGACACTCCAAAATGCCCCCAGGTGCCCCAGGACCCTGAGAAAAGACTACTGAGGGCTCAGCCCCACCGTGTCGGGGCTTTGATCACCACCCCATTGCCCCCCAAACCTGGGGACTTGCCATTGCCTTTTGGGAGCCCATCCCCCTCCTCGTTACCACCCCAGCAGTGCCACAAGTGACAGCCTGTGCTGACAGCCAGGAGGAGGAGCAGGAACAGGAGGGTCCCGCTGATCCCCACAGCTACTGCTGGAAACAGAGAGGTACACATGACACATTGGGGTCACCTGTCACTTCAGGGATCCTGCACCCCTGGCAGCCCCATTTGACCTCCACCTGTGACCCAGGGTGAGCCAGGTGACACCTCCAGGACCAGCTCAGGGCTGAGTGCCCGGAATACGCGGTGCCCATCCTGTCCCAGCTGGTTGGCGGCCATGCACTGGTAGGTGCCTGAATGTCCCACATCGACTTCCTCCAGCTCCAGGAGGGTTCCTCAGACCACGTCCCGGCCGTCTCACAGCCAGGTGAAGGTTACAGGGGCTGAGCCCACCTGCACTGAGCAGCGCAGGGTCACGGGGTCACCTGCGAGCACCTGGTGTGACAGGGGACCGGGGGTGATGGTGGCATTGGCACGGGCACTGCGGGGGAGAGATGGGGCTGAGGCTGGAGGGAGGGGCTAGCACCTAGTGTTGGGAAGGGGTACAGGGATGGGATGGGATGGGATGGGATGGGATGGGATGGGATGGGATGGGATGGGATGGGATGGGATGGATGGATGGGATGGGATGGGATGGATGCAGGTGAAAGACACCCAGAACCAGAAGGTCCTGCTCACACAAAACTGTATCTTGTGATGGTGGTGGCCATTACTTAAAGTGGGATGCCATCTGTGGGGTGAGGGTGGGATGGCTGCTATGGGAGGGGGGTGCTGTGGGTCCCAGACATCTGGGACGGTGACATTCAGGGGGACACTCTCGGCCACACTGTCCCCTTCACTGGCCTGGCAATGATAGCGTCTACTCTCATTGTCCCCAAAGTGGCACAGCTCCAGGCAGGGGCTGGTGCCCAGCGGTGCCTCCAAGCCCCTGCACAGTGCCAGGAGAAGGACAGGGGACATGTCCCTGCAGCCACCACGCAGCTCAGCACCAGGCAGTCCCCCAGTGCCACCTGTCCCCTGGCGGGCTTCACCCACAGGGACACCCCTGAGAGTGGGACCTCTGCAGGGGGAGACGACATGATTGGGGGATACAGGGAGATGCAGGGGGGGTTGGGGTAGGAGGGGAGTAAATGGGAGCCCAGTGTGGGAGAAGGGATCCCAGGGAGGGCTTTGGTGACCCAGGCAGTGACAGGGAACAAGAGAACGGACAAGAGGGGATTCAGGGAGAGACATGGTGGGCTCAGAGAGGTGTGGGGGGGTCCTCAGGGTTGAACGAGGGCACCGGGGAAAGAATGGAGAGAATATGAGGAGGTTCTCAGGTAGGGCTGGTAGAGATTTTGGTGTGGGGCCTCATGCCCATCCTTGCACTCACTGCACACCATGACGCGGAGCTGGGTGCTCCTCTTCCACACGGCCCCCCTGACTCAGAGCGCACCTGGCAACTGTAATTCCCCGCGTGGGAGACCTCCACAGTGGACAACAGCAGCTGAGGGGACCCTTGTGGGCCCTCCACCACCTGCCCGTCCCAGTAGAACATGTGCAGGAAGGGGGAATCAGGGCCACAGGGGTCTGGGGGTGCTGTGGCAGCTGAGATCCAGGGAGGACTTCTTGGTGGGCTCAGAGGGACCCTCCAGCACCGGCACAGGGAAGAGGTCAGGGCAGGAGATTAGGAGCAGTGGGGACGGTGACCCAGGTCCCTGGGGAGGGGCTGTGGGGGTGTCGGGGGGTGGCGACTGTGGGATGCTCACTGTGCACTGTCACTGGCGGTGACTCCTGCAGCCCCCAGGATTTCACCCGACCCCTGCAACTGTAGTGGTCACTGTGGTGCAGCTGCAGAGGGGACAGGGACAGCTCAGTCCCATTGGGGAAGACCCCCAGTTCCTTCTCCTCATGGTAGAATAACACCGAGGTGATCATGCTGTTCCATCAGCCCCAGCAGCGCAGTGTCACTGGGTGCCCCTCCAGCAGCACCTACACTGGCACCTTCAGCACCAGTGGGTCTGGGAAACAAGTGGGTCCTGTCACATCACAAGGGCCTGGGGGGTACCAATGGCACTGGGACCCCCTATTGGGTCACATCCAGCTCACCAGCAGTCCTGTTATAAATTGTGTTCAATTTGTGTGAATTGTGGCTGGGTTGGGAATTGTTTGGGGGTGAGTTGAGGGGTGTTTGTTGTGGGTCCTGGGGAGGAGAGGTCCAGGGTTTGGTGGGGGCGATAGTCGAAGTGGGGGGGAGGTGATTGGACCAGGGACTTAACCAATCATTTGACACCCCGAGAAAATGATTGGTCCAGAATGAATATCGATAAGGCCCAATGAGAACACTGGAAAACGACCAATCAACGTGCGGATCCAAAACCCACCAATCCTGGACATGAGAGGGATTATAAAATGAGGGTTTCGGTTGGGTTCAGGGTTCTTCTCCTTCAGAGGGACCTACTTTTTGGGGGAGAACCCAGCATGTTTGGGACATGTTGTTATCTTTGGGTTGTTGCGTGGGAGTTTGGGCTTATCTCAAACTCCCTGTCCTCTGTAGTTTGTTTTAATAAACGAAACCTTTTTCCTTCTCAAAATCTGGCCATGTTCAAATTCATAACATCTTCTGGGGCTCGTCCGGGATAGACCATGCCCCGAAACGGTCCGGGGTAGCTCAGGACCTGGGAGACACGTCCAGCCACCTTTTTGGCTGGCAGAGATTGGACTACGTCAGACCATGGAAGGGATTGCTGCTATACCCAAGGCTGCAGAGGACACAACAACCCAAAAAGGTGAGAGCCCTCCGAGAGGGAGCAGGGCTCACACTGCCTCTGAGCGGTTGAGTGGGGTTTAAGGTGCAAGGGGATGCGAAGTGAATGTGTGTGATTGAGACAGAGGCTGCGAGCACAGACTCCCGAAGCGAGTGTGTGGGGGGAAGCGAGTATTGCAGTTGTTGAATGCGTGTACCCATAGGGACCCCTAGAGCAAGGGAGACAGGGAGTACCCTCCTCTAGCTGCCCTTACCTGCCCAGGCTCCCGTTCCTCCAGTGAGTGGAGCCTCTGAGGGGTGATTTGGGCCTTTGGCCCTGAGTGGAGGGGGTTAGTGGGCCGGACTGCCCAGAGTGAGGGGCAAAAGCTCCGACCACTAGCCCAAATCACCTGGAGGGCTATTCCTCAGAGACAGACCAGGGGAGTCTAGTCTCTGAGGAACTAGGACCTTAGGGATGGGAGAAAAACTCCTATACGGAGACTGCCAGATGAAGTAGCCACCGTATAGGGGAGTGCCCCTTTCTGAGACGGGGGAAAGGGAGGGTGCCCAACCTAAGGGAGTTAGGGACTCCTCGAGCTAGGATCCCATTGAGGGGTCATAGAGGGGGAGATAGGCCTAAGACCCCCTCGAGCTAGGATCCCATTGTGGGGTCATAGAGGGGGACAGACTCAGGACCCTGAGCTAGGATCCCATCAGGAGGTTGTAGGGGTAACTGAGGGGCCTAAACTTCACAGGTGCGGTGACTCTCAGGGGGCAGGAGGGCCGCCAGCTGTGGAAGGGCCCTTTCAGTCACTAGGGCTGAAGGGGAGGTTAGAACCTGTCCTTTCAGTCACTAGGGCTGAAGGGGAGGTTAGAACCTGTCTAAGCTAGGGAAAAATTCAAGAGGCAGAGCCACTCCGGTGGAAGCCCTTTGTACATCAGTTGTTGGGATCCCTGCAGAGTGAGGTTTGGAGGTGAGGACAAGCCGAAAGTCCTCGACCACTACGCAGGGAAAGCAAGTATAAAACCCGCTGTGGCCGTTTTGTATTCGGTTGAGCAGGTAGTTTGTTTCAGAGTAGCCGTTTTGTCTTTGAGCAAGCGGCTCGCTACAGCCATTTAGTATTTGGTTGAGTGTGTGGTGTGCAGAGGCCATTTTGAGTGAGTGGCTCGCTGTGTCTATTTTGTATTTGGTTGAGCAAGTGGTTGTAAGTTGTTTCATTTCTTGAAATAGCCATCATTATTGTTTAGTTTTCCAGCTAAAAGGATAGATATTATATTTCTTTTTGGAATTAATTTCGACATTTCACTATTCTTAGGTTATAAATGTTCATTTGAATTGACATTTTTATTCCGAAACCCTTGTTAAACTGCCATATTTATTTTGTCTCCCACACGAAATATTTCTTTGAGTCACCATTTTTTTTGTTTTGTTTCCCACCAAAGCTACCATATTTATTTTGTTTCCCACGTCAAACATTTCTTTAAGTTGCCATCTTTGTCTGTCTCTACCGATAAGGAACTTTTTAAAGTAACCATTATTATTACGTTTTCACAATAGTTAATATTTATTTTCTCTTCCTCATTAATAACTAATACTTATCCCTTATTTAAAAATTTTTTAAAAATTAAATTAATAATTAAAAAATACTAAAAAATTTTTTTAAATTTGTAATTGGATACCAATTGCTAGTTAAAGATGGGACAGTGTGCTGGAAAAAGTGCCAGCAGGAAGAGAAAAGGGAAGGAAGTTTTTAAGAAAATACCTCCTAGTAGTCCTTTAGGTAAACTTTAATAAATTAGGATACTAATGAGGGAATGAAGGATCTAGATAAAATAAAAATTATAAGATACTGTACAGAAATATGGCCTAAAGAGAGTATTGCTGAAGGACCTGTTTATTGGCCCTGGTATGGAACAAAAAGAAAGATGGCTATGTACAGCTTTAATTAGATATGTCAATACCCGAATGGAACCTTGTGACGAAGAGATCAGATATGCTAAATGTCGGTTAGAAAGGGAGAACAGGAAGAGGAAATAAAATTATATAAAGTAGCCAGAGCAGAAAAAAAGTAGAAACTAAGCTACCAGAAAGGAGGTGGGATCCTTTAGACCATCTTCCTCCACCTCCCCTCCTGATCCCTTAGATTACCTCCCATTACCTCCTCCCAACTCCTCCTATAGACCACCTTCTTCCTTCCCCTCCAACATTGTACCCCTTGGTACCGTCTCATGTGGTGGATGCAATTTCAGTATCTACTCCCACAGGAGTTTTAAAATCACCTCAACCTTTTAATTCAAGTTGTCCTGCTCCCTGCATCCCCTCTTCTGTATCACCTCCCTTCCTAAATATACCAGAACCCGCCCATTCCAGTACTCCTTCAGTTTCGCAGATTCCCCCCAGTTTCTCAAGTACCCAGACACCGGTCTCTAGTACCACTCAGAGTGTCCATACCCAATCTTGGCTCCCAAAACTTTCCAAAATACCCCTCTTTATTTTTCCCCCATACTTCAACCCATAACCCAAAATACCTCTTCCCCTATTCTTATTCCTGGAACATCACAAAACATTACTTTTATTTATCCCCATACCCCAACATACTGAGAGTCAAAAGCAGGAGTAAAGTTTGTGAACAAAAGGTCAGGGAGTGAAAAGAGCCTGTTGTTGTAAAGATATAGAGGAAAATAAGTTAATTGAACCAGATGAGCATGTAGCAAGCCATCAATATAATACAAGGTTCTAATCAAAGAAAATTCAAGATGAAGGTGGGAGAATTGAAAAGTTGTTTCCTCTAAGGGAAGTGCCTGGGGGGGGGGCAGAGGTGGTATTGGTTTGTGAATGCCCATTACCGCCTCTGAGGTTAGAAATTTTAAGAAAGGAATTAAACCTTTATTGGAAGATCTCATAGGCATCTCACAGCAACTAGATCAATTTTTCGGACCCGATATTTGCATGTGGGAAGAATTAAATTCAATTTTAGAAATACTCTTTTCCTCAGAGGAATGAAAATTTGGGAGAGGGAGAATTGAGGGGGTCCCAGAGGAGAAGAGAAGATGCCTCTCAATCCACCCAACTGGGACCCGAATCAAAAGGAGGGAAGAACAAGTATGAGACAATACAGAACCCTAATTATAAGAGGGATAAAAGAAGCCGTCCTGTTGAGAGTTTTTTGCAGATTGAGGAGTTTTTGTTAGACAATGGCCATATTCAGCCAATGCACAATCCAGCCTGCTTGTATTAATGGACAATGGTCACGTACACATGCAAAAGAATAATGGACATATTCAGAAATGGGGTCGGTATATCCTTGAAAGAGACACAAGAAGAAGAATCATCAGGACTCAGCAAGTTTGTCAGCAAGCTTGGGAAAGTAAGAAAAAAGTGAGTCATGGGTGGGCCAGACAACTACAGCAAGACACGTGAAAAATTAGGGGATCCAATCGGCATTTTAATTTAGACGTGTGAACAGCTAGTATTAACCAATCATGTATTAGCTAGAGATGCGTGGACAGTAAAGATTTATTATAAATGTAGTCTTTTTAGGGATAATAAATTTGGCTTCACTGGATCATGTTGGTCGTGGTGTGATGTCCCTGAACCTCCGCACCCTGCATTTTTGGTGGAGAATGCAGGCAAACCCAATGTCGTAGCACTAAAGGGACTCGAGGTCAGCAATTTGGCTGCTGTGCAGGGGATCGGAGCCAACCCTCGAGGAGCGGAGAAGCCGGTCGAAAGTATCCTCACTGCCCCGGTGAGAGGAAAAGGTTACTGGAGCTCCAGCTGTAGACGACTTGAATCTCGCCCTGATCAAGGTGAGAGGCCGGGGAGGAGATGGGGTCTGAACACGAAAGGGAAGGTGTTCAGAAACTCCTCCAACATATCCTCTCTAAGAGAGAACAGAAGTAGATGCTTCCAATTTGAAGGACTATTACACTGGGCTTGGGACCATAATCTCATAGCAGGAGCACAGGTTGCTTTTGAAATTTCGACATGGGAAGCTGTGGGGCGGATGTTGTGGGACAGTATTGCATCTGGCGGGAGTGAGGCAAAAGAGGCATCTAAATATGCTACTTTGTGGAAAACTGTTGTAGAGGTGTTGCAAGCTTTAAAGGCAGAGAGGAAAGCTGCTGCTGCGGCTTGTGCAGCTATTGCCTCTGAGTCAGAACAGCCTCAGGCATGTCCGGCAACTTCGGTTCAGCAACTGTTTTCTACCACCTTAGATATTCCCTCGCGTAGCCCACAACCCCTCAGCTCAGAATCGAGCGTTATACCAACTGTTCCTCCAGCTCAGAGCGAGAATGAGGAAGCTGCTGCCTCTTCGGGGGGGTTAGCCTGCAGACCAAAGGACAGTTGTAATCGGAGTGAAAAAACTTCTTCGGGATATTGGTCTGTAGAACAAAGGACAGTTGTACTCAGAGTGAAGAAATTGTTGATAACAGTAATTCAGAAATTAAACATGCTGTATGTGAAAAGGATAAGGAAGGTGATGTTATTATGAATAATACTTCTATTGAAGAGGATTTAAAGTCTTTAGTGGATAGTTTGCAAAAATTGGTAATTCAACAAAAAGATTCAGTTGTTTCCAAAAAGGACTATTCTTTTGAGAGAGCAGACTTACCAATGATAGTAGGTTCAGACAGACAACCTGGAAAGCAGTTACCACCCTCTCAGTCTGTCCCTGAGCTAGCACTCGAGCCAGTTAAACGAAACCCTCCCTCTCATGCTGTAAAAAATGTGGAATTAGACTTGGAATGTGACCCTGAAATAGAAGAAGCTCAGAAACGGAAGTGGAAGGGAGTTATTACAGAAGTTATTGCAGAAGGGACTTTTCTTTTAAATGATGTAGAGGCTTTTCCTGTAGTAACTAATGCTGCTGGTCGAGTTTGGGAACCTTTCGATTGGAAGATTTTAGAAAGGTTAAGAGCTGCAATTTCACAATTTGGTTTAAAATCCCAACTTGCACAGTCACTTTTGCAGTATATTTTTACATCTAACACATTTATTCCAGCTGATGTGTATACCCTAGTAAGACTTATAATGCCACCCCATCAGCAAGTGATGTTCCATAAAAGCTGGGAGGAAAAGTGTGCTCAGGAAGCAGCAAGACCTAGAGTGCAGGGTGATCCTCTGTGTGGTTTAACAGCACAACAGTTACTTGGCAAAGGGCCCTGGGCTACTGCCACTGCCCAGGCTAGGAGCATTGATGAAGTTTTACAGATGAGCCAACAGCTAGCATATAATGCTACCCTTGCACTTCCAGATGGGTTACGTACTAAGTCTTTTACACAGATTCGCCAAGGGATGAATGAGGACTTTGATAAATTTGTAGACATATTGCATGAAGCTATTTATGATCATCCTGATTTGGATGCAGAGACAAAGGTAAAATTGTTTAATATGTTTGTTTTTGACAATGCTAATGATAAAACTCAGCAGATTTTGGGAACATTAAGGAAGGGAGCTGATGTTACAGAAATGCTGGAACTTATCGCTAGAACTACACAGAGAGAGAGAGCAGGCTATGTAGCTGCTGCAGTACAGGATGCAGTAAAACCATTGCTTTCTAAACTGCAAAAGAGAGCTGAAGGAAAGAACATTAAGTGCTTTGGATGTGGTAAAACCGGACATGTTAGAAGTCAATGTCGTTCTGCAACTATGAAAAAATGTTGTTCTATTTGCAAAAAGGATAACCACAATACTAAAGAATGTCGGTCCAGGGAAACGTGTCTCGGAGCGCCTTTTCTCCGGGCGTCACAAAACAAGTACGGAGAGCTGCCTGGATAGCTCAGCCTCCCATGGAGGGGGAGGTGGACTTTACTCACTCAGATCGTCAACTGCTGGAAGCGCCGGGGTGGACGTGGAAACCGCAGCAGACGTGACCATCACGGACTCTGCTGTACATCTGATAGATACTAATGTAAAAGGACCCTTGGGGGATGGGCTTAGTGCTTTTCTGTTAGGGAGATCATCTGCCAGTAAAAAGGGATTGGATGTAATTCCTGGGGTTATTGATGCAGATTATCAAGGGGTTGTTAAAATTATGGTTCGAACATTTTTTCCTCCTGTATCTATTCCCAAAGGTTCACAAATTGCTCAGCTTGTTCCTTTTAAGTCTTGTGTCCCCTGTACAGGCTACAAGGAACAGGGAACAGGAAGCTTTGGTTCCACAGGTAAACCAGAAGTATATTGGGCCATGGACATCACGAGAGGTAAACCAGACAAACAGGTAACCCTCACACATCCTAATGGTGATTCTATTACTAAGAATCTCATAATTGATACTGGAGCAGATGTAACCATCATTTCAAACACAATATGGCCAAAACATTGGGCATTGGTCAATCCTACCTTAGGCATTGCAGGTATTGGAGGGACTCAGGCAACTCTAATGAGTGGGGAAGTAATTACTTTTACTTTCCCAGATGGAGTGAATGTATCTACAAGGCCTTATGTCATGCAAACTCCTGGTACCTTACTAGGTTTGCTTGGTAGGGATCTGTTAAGTCAGTTAAAAGCTACCATTGTTACACAGCCTTTTTAGCAGCGGCCACTGAGGGGCAGCCGATCCTCAAAATGACCTGGACCACTGACACACCTGTTTGGATTGAGCAGTGGCCGCTGTCAAAGGAAAAGTTGCCCATAATCCAACAATTAGTACAAGAACAACTTGAGGAAGGACACATAAAACCATCCACTAGCCCTTGGGACACTCTAATTTTTGCCATCCCAAAAAAAAGTGGGAAATGGAAGTTGCTACATGACTTACGTGCTGTTAATGCAGTAATGCTAACTATGGGTGCCTTACAACCTTGTCTTCCATCTCCCACTATGATACCCTAGTCATGGAATCTACTGATTATTGGTCTCAAAGATTGTTTTTTCACTATTCCCTTGCATCTGCAGGACACAAGTAATTTTGCCTTTTCTGTTCCATCTGTCAATAAGTCAGAACCCTACAAAGGTATGAATGGGTTTTTTGCCACAAGGAATGAGAAATTCCCTACGATGTGCCAAATTAGTCGCTTGGGCATTAGAACCTGTTCGGAAGCAATTCCCTGAGTATATAATCTATCACTACATGGATGATATATTGGTAGCTGGAAAACAATTAGATTGTGCAACTGTTCTAAAAACCATGACAGTTTTGCTAGAAAAAGGGGGCTTGAGAATTGCTCCTGATAAGGTGCAATCTTCTGCTCCTTGGAAATATCTTGGGTGGCAGATTGATCAGTCTGTCGTAAAACCACAGAAACTCACCATTACCACTGAGATTAAAACTGTACATGATGTCCAAAAATTAGGGGGGATATTCAAGATTAGAAACATTTGTGGGATAACTAATGAGGAACTTGAACCGTTAATACAGTTACTAGGTACCTCATCTCAGGCAGATGAACATCGGACCCTGGACAAAAAACAACAGCAGGCCTTGGATGACATTGCCACAAAGGTTGCTACATCGCATGCACATCGTCTGATCGAGGATGTTCCAGTTCAGCTGATGATCATCAATAAAAGCAAGAAGGATGACAATTATGCAAAGCATCCTTTCGCCTTGATCTGTCAATGGGTTAAAACTTGGGCTAATCCTTTAGTTATTTTAGAATGGGTGTTTTTACCTGTAAAACAATCTAGAACTATTACCACTCGGCTGGAACTTTTTGCTCATTTGATTATGAAGGGCAGAGGGAGAATATTGGAAATCTGGGGACATGAACCATATGCAATTGTAGTACCATTGGCTAACTGGTATCTTGAATGGGGAATTAGACATTCTGTTTCTTTTCAGATAGCTTTGGCTGAATATGGGGGTAAAGTTCACAACACTTACCCATGGCACCGGGTGTTGTCTTTATTGGAGCATCAGCGTCTAGAGGACAGACCCTGGAGATCTGACTGTCCAGTGTATGGGCAGACAGTATTTACAGATGCAGATAAAAGGTCAAAAAAGGCTGCCTGTACTTGGCAGCAAGGCAAAGTGTGGAAAAAGCATGTCATTTTTGGAGAGGTAAAAGATACGTTGCAGATATTAGAATTGAAAGCTGTAATTTGGGCTTTTGAAAATTGGAATAATGAGGCCATTAACACTGTTTCTGATTCACTTTATGTAGTTGGCTGTGTCCAACGCCTAGAAAGAGCAGTACTTAAGGAGGTGAGTAATGAGCATTTGTATTCCCTTTTAAGCCGATTGCTTAAAAACCTAAATCAACGACGGCAGGAATATTTTATTACTCATATTTGTAGTCATCAAGCTCTCCCTGGTCTGTCTGAAGGTAACGCTCGAGCTAATCGGTTAGTAGCCACTGTCTGGCCAATGCCACACTCTGATAAATTTCAGCAAGCTAAAACTTCTCATGCATTTCTTCATCAATCTGCAAAAATGTTGGTTAAACAATTTGGTATTCCTCTTACTGATGCTTCTGGTATTGTGCGATCCTGTCCTGATTGTCAATGAGATGACATTGGTTTAGGCACTGGTGTTAACCCTAGGGGTACTCAACCTTTGCAATTATGGCAAATGGATGTAACTCATGTAGCAGAATTTGGTCAGAAAAAGTTTGTACATGTTTGCATTGATACCTATTCTTGTGTTATATGGGCTACTCCCTTAACAGGTGAAACAGCACGTCATGTAGAGAAACGTTTGTACAATTGCTTTGCTATATTAGGTATTCCCTTAGCAATCAAGACTGATAATGGTCCTGCTTACTGCTCCTTAAGATTCAAACGTTTCTTTAATTTATGGGGTATTCGACATGACACTGGTATTCCTCACAATCCTACTGGTCAGGCAATTATTGAGTGTGCCCATCAGACGTTCAAGGGCATGCTGCAAAAACAAAAAGGGGGAACTACAGGGTTATCCCCTGAGGAAAAGACAGCTAAAGCCATTTTTGTGCTTAATTACCTTAGAACAACAGGAGATAGGGAAGATCCACCTATTCTTGTGCATCATGCCCTCACACATAATCCAAGTGAGGAATTGCCTGACGGTATTCAGGTCATGTTCAAAAGTCCAGAAACAGGGGTGTGGGAAGGACCAGCTACAGTAAAATTAATGGGAAGAAGTTATATGTGCTTACTTACAGATAAAGGCATTTGTTGGATTCCAGCCAAGTGGGTGAAGCCCTATCTGAAACCATCGTCATCAACCCATGCTGTGTCCAGAGGCGGAGAATCAGCGAAAGCACCGATTCCAGACAGCCCTGAATCCAATTCTTCAGCACCTGACACCTGAACAACAGTCTGAATATCTGCCAAGTTTGCTGGAATATGCTGAGGGAGTACTAGTAACTCCACATAGGTTTAATACACACAGGCTAGATATAGGCGAACTTCTTTTACCTTCACTTTCATCGCAAGTTGTAAATCAGATAGAAAATGCTTGTTATCTGCATGGTTGTGTATGTGAGCCATGGCTTAAGGTTCATTGTATAAAGTGTAATTCAAAAACTTGGCGACAAGTTCATCAAGAACATAATTTAGCAGTAGTTCAAGGGAAAAGCAAAATTTAAGCCTATTAACCTGATATGCAATAACTGCTTTCACATACTTAACACTATTACCCCAAGAGTAGCATTAGCTAAATTTTTAGGGCGTAACTCAGGAGGATATCAGAGTTTTCTCCAGGATGTATCTTTGATAGAAGCATATGAGCAAAGATTGTTACTGTGGGTGCAGTTTAACCTTGCTTTAATTGTTATAGCAAACTGAATTATATCAGAAAGCAGGATATTAGCTACTGAATGTGGAGTAGGAATAGCAATACCACAAATACATCACTTCAGAGATTTTGAGTGGGAACGAGCTAAAGCAATTTGGGCAAAGCGCAGGTGTGATCGAAGACAACGGCAGCAATGGCAGCAGTCTGGCAAATATTAACAATGTTGCTTAGTGTAGTGATTAAGGAAGCACAGGGAGCATACAATATAGAGCAACGAGCTAACATTTGGGTTACATGGGCTAACAGAACAGGGCAAGAATCTTTCTGCTTATCACTAGCTACGCCTTCGGGTCCATTTCACACCTGCTTAATTGGAATTCCCTTAGATTCAATGGAAGAATTTGGAAATTGGACCAGAGCCCAAATTTATGGCAATTTAAGTAAGGCCTGGTCAAATTGGTGTACTGATCTAAATGGGATCACAGAAAATTGGTGTGAAAAACAAAAAAATCACTAGAAATCCTTTAGGAGCTCAGGCATTTACAGTCACTCAAGGTTTAAATACTACAGGTCACGAACCACAGGAACTGGATACTTTGGGATCAGTGCCAGGAAATTATTGTTTGTTCTTTGAGTACTACAAAAGTAAAGAATTGATTAGGGAAAGGTCAGGAAAACCCGGAGATGATAGTGCTTGGATATCTCCTATTTCTTTGTGGTATTACAATACCACGGCATACTGTGCCAATTGGACATGGTCTGTATCCCTAAAGCAAAAATCAGCAAGCATGTTACCTCCTGGAATTTTTCTCATTTGTGGAGATAGAGCCTGGCCTGCAATTCCTCAGAAAGCATTAGGAGGACCGTGTTATTTTGGGAAATTGACACTGTTTGCCCCTAGTATTCAACAGATGCTTGATATCAGGCACAAATTCCATTGTCCAAAACACAGTGTGCATCTATTAGGCTCGGATTGTAAGGACAATGTAGAATTGTGGAATAGGAACCTCAGTTATACTGGCATCACTTTTTACACCAGGAGTAGCTTCATCACAGGCCCTTACACAATTAAAATGATTGGCTTGTTGGACAGGAAAACAAATTAACATTACATCTGAAGTACTGAATGAGTTTACCACTGATGTAGGTAGCATACGCCATGCTGTGTTACAGGATAGGGCTGCCATAGACTTTTTGTTGTTAGCACAAGGACATGGATGTGAGGATTTTGAAGGGATGTGCTGCATGAATCTCTCTGACCACTCTGAATCTATTCACAAGAAACTGTCATTGCTTAAGGAGAATATGAAAAAGCTCACAGTTGTTTAAAATTCTTTTGATGAGTGGCTAAAATCTTGGGGAATAACAGGCTGGCTCAAGGACTTAGTACGCTTTGGCATTATGATACTTTGTATTCTTTTTTCAATACTGCTTATAGTGCCTTGCTTACTACGCTGTGTGCAGAAAATAATTGACCGTGCTTTTAAATCAGTCTGGCTTGTACAAAAACAAAACCGGAGAACTGTTGAGAGTTTTTTGCAGATTGAGGAGTTTTTGTTAGACAATGGCCATATTCAGCCAATGCACAATCCAGCCTGCTTGTATTAATGGACAATGGTCACGTACACATGCAAAAGAATAATGGACATATTCAGAAATGGGGTCGGTATATCCTTGAAAGAGACACAAGAAGAAGAATCATCAGGACTCAGCAAGTTTGTCAGCAAGCTTGGGAAAGTAAGAAAAAGGAGTCATGGGTGGGCCAGACAACTACAGCAAGACACGTGAAAAATTAGGGGATCCAATCGGCATTTAATTTAGACGCGTGAACAGCTAGTATAACCAATCATGTATTAGCTAGAGACGCGCAGGACAGTAAAGATTATTATAAATGTAGTCTTTTTAGGGATAATAAATTTGGCTTCACTGGATCATGTTGGTCGTGGTGTGATGTCCCTGAAACCTCCGCACCCTGCCCGTCCCTAGAACAAATAACGCTAAAATGGCATTTGATAGCCATCAGGAATGGATGAGTCACCTAGTGGCTGGTTAGAGAGATGAAAAAGAAATTTCAATGTATTCTAGTGTTGATCTGGACAGTCCAGAAGACAAGTACTAGTCAAAATTCAATTTGTAACAAAAGCCTGGGTAGACATCAGGAGAAAATTAGAAAAGCTGGATGATTGGCAAGAAAAAGGAATGAATGAGTTATTACAGGAGGCACAAAAAGTATATTTAAGAAGGGAGGAAGAAAAGACCAGGACAAAAGCAAAAATCATTGTAGCAGTGGCTAGGGAAAGTGCAGGGTTCAGAAGTAGTGAATCGACAGGAGAGAGAAAAGGCGAGTACGCAGGGCCTCAAGGAGGTGAATTCAAAGAACGACCAAGTATCAAGAAAGAGCCAAATAGAGATAGTAGAACATCTTGGGTGGAAGGAAGACCACCTTGGGCTGATATAATTTTTTTTTTTATTGTGGAGAAAGGGGACACACCAGAAATTTTTGTAGAAAAAGAAGAATACATGAAGCCATTGCACAAGAACAGAACACCCTAGGAAGGAGGCAAACAGGGTGTCAGGGGCTCTACGCTCTGAGGGATAATATTGGTCATCAAAAGGAGTCTCTGGTAAACTTAGAAATTGGCCCTCAGAGCGAAGAAATGAATTTCTAGTTGACACTGGGACAGATCATTCAAGTGTTTCAAAAATCCCTAAAGGATGCAAACTAAGTAACCGAACATGTAAAATTAGAGTGGCTGAAAACAACCCCTTTGAAGTACCCATCATTGAAGTGTCTATAAAAGGAAGTTTCAGAGAAGGCTGTGCAGACCTTCTATACTTGCCAGAATTAGATTCTAACCTTCTAGGCCGGGATTTACAGGCACAACTGAAGATAGGAGTAGTACCTGAGGGAAAATGTATGGTAGCAAAGATGGTGGTTTTGAGGGAAGAAGATGAAAAGGGGAAAAAATCTGAGGATGTGGGCGGAAGAGGGAGGTCATGTGTGTCAGTTGGTCACAAGGGTTCTTGGGTGAAGGAAGAGACGAGATCCTTGACTCCATTATCAGAAGGCTTGATTTATTATTTTATGATATATACATCTATTATACTATACTAAAAAGAAAAGAAAGGAAAGGTTTCCAGAAGCTGCTAGCTACCTAAGAATAGAAAGTAAAGAATAATAACAAAGGCAGCTGGCTCCACAGAGAGCGAGAGCCAGCTCTGCTGTGAGTGGTCACTGAACCAAAACATCCACCCGAGACCAATCACGGATCACTCTGTTGCATTCCACAGCAGCAGATAACTTATTGTTTATGTCTGGTGCTGAGGCCACAGCTTTTCAGAAGGAAAAATCCTAAAGAAAGATTTTTCACAAGGAGATGTCTGCGACAGTCATGGACTGTTAAACATTCCACCTATAGAAGTTAAAATGAAACCCGACTTTCCTCCAATAAGAATGAAACAATGCCCAATTTCTATGGAAGGCAAATAAGGACTGACACCTGTCATTAAAACCCTGATTGAAGAAGGAATTCTAGGACCATGTATGTCCCCACATAACACTCCTATATTACCTATAAAGAAACCAGGCAGTACATATCGGTTAGTCCAAGATCTATGAGAAGTAAATAAGCAAACCAATACCCGATATCCAGTGGTAGCCAACCCATACAATTTATTAAGTAAAGTACCATCAAAACATACATGGTTTAGTGTTATAGATCTGAAAGATGCTTTTTGGTCCTGCCCCCTTGAAAAAGAAAGTAGAAAATGGTTTGCATTTGAATGGGAGGATGAGGAAACTGGGAGGAAACAACAGCTGCAATGGACAAGGTTACCTCAGGGATTCACAGAGTCACCAAATTTGTTTGGCCAAGCTCTAGAAGAAATCATAAAACAATTTACACCCAAAGGAAATTCCCAGGTTCTACAGTATGTGGATGATTTGTTAATTTCTGAGGAACAAAAAGAGGAGGTACAGGCAACAACGGTTAATCTACTGAATTTCCTGGGGGGAAAAGGGTTAAAAGTCATCCAAAAAGAAGTTACAATTTGTTGAACCTGAAGTAAAATATCGGGGTCACATAATTGGGAAAGGATACAAGAAATTAGATGCTGATTGAATTCAGGGCATACTATCCTTACCAGCACCTAAAACAAAAACAGATGTAAGGAAATGACTTGGATTAATTGGATACTGTAAATTATGGATAGATAGACACACAAAATTAGTTAAATTCCTATATAACAAATTGGTTGAAGATGAGCCTATAAATTGGAGTGAAGATGATGAGAAGCAGCTGGAAGAATTAAAGAAAAATTAGCAAATGCCCCAGTGTTAAGTTTACCAGATTTGAATACACTGTTTGAACTGTTTGTTAACGTAGAAGAAGGAATAGCTTATGGTGTCATTGTACAAGAACGGTGTGGAGTGCAGAAGCCCATTGCCTACATCTCAAAATTATTAGACCCGGTTGTCAGAGGTTGGCCTACTTGTCTCCAAGCAGTAGCTGCAACTGTAGTTCTCATAGAAGACAGTTACAAGTTAACATTAGGTAACAAAATCAAGGTGTATACTCCCCATTATTTAAAGAGTATTGTAAGTAGAAGAGCATGCCAGAGGATTTCAGACAGTAGACTTTTAAAGTATGAACTGATTTTAAACAACAGTGAAAATATAGAATTAGCTACAACAAGAATTCAGAACTCTGGGCAGTTCTTATATGGCGAACCAAAGGAAGGATTGGAACATCACTGTCTCGAAACTATAGATTTACAGATAAAAGTCAGAGAGGATCTATTAGAACAACCTTTGTCTGAGGGAGAAATACTTTTCATAGATGGTTCATCATGAGTAGTTGATAGGAAAAGAGTATCAGGATATGCCATAGTAGACGGACATATAATGACAGTTGTGGAAAAAGGAAAGTTTCCTGTGAATTGGTCTGCACGGTGTTGTGAGATTTATGCACTATTAAAAGGACTGAAATGGTTGGACAAAAAGAGTGGCACTATATTCACTGATTCTAAATATGCTTATGGAGTAGTACATACCTTCAGGAAAATCTGGGCGGAGAGAGGATTTGTTAACTCGAAAGGAAAAACCTTGATTCATGAAGGCCTCATAAGAGCAGTGCTAGAAGCTTTGAAAGGGCCTAAAGAAATTGCAGTAGTACATACAAAGGACGCCAAAAAGGTGATACTAGAGAAATAAAGGGGAACAACTTGGCAGATATAACTGCGAAGAGGACCGCACTGGAGAATTCAGAAAAGATCCTCAAACTAAATGAAATAAGAGATGAGAATGAGGAAGATAGAGGAAAGGAGGAGATCCCTATGTTTAATGAAAGAGAACAAGAAGAGTTACTAAAACATGGTGCAGACCAAAATGAAAAAGGAGATTGGAGGATGCCAGACGGTAGACAAGTATTAAACAAAGCATTAACTAGGAAGATATTAGAGGACCTACATGTCTCAACCCATTGGGGTACTCAAGCTTTGTGCAATCATTTTATGAGAACTTATGTATGTATTGGGGTATTGGGAATTGCAAAAATAATAATCAGAGAATGTATGATATGCCAGAAGATAAATAGAAAAGTAATGAGAAAATTACCTCAAGGGGGAAGAGGGTTAGCAAAAAGACCATTTCAATGTATACAAACAGACTTTATGGAATTACCACAGGTACAAAGTATAAGTATTTACTAGTAATAATAGACCATCTAACTCATTGAGTGGAGGCATATCCAACAATTAAAGCAACTGCAGAGACTGTAAGCAAAATTTTATTAGAACAAATCATACCCCAATATGGAATAATTAATACTATTGACTCTGATAGAGGTCCTCATTTTACAGCTAAGATATTACAACAACTAATGAATGCCCTAAATATCATCTGGAGATTTCATACTCCATGGAGACCTCAAAGTTCTGGGAAGGTAGAAAGAATGAATCAGACTCTTAAGATAACTCTTATGAAATTAACTGAAGAAACAAAGATGAATTGGTTGAAATGTCTTCCTCTGGCACTAATGAGGATAAGGACTAAACCAAGGGCAGATATATGAGTTTCACCATATGAAATGGTGTTTGGTTTACCATTTTTAACAATTTCAGGAAATGCAGGAACATACAAAGGAGGAGAATGGGGTGTGAGAAAATATATAAAGACTATAACCTGCACTTTAGAAGAATTAAGAAATAAGGGATATCTTCCTCAAACTACTCCCATTGATTTCAAAAGCCCCCAAATTCCAACCTGGTGACTGGGTATTAATCAAGACCTGGAGAGAACAACCATAAATCCTAATGTGGGAAGGTCCATTCCAAGTTTTACTGATCACTGAAACAGCTATTTGAACACAGGAATGAGGATAGACACATGTCACCGGAGTGAAAGGGCCAGTTTCAGCACCCGAGGGACTATCTCCGACCTCATCTAAGTAACGCTAACCTGATTCTAAGGAAGAAGACATCAGAAACACCATAAGAAGACACATAAGTTATGAGTTATAATGGAACTTAGATTTATTGTAAAATACCCAATTGAAAGTTTGTAACTTTTTTTTCTATTTAGGGGGGTGAAATTATATGAGTTGACAAAGAAGTGTTTTAATCTCTTGTATTTATTAATACAGATCCTGAGATCCAGGAAAAGATAGAGCATTCTCCCACACATCTAGCAATCTGGCCCTAAAAGACGGAAGAAACAGATTGATACAAAAGGGAAGGTAGACTCCTGCAGCTGTAACTGGTAAGAATCTTGCAGAAATAAACAAGGAAAGTGGGGGACAAGACTGGATCAGGTTATATTCTTACCACAGAGTCGCTGATCCTCTGTGGAGGGGAGAGATGGTTGGGAGAGTAGCCTTTACTGGATCCCCACTGCCATGTAAGAAATGCCACTATCCTCTGTATGCAGGAGATTCTTGGACTGCTCTCCTTAGAACCCACATGAATCTGAGCCCCAATTGTATCAACTTTTTGTCATTAACCACCTGTATAGAAGACGGAAAACCATATTGGCTATATGAAAATATAGGGAATTTCAAATAGAAATTAATGGGGGAATGCCCAATGAAAGAAAAATGGATCTGTTCAGAAAGGAGACTGATTGAAGGAAAGATGAGACATGGGGTTTATGAACCAGGTCTAATGAAAGAAAGCTGCTACAACAAGAACATGGAGTGGAAACAGCCCAGAACTCAGAGATTGCCGAGTCAGCCACTGAGATGTACAAGCAATACTAGAAATTGAAACAAATATACACCAGTGAAGAAGAAACTAATTAAGAAACTGTTGGACATGTTGATGCAGGCTAAAGCCCAATCAAAGTTGTAGAGGGGGGGAGTTGTTATAAATGGTGTTCAATTTGTGTGGAATTGGGGCTGGGTTGGGAATTGTTTTGGGGTGAGTTGAGGGGTGTTTGTTGTGGGTCCTGGGGAGGAGAGGTCCAGGGTTTGGTGGGGGCGATAGTCGAAGTGGGGGGGAGGTGATTGGACCAGGGACTTGACCAATCATTTGACACCCTGAGAAAATGATTGGTCCAGAATGAATATCGATAAGGCCCAATGAGAAAACTGGAAAACGACCAATCAACGTGCGGATCCAAAACCCACCAATCCTGGACATGAGAGGGATTATAAAATGAGGGTTTCGGTTGGGTTCAGGGTTCTTCTCCTTCAGAGGGACCTACTTTTTGGGGGAGAACCCAGCATGTTTGGGACATGTTGTTATCTTTGGGTTGTTGCGTGGGAGTTTGGGCTTATCTCAAACTCCCCGTCCTCTGTAATTTGTTTTAATAAACGAGAGCCTTTTTCCTTCTCAAAATCTGGCCATGTTCAAATTCATAACAGTCCAGTCCACTGAGATGCTCTGGGATGTTCTCAGACCAGGGCACAGGCTCTGGTCACACCAGGTGGTGACCCATGGAGAGGAGCCCACCCAGAACCCTTGGGGTCCCCACGGGTGCCAGGTTGGGGACACCAAAACCCCCCCACCCTCTGAAATGCTCATGGGAGGGCTGAGCCCGGTGCCGGGTCTCTCCTACGTGCAGTTGCCACTCACGGTGACAATGAGGGTGGTTGCATCCCTGCTGCCGCCACTGCTGTCCATGCTTGTACCAGGTGGTGGCACCGGCGGTCCCCGAGCCCTGGCAGGTCAGTGTCACCCGGTCCCACAGCACCGCCGGCCTCCAGGGGGGCTCCACAAGGAGCTGGGTGGTCTGGGCACCTGTGGGTGACAGGGGACACCAGCCTGCCAGGGCCAGTGTGGGGCTGGGGACAGTGGTGGGGGGGACACAGCATCTCCCAAGGACTCACCAGCAAGTCTGGGGGTCTGGGCTGGAAGGGAGAAGGGACAGGGCTGGATGGGGGTGGCACTGCTGGCACAGCAGCACCTGGGATACAAAGTGTTGTGACTGTCTTCAAACTGTCCCCGTGGGGACAGCAGTTCTTGTGGGAAAGTGTGTCTGGGTGGTCCTCACAAGATTTGCAGAGACAGGGGGACATGTCTGTGTCACAGCCACCCATGCACCACATCCCTGTGGCACAGACACCTTGGGAACAGGGACACTGAGGCCACACCGGGCTGAGACAGAACATGGGGACACTGTGGACATCCCGGGCACGAGAACACCACAGACACAGCCCATGCTGGCCCAGGTCACCCCCACCAGCTCAAGATCCCATCCCCATGATCCCATCCCCATGGCCACATCCTCACCATTCTTGTCCCCTTCTGTCCCTGCATCCCAGTTCCCTTGTCCCTATCCCCAGAGCTACCTGAGCCCAAAGGTGCCAGTCCCCACATTGCTGTCCCCACATCCCCATCCCCAAATTCCTGCCCCCTGTTCCTGTCCCCAAAGCCACCCTACATCCCCAGTCCCACCAAGGTCCACTGTGGGTAACATGGACTGGCACTGCTGGCCTTGGGCACCCAAGGGGACCCCACAGCTCTGCTGTGCCCCTTCCCCACTGCTCTCTGCCTCATCAGGGCCTATCTCCAGGGCATCAGGCCCATGCCCAGGACACTCACCCCACAGGAGCAGTGCCACCTTCTTGGCCATTTTGGTGTCCCCAGCTGTGTGGACTGGCTGTCACTTGCCGCTGTGCCCACTGCTCCCCTGGCTGGCAGTTCTTTGGATGAAGAGTTGATTACTATCCGGACTAGACATGGAATTGCATGTGGTAGGAATATTACACTTGCTAGTGCACACATTGCAAAGAAGGCTAATTTCTTCCACCATTTACCATTCCATTACCATTACCATGACTTCCATTACTGGAACTTCCATTGTTCCAGGTGAACAAGTTGTCCCACCAATTGGATTCTCCAAACAAGGATGTCCATTTTTGTGTTCCAACATAGGTTAGTTTTCTAATATTTTGAGTAATGTTTTTAATTGCATGATTTTGGTCATCAATCTCTAGGCAGCATTCTGAAGTATTAAATTTGCACCATATCCCCCCTTCCTCTGCAAGGAGCTAGTCTACTGCCAATTGGATCTGATAAATTACTGACAGTGTTTGTTGTCACTGCTGGTTTAAGAGATCAGTCAATCAGAGTTGTTTGATTGGACATTATTTCAAGTACTGTTTGTAAACGGATGATTTAACTGAGCATATATACTGGGCTTCTGTACCCCCAGGATCCATCTTGGGCCCAGGTAGCCAGGCCATAAGTACCGATAATCTTTTGTGGGGTCCAAATTTCATTGTTCCAATTTTGGGTTCTGCCAAATAAATTCCTTTTCTTTCTGGCCAGATCATCATGTACTGGGATTTCCAAGTTTGATTTTGCATCCTTAGGCAATAAGAAAAAGGATGGTTTTATTGCTCCAATTGTGTAACTCTCAGTCCACCCTCCCAATAACTTCACATATGCCCTGTAACCACAGATCCAAAACAAATTTTTAGGTGCATCCTAGAAATTAGAATCTTGATTTGTTGTATGTTTCCCATATTTGGATAGGGTTTTTATTGCCCAGAATGGGCTAAAATAGTCTCCTAAGTATCCAAACATTTTTTCTTTTTCACTGTATACACATCTACTTTCAGCTTTTTTCCACCGACCAAATATGAATGGGGGGGTTTCTGGGATCCATCTGGCGTGTGTGTCATTTGCTGCTAGATATCTTTTAGGTGGTGTTTCTCCTACTTCTGTACTATACATTTTCCCTTTTCTTGATAAACACTCTTCCCCTATTATTGTTGATTTAACTTCCACTCTCCTTCCCTTCTTTTGGGAGCTACCATGCTTTGTCTTGATGTAATCCATTTAAAAATGTCTAGGGAACCTAAACTGATACCATCCCATGGCCAAATCTCACTTAAGTGTGTCCCCCCCAAGAATCAGTCAAATTAAATTCTTTTGTAATCTTTTCCACCATATTGATGAAAAGATTCTTACCATATATTTGTCCCTCTCTATCCCTTTGTCTTTTCAATTGCATTTCATTCTCTTTGAATGTATCCTCTAAGTTTGTTTCACTTTCTTGTTCAAAACATACCCATCTTTCTTTCATAGGGCACTCTCCTGACATCCTCTGGCTTGGATTTGCAATATTTTTAGCTAGACAGTATATTTTGTTATCTTCTTTACAGGTTGTTAACTGGGAGTGATTAATACATTTAGGATTCATGTTTGTGTGTACTCTGATCAATACACTTACTGTATCTCCTCTATACAAGGGATAGTAACACTTCTCAAAAGTGTTTCCTCCACTTCCTCCCAAGTGGATGAGTAGTAGCATTGCTACGAGCGGGCGTCTGGTACAGGCTGGCCTCCTCACCTCTCAAACCACAGGGTTTTCTCGGTGCCCAGAGAGTATTTCCTGCAGGTAGTTCCCAATCCAGTCTTACCTCCCACCTCTGGTTTTCCTATCTTCTGGAGACATTCTGTCATGACCCTTATCGTACTGACTCCCTTCCCTCAATTTGGTCTCGATTCGGGGTGCAAGGAGAGTGCTCTATGGAGCAGGACTGGAAAGTGAGATGTTATTTTGATTGTCAATTCTTAGCTAAACAAGAACTTATACTATAACTATAACAAACATTAACAAACTTTAAGGATATAAGGTTAACAATGTAGATGTTTCCCACGGCAGGGTTATGTTCAGGGTTGCACTTCTTTCAGTGTTTTCCTCAGGACCAATTTCACGTCTTTATCGTCTCTGCTGCCTATAGCCCATTTGCTTGTCTCAGCTGGGGGTTGTACTGGACCCTTCACTCGACTTGCACGAGTCTGCCCCCACTCCTTTGTTCTTACTGCAGTGTTTGTTGTAAGCAGGACCTGGAAGGGGCCTTCAAAGCGAGCAGTTAGTGGAGGGTTCTTCCATGATTTAATAAATACCCAGTCTTCTGGATTAATACCATGTATTTTACAGTTCAGTGGGGAAGTTTGGGGAAGGTAGCCCTTTTTCCTTAATTCTTCTAGGGTTGCTGTTACTGTTTCTATATATTTTTGCATTGTTGTCCCCCCCTCTAGATGTTCCCCAATACTGTACGGGGTAAGCAAGAAAGGCTGCCTAAACAACATTTTGTAAGGAGAGACCCCTAGATCTGTTCTGGGTCTCGTTCTTTTTTGTAATAGGGCTAGTGGTAAACATTTGACCCAATTCCGTTGGGTTTCTAAGACCAATTTTGTTAAAATATTCTTTAAGGTTTGATTCACCCTCTCAACCCTCCCAGAACTCTGAGGGTGCCAAGGGGTGTGCAACTCCCACTTTATTCTCAGGGCTCTTATGACTTGTTGCAGCACACTGGTTGTAAAGTGGGGGCCATGGTCTGAATCAATAACATTTACTAGCCCGTATCTTGGAGTAATTTCTTCCAAGAGAACTTTTGTCACAGTTCGGGCTGTCTCCCTTCTCATGGGGAATGCTTCAACCCAATGCGTTAGATGGTCAACTATTACCAATAGGTGTTTATATCCTTGGGCTGGAGTTAATTCAGTAAAATCAACCTGAGTACTCTGCAAAGGTCTTATGGCTAATTTCCTCTGTCCCGGAGCGTTTTTTTGCATCACATTGATGTTGACTTTTTGACAGGTTAAAGATTCTCCTGTGATGGATCTGGCTATTTCATATATTCCTAGCCCCATGTAATATTTCAGTAAATGATCATATATTCCTTGTGTTCCCTGGTGAGTTAATTGGTGTATCTCTTCCATCTTTCCTGGTTATTATTTGGTTGAATATTTGCCACCCATGTGGGGTCTACCACTTTCCATCCTCTGTTTTTACCCCTCCCATTTTCTCTATTTCTTTTAGCTCATTGTCATAGAAAATTGGTACCCCCTCTTCCCTTATTATCCCCTGGTCTTCTTTTACCATTAGGACTATGACTGGATCCCTCATTTCTAAGGCTGCTTCTTTGGCCACCAGGTCTGCTAATTTCTTTCATTGGATTTCAGGGGTATCCTCTTTTTGGTGGCCTTTAATATGGACTATGGCAATTTCTTTCGGTCCTCTGAGGAATTCGAGTACTTCCCTGATCAGATTTTCATGCGCCAGATTTTCACTTTTGACTCAAGGTATCCCCTCTCTTGCCAGATTTTTCCAAAAATTCCTGCAAACCCTCAGCCTTTCACTCAGGTGAGGAGGGCAGGGATGGAGCAGCTTGGAGAACACCTGAAATCCACACAGGGTCACTCCCCACAGCTCCACCATGGCCACAGGGCAAAGCCATGGCTTAATATTTCTATACTTTTCCCTTGTATCTGGCAGCTACAGCCCAAACCCAAATATTCTTTTCATGAAGGCTGCAGGTTTTGTTCAAGAAGTAGGGTCCACAACATGTTGTTGACCAGATTGTTTTCTTTGCAATAGTTCTGGGGCTCTCTCAGTCCCTGACCAAAAGGAGCAAATGATCAATTGCTGCATTTCTGGACGTGTTACCTCTCAGCTGCCCCTGCAGGGGGGGCTTTCCAGCCAGCCCTGCTCTGAAAACCATTAAAGGCCCTCTCAGAGCCACTGCTTGGCCTCACACTGGGTTTTGTGCTTCTTGCAGGACTGTGGAAACTACAGACAGGCCTTTTTCCCCCACAGAATTCTCACCTTTGCAGCAGCTCTAAAGCTGCCAGAATCAAAGCCAAGGGGGCAGGGGGGACCCTCAGGTGCTGGCTGCCAGCTGGGTCTGGCCAGAGCAGGGCTGGGCAATGGCCATCCCTGTGCAGTGGGGCTGTGTCGGGATCTCTAGCTGGCCAGAGTGATCCCGAGAAAAGTTCAAAAGTCTCTTTCCCCAGCCCGGCGCTTGAAGAAGGAGTCAGGGCTCTTCATTTCTCGGTCTCAAGGCTGTTTATTTTATCTTATCTATAAAAAATTTTCTCCTGCCCTGCCGAGGTCAGCTCAGCAAGACAGTTCCAGGCACTCTCCCACCTCCCACGAGGCGGTGTCGTCTTTTATATTACAAACTACGTATATCGTATTTACCTTTATTTTCCAATACCCATCACCTTTGTTAGACAGTGCACCCCTACAATAAACCAATCCCCATGTGCTGACATCACTGCAGAAGATGGAGAACAAGAAGAAGAAAGAAGAAGGACAAGACACGCCCTGTTCCCTCCATCTTGTCTCCATTACCCTAATACCAAAATTTCCAAACTTACATTTTCACCCTGTGCACACCTTATAAAAACACCCTTTAAACCCATGTGACCTTCTCACTCTCATACAAAGCTGGCAGGTCACCTGCAGGATCAAAGTCCAACCACCAAGTGTTCTGGACATCATGCCAAGATCTCCGAGCCCCCCGGGGGGGTCTCGGCTCTCGATGTGATCTCTGGAGACTCCCCACATCCGAAGTGATGTGCGGAGTTCCCCTCAGGGCTGGGCCATGGCTGGGCCCCACACTTGGATGGCCACTGGCTTTAAGGAGGAGTTTGGGGGCTCCTTCCTTCCTGGGGCTCCATTCCCAAGCTGCTCTTGCCGGCTCAGATTCAGCAGGGGATGAGCAAGAATGGAGAAGTCTGGACTCACCCGGAGCTGCCATGCCTCAGGACATGACTCCCTTGTCCAGCATTTGTCCCCCCTGGGACAGGATCCCCCGAGGAGAGGAGCCCCCTGGATGTGCCCCCCAGGACAGAACCGGCCGCCCCCACCCCACCCCCCCCCGCCCCGGTGTGACACTCAGCACAAACGGCCTCTTCCTTCTGCTGCAGGAGAGAGAAACTGAAAGGGTTCGGGGATGTGAAAGCTGGACACCCCCATCGCCACACCCTCACCAGCATTTCTTGCAGACACCTCAATCCAGCTTCCCCCACCCTGGGCTTCCCCCAACCTGTTCTCTGTTCAGGAGCTTCCCAGGATCATCAAGGGATGAACTGGGGGCTTGTGAAATTGAGAGGCAAAATTATGGAAATGGAAATTAAGAGGGGAAAAAGCCCTGGGGGCTGGGGGGACACAGACACAGACCCTGTCGGAATCTCCCTGGGATGACCCTCCCAAACCACAAGCACCCTGGGGGGACTTTGCTGAGCCCTGGGTCACCCCCAAATCTGAGGCACCCAGGGAAGGAGCTTTGACCCATGGGCTCACCAGACCACTGCCCATTCCTGGCACCTCCATTCCCCAGGGATCCCAATCATGGGACCCCCATTCCTTCCATCCTCCCTCCCCTGGAACCCCCATCCCAGTACTCCCATTCCCCAGGATCTCCATGGCCCAGCACTCCATTCTCAAGGAACGCTCTCTTGTTCATTCCATCCCCTGAAATACCCCTTCCCCCAGGACCTTGATTCTCTCAGGAACCCCCATACCCACGGGATCCCTCATTCCCCAAGCATCCCCATCCCATGACCCCAAATTCCTGCAGCCCATGTTCCGCTGGCACTCCCATCCCTGATTCCCCCCCAGCCCTGGGGAACCCCATTTCCATGGCACCCCCATCCCCAGTGATTCCCCCTCTTCAGGATCCCCATTCCCAGGGACCCCCCCATTCCCCTGGACAGCCATGTCCCCCAAAGCCCCTGAGCCCCCCAGTCCTGGGAACCCCATGTTCCACCTTGTCCCACCCAGGCTTGTCCCCATCCTGTCCCCACCCTGCCCACAGCCTGTGCCCAGCTTGTAGCCACCCTGCCCCCACCAGGTGCCACCTACACATGAGAGCGAGACCTGACCTCGCTTCCTTCCACTTTGGCCAAAGAGCCACCACCGAGGGGACAGCCAATCCCCGGCAGTGAGTGACAGCCAGTGCACATGGCTGGGGACACCGGGATGGCCGGGAAGGTGGCGCTGCTCCTGTGGGGTGAGTGCCCCAGGCACAGACCTGACACCCCGGAGATGGGGAGAGGAGGCGGCACAGGGGGGCTGCGGGGTCCCCTGAGGTCCCCAATACCAGCAGTGCCAGAGCATGGGGTCTGCTGGGGTCGTGGAGTGGTTGTGGGGACAGGAGAAGGGGGACAGGAACATGGGGACAAAAATGGCGGGACAAGGATTTGGGGAGGCATCATGGGGCTGGTGGGGGTGATCTGTGTCAGCACAGGGTGGCCATGGCGTCCCCAGTTCAGGGGTGTCCACAGTGTCCCCATGTCCTGCCTGAGCAAGGGGTGGCCGCAGTGTCCCTGTCCCCAAGGGGTCCATGCCAGACAAGGACAGTTGGGCGCCCCACACCCCATGCCCCTGTCCCTCTGTCTCCATGGTGCCGCCCCCACCCAGCCCTGTCCCTTCTCCCTTCCAGCCCAGACCCTCGGCCTCACTGTTGAGTCCTCGGGGGATGCCATGGCCCCACCCTGCTGTCCCCAGTCCTGCAGTGGTCCTGGCAGGCTGGTGTCCCGTCACCCGCAGGTGCCCAGAACACCCAGCTCCTCGTGGAGTCCCTCTGGATGCCGGCGGTGCTGTGGGACCCGGTGACACTGACCTGCCAGGGCTTGGGGACCGCCGGTGCCACCACCTGGTACAAGGACGGGGAGCGATGGGGGCAGGAGGGAGGTGACCACCTCAGTGTCACCGAGAATGGCACCTACACATGTGACAGACTGGGCACTGGGCTCAGACCCTCCGTGAGAGTCTTAGATGGTGAGAGGGGATCTTAAATCATCACAGTGGTCCCTGGTAGGTCTGGGTTGGCTCCACTCCGTGGGTGGCCTCACACCCCTCCTGTGGCAAGAGCCTGTGCCCTTCAGACAGGGATATCCCAGTGCACCCCAGTGCACCCAGATGTCCCCGGTGCCATGGGCACCCACCTTGCACCTGTCTCAAGGCCCTCAGTGAGATGGGACCCTCCTGTCCTACAGAGGAGCTTGTACTGCAGTTGCCAGCACGGGTGCTGCTGGAGAAGGACACGGTGACACTGCAATGCCGGGGCTGGTGGAACAGCCCAGTCACCAGGGTGCGATTTTACCAGGATGAGAAGGATCTGACAGAGTCCCTCAGAGGGACCGAGCTGTCCCTGTCTCCCCTGCAGCTGCACCACAGCGGCCGCTACCGATGTGAGGGCTTTGTGAGGTCCTGGCCATCACAGTCAGCAGCAGTGACAGTGACAGTGCACGGTGAGCACCCTCACGGCTGGAACTCCAATCTCCTGACAGCCCCAACACCACCTCCCAGCAGACTCAGAGTCACAGTCCTCACCTCCCCTCTCCTTCTCTGAGCTCTTCATGGTGCCGGTGCTGGAGGGTCTCCCTGAGCCCACCCTGGGGCCCCCCCTGACTCTCAGCTGCCTCAGCACCCCCAGCCCCCTGCGGCCCCGAGCCCCCCTCCTGCACGTGTTCTACCGGGACGGGCAGGTGGTGGGGGGCCCGCAGGGGTCCCTGCAGCTGCTGGTGCCCGCCGTGGGGGTCTCTCACTCGGGGAATTACAGCTGCCAGGTGCGCTCCGAGGGGGGGCTGTGCGGAAGAGCAGCGCCTGGCTCCGCGTCACGGTGCACAGTGAGTGCGGGGATGGGCACGGGAAGCCCTTGAGTCCCCTTCCTGCGTATGTCCCCCAGACACCTGTCTTGGGCCCCCCCCGCCTCTGCTCTGTGTCCCCTCACCCTTCTGTGGTGTGGCCTCTATCCTCGTTATCCCCCACCACACCCATCCCCCTGTCCCCATACCCCCACACCGGCTGCCAGCCCCTCCCTGTGGCCTCAGCCCTCTCTGTGTTCCCACAGAGCCCTTGGCCAATGCCACCATCACCCCCGGTCCCCTGTCACACCAGGTGCGTGCAGGTGACCCCGTGACCCTGCGCTGCTCGGTGCAGGTGGGCTCAGCCCCTGTCACCTTCATCTGGCTGCACAATGGGCAGGAGGTGGCCCGGGGTCCCCTCCTGGAGCTCAGGGACATCGATGTGGGACATTCGGGCACCTACCAGTGCATGGCCACCAACCAGCTGGGACAGGACGGGCACCGCGTGTTCCGGGCACTCAGCCCTGAGCTGGCACTGACGGTGACACCTGGCTCACCCTGGGTCACAGCTGGGGTCACACAGGGTCACTGGGGTGTTCAGGACCCCCAGGGTTCAGGGTGATCCCGATGTGTCCCCTCTGTCCCCAGCAGTGGCTGTGAATGTCGGCAGGACCCTCCTGTTCCTGCTCCTGCTCCTGGCTGTCATCGGGGGCTGTCACTGGTGGCACCGCCGGGGTGGGTGACAATGGAGGGGATGGGGGTCCTGGAGTGAGGGGAAGCCCCCAGAGTGGGGACAGAGATCAGCAGCACCCAGGGCCCCTGAGCTGGGGGACACTGAGCCTGCAGTGACCTCGGCTGGGGGTCCTGGGGGTTTGGGGGGAATTTGGAGGGCCTTGGTTGGGCTCCAGGGCCATCCCTGGGTGGGCTTTGAGGAACATTGGGGTGGCACTGGGAGCCCCTGGAGGGTTTTGGGGAGCTCTTGGAGGGCTGTGCAGGGATTTTGGTGGGTCATTTTAGGGTCCTGGGGGAGTTTGGGGGTCCCCCTCCCTGCCATGTTTGGGGTTCTGAGGGCCCAGATTGTTGGGGACACCAGGGGGGTTGTGGGCACTGCGGTGGTGCAGAAGTTCTGGGGGGTTCAAGGGTGCTCAGAGTGTCTGGGAGGGAATCAGGGGTCCATTGGGAATCAGTGCTGCAGTGCGGATTTGCGGGTCCCGTGGGTTGTTGGAGCTGCCAAGGTCCCCGGAAGAGGTCCCCACAGTCAGCCCCTCCCCTTGTCCTTGCATCGGCCAGGATGCCCCAGGACAGGTGAGTGGGGGGCTTGGGCTGGGACTCCCCTTTCCCCCTCCCCAGACACCACCCAGATCCCCCCTTATCCCCAAAGGACCCCCCCTGAGGATGGGGCAGTGCTGGACAGGGGGCAGGGGGTGCGTTCAGGGGAGACAGGGACATGTCACTGATGGGTGTAAACTCCCCACCCAGGTCTCCACAACCGGTGCCACTCTCACAGCCCCCATGGGTGTCCCCCAGCCCTGCCCCACCTCTGGATCCACAAGTGACCAACGCAGAGCTGTTGGGACCCCACGAGGGACAGCAGGACCCCCGTGACTACGAGAATGTGCTGTGACACTGGGGGCACAGGGGGCACTGGGAGCACTGGGGGTCCCTGCCCGATGGCACCCCCCATGTGTCCCCCCCAGCTCCTGTGGGTGTCCACTGTGCAGTTGGCCATGAATGGGGGCTCCCATGTGGGGCTGCCCGGAGCTCCCCATTCCAGCGCTCCCAGTACACCCAGGGGCTCCCCATTCCCCTCCCAGTGCCAGGGGACACAGGACTCCTGTCCCTCTTATTGGACCCAAAACACAGCTTTTTGATTAAACTGGGAGAAATGGTTTTTGTTTGCTCAGCTCTGCCTGGTCAGCTCAGGATTTAGGAGGTTCACAGTCAGGTTGTTGAGCAGATTATTCTGGGATTTGCAGGACTTTTGGTGTTCCCTCAGCCCCTTGCCAAGAGGAATAAATTATCAGTTGCTGCATTTCCAGACTGGTTCGTGCTCAGCTGCCCCTGCGGGGGCAGTTTCCAGCCAGCCCTGCTCTGAAAACCATCAAAGGCCCTCACAGAGCCACTGCTTGGGCTCCCTTTGGGTTTTGTGCTTCTTGCAGGGCTGACCAAACCACAGGCAGGCCTTTTTCCCCCACAGAATTCTCATGACTGCAGTAGCTCCACAGACCCAGTGTCACAGACATTTCTTTTATGAAAAATCCTTTCTCAGGATTTCTCCTGCTGAAGCTGAGAAGTTTCAGCAACAAGATGTAAACAATAGGTTATCTGCTGCTGTGGAATGCAACAGGTCAGTCTGGATTGGCCCATCTTGGATGTTTAGAAATAATGGCCAATCCAGAACTGAGTGGCTTTGTTATCATTCTTTACTTTTCTATTCTTAGGTTAGGTAGCTAGCTTCTGAAGAAACCTTTCCTTCCTTTTCTTTTTAGTATAGTTAGAATAGATGTATATATCATAAAATAATAAATCAAGCCTTCTGATCATGGAGTCAAGGATCTCGTCTCTTCCTTCACCCAAGAACCCTTGTGACCCCCGTCACACCCAGAGCCCCTTGGAATTTGTCTGGGGTGACCCCCAGGTTACTGGCACCTTGTGGGACCTGCGCTGGCTCTGGGTCACCCCAAAATCTGAGGCACCCAGGGAAGGAGCTTTGGCCCATGGGCTCACCAAGTCACTGCCCATTCCTGGCACCCCTCATTCCCCTGGAAATCAACTCATGGGACCCTCATTCCTTATGTCCCACCTTGCCTAGGACCCCCATCCCAGTACTGCCATTCCCCAGGATCTCCATGGCTCAGAACCCCATTGCTAAGGATCCCTCTCCCGTTCAATCCATCCCCTGAGATGCCCCTTCCCCCAGGACCTTGATTGTCTCAGGAACCCCCATTCCCCCAGCATCCTCATCGCATGACCCCAAATCCCTGGGACTCCAAATCCCATCCCCAAGTCCCACATTCCCCTGGGACTCCCATCCCTGAGTCTCCCCCAGCCCTGGGGACCCTCATTCCCTTGGCACCCCAATCTCCGGTAACTCTCCCTCCTCAGCACCCCCATTTCCAGGGACCCCATCCTTTGGTCCCCCCATTCCCCTGGACACGCCATGTCCAAGGTCCTAAAACCTCCTGAGTCCCCAAGTCCTGAGAACCCCATGTCCCACCTTGTCCCACCCAGGCTTGTCCCTATCCTGTCCCCACCCTGCCCCCAGCCTGTCCCAGCTTGTTGCCACCCTGCCCGCACCAAAGGCCACCTACACCTGGGGACAAGATGTGACCTCGCTTCCTTCCCCTTCATCCGAAGAGCCGCCAGCCAGGGGAGCGGTGGCCACAGCAGAGAGTGACAGCCAGTGCACATGGCTGGGGACACCGGGATGGCCGGGAAGGTGGCGCTGCTCCTGTGGGGTGAGTGCCCCGGGCACGGGCCTGAGACCCCGGGAATAGGGAGGGGGCACGGGGGGCTTTGGGGTCCCCTGAGGTCTCCAATGGCAGCAGAGCCAGAGCATGAGGTGACTGGGGTTGTGGGGTAGCCATGGGGATCAGAGAAGGAGGACAGGAACATGGGGACAAAAATGGCAGGACAAGGATTTGGGGAGGCATTATGAGGCTGGTGGGGGTAACCTGGGCCAGCACAGAGTGGTCATGGCATCCCCAGTTCAGGGGTGTCCACAGTGTCCCATTTTCCTTCCTGAGCAAGGGGTGGCCGCAGTGTGCCTATTCCTGAGACATCCATGCCACATAGATGGATGTGACACAGACATGTCCCCTGCCTCGCCAAATCTTTTGGGAACCATCCAAACATACTTTCTCACAAGAACTGCTGTCCCCACGGGGACAGTTTGGGGACAGCCCCCACACCCTGTACCTCAGGTACCTCTGTCCCCACAGTACCACCCCCACTGAGCCCTGTCCCTTCTCCCTTCCAGCCCAGACCCTCGGCCTTGCTGGTGAGTCCTCGGGGGATGCCATGGCCCCACCCTGCTGTCCCCAGTCCTGCAGTAGCCCTGGCAGGCTGGTGTCCCCTGTCACCCGCAGGTGCCCAAACTGGCCCACTCCTTGTGGAGCCCCCCTGGATGCCGGCAGTGCTGTGGGACCGGGTGACACTGACCTGCCAGGGCTTGGGGACCGCCCATGCCGCCACCTGGTACAAGGACGGGCAGCAACTGGGAGCAGGAGGGAGGCAACCACTTTGCTGTCACCGAGAGTGGCACCTACACGTGTCACATACCCAGCACCTGGCTCAGCCTCCCTCCGTGAGAGTCTCAGATGGTGAGAAGGGTTTGGATGTCTCCCATCTGGCATCCACAGGCACCCTGAGGCCTCTGGTGGTCTCTGCTCCATGGGTCACCTCCTGGTGTGACCAAAGCCCATCCCCTGCTCTGGGGACATCTCAGAGCATCCCAGAGTGGGGACCCCATGCTGGAATTGGGGATCCCTGGTGTGCTGAGTGTGACCCAGTGGGGGGATCCCCATGAAAACGGGACCCCCAGTGTGACAGGATCCCCTTGTCCCCCAGACCAGCTGGTCCTGCAGGTGCCAGCAAGGTTGCTGCTGGAGGGCGACACAGTGACACTGCACTGCTGGCACCGGCAGGAGCTGTCGGTGACCTACGTGGGATTCTACCATGGGGACAAGAAGGTGGGGAGATCCCCCTATGGGACCGAGCTGTCCCTGTCCCCTCTGCAGCTGCACCACAGCGGCTGCTACAGCTGCTACTGGAGCTGGGTGAAATACAGGGAGTGTGAGGTGTCAGCACTGGTGACAGTGACAGTGCAGGGTGAGCACCCCCACGGCTGGAATTCCAATCTCCCGACACCCCCTGTAGGAGCTGCTGAGGGTCCCCAGCACGTTCGGGATGGACGGAGATGAGAGATCTCTGAAGCTGGGTCGTGGACTTGAGTTTATTGCAAAGGGCGTGGGTGCAGGGCCCTGCTGGGATCTGCCAGCTGCAGCTCAGAGCAGGGCCGAGAGAAGAAGAGAGAGAGAGCAAAGAGCGAGTAAAAAGTGCTTAGGAGAGCAAGTAAGTAAGTAAGAGCTGAGAGATAAGAGAGGTAAGAGAGCTGAGAAGGAAGTGAGTGAGAGAGCAAAAAGAGACCGAAGTTCCCCTTACAATACATTAAATCATCTTCTGTGTTGAATATTCTGATTCTCACTAACCAATGTAGTACAAGATACAAATCCTACAGCATTTACATACAGTCTATAAGAATCACTACATTACCATACTGCGTTACATTTTAAACCCTAAAAACTACTCTTTGGACCCCTCCTGCTGAGCAGGCAGGGTCTGCTTCTGACCCTTGGACCTGCTTGCTTGCAGAGGGAATTGTTCCATCAAGAGGGGATTACCATCTCGGCCACACCATTGTTTTCCCATTGTTCAGTAACTAGGGGATCTCAAACGTTGCTTTCATTTCAATCTCACTTATAGTTTCTATATTCTCAAAATCTTTTGCCAGGCAATCATATTTATAAGGCTTCCCTGTTCCATCCTCACCAACAACCCCCAAAGCTGCTTCCCAGCAGACTCAGAGTCACAATCCTCAGCTCCCCTCTCCTTCCCAGAGCTCTTCTCGGTGCCGGTGCTGGAGAGTCCCCCTGAGCCCACCCAGGGGTCCCCCCTGACTCTCAGCTGCCTCAGCACCCCCAGCCCCCTGCGGACCCGAGCCCCCCTCCTGCACGTGTTCTACCGGGACGGGCAGGTGGTGGGGGGCCTCCAGGGATCCCACAGCTGCTGGTGCCCATTGTGGGAGTCTTCCACTCGGGGAATTACGGCTGCCAGGTGTGCTCCGAGGGGGAAGCCGTGCAGAAGAGCAGTGCCCAACTCCGCGTCACGGTGCACAGTGAGTGTGGGGAGGGGCACGGGGAGTCCCCACAACCTCCCCAGCTCCCCCAGCTCTGCCTGGGGACCCCCAGTCCTCCCTGACACTTGCCCTGTGGCCCCCAACCTTTCCCGGATCCCTCACTGGCTCCCCTCCTCCTTTCTCGGGTCCCTTGCCAAGTCCCCCAGCCCTACATAGGGTACCCGCATCCTTCCCTGACACCTTTTCCGTGTCCTGCCATCCCTACCCTAGGTGCCTTCCCAGGTCCCCCATTCCTGGCTCATGTCCCCTGATCCCTCACTGAGTCCCCTCACCCCTCCCTAGGCCCCCGCACCCCCCTCTGAGGTCCCTGCAAATTCCCCAGGTAACAACAACCTCTCCCACAGTCCCTGGGTACCCTTCCTCCTGTCACCCCCTCCATGTCCAGATGTCCCCTCCCTGAACCCCCCCATCCCCCTGCGGGGTTCCTTTCCAAGCGCCCTCTATCTCTGCAACCCTTCTTCCTCACTGGGTTCCCCTTGCCCCTCCCACCCCCGGTCCCTCACTGTCCCGTAATGTCGCCCATTCCCGCAGGGGTCCTGCCCTCGGGGGTGTCCGTGTCAGTGCAGCCCCCCAGGGGACAGGTGGCACTGGGGGACCGCCTGGTGCTGAGCTGCGCAGTGGCAACAGGGACAGCTCCCCTGTCCTTCTCCTGGCACCAGGAGTATTGGAATAATTACCAATATAGCCAGACGGGACGTACCTGAGCTTGTCTGGCCCTTGTTGCTGAACCAAATAGTGGCAACTGTGGTGTTTTACCCCAGAAACACTTTTGGCTAGCTGGATGCTGCAGCAGGGTGCTTGGACACAAGCCTAGGCATGCAGGAGCTCTGGTGGTGGCGGGATGGAGCCGCCTCCCATAACAGGGTTCTGCTCCTCAGGTTTCCCTCTGTGTAGAAGCTTTAAGGCGATGGTGAAGGAAAGGAGTCGGTTCTGATGGAGGGTTTCGATCCAGAGCTTTATTCTGGCCCACAAGCCTCTGAATCCAGCAATGGCTCCAACACAACCCTCAAACCACGTGGTTGCTGGCTCTTTTAACCCCAGGGTGAGGGGGAGGGAAGGGGTAGGAAGCCCACCAACCAGGTACTGGAGGGGAGGTCTCAAGGGACAAAGGACACCTGGATGGCCCAATGCCAATCACTCGACGCCCTTCTGGAATTCCAGGACTGACAGACAGCGCTCGGCAGGGGTCAGGGAGGGGAAAGGACCGGTGACTGACACACCTGTGAGGGAATTATCAGGGGAGGGACGCGAGGTACTGAGATAAACCCTGAAATTACAACACAACAGAGGAGGGCTAGGGGGCGCCACGGGGCACCGGCCCCCGCCTGGATCTGTGTCACGTTGGGGACAATGACAGCAGTGACTACCAGTGGCGGGTCAGTGACGGGGACAGCGTGGCTGATAGTGACCACCTGATTGTCACAGTCCTGGGTGAGCAGGACCCTTGGGCTGGGGGTGACCCCACCCACGACATCCGCATCCACCCACCTTGCCATGTGCCAGCCCCTCCCTGTTGCCCCACAGTGCCCGTGGCCAATGCCACCACCATCCCCGGTCCCCTGTCACACCAGGTGTGTGCAGGTGACCCCGTGACCCTGCGCTGCTCGGTGCAGGTGGGCTCAGCCCCTGTCACCTTCACCTGGCTGCACAATGGGCAGGAGGTGGCCCAGGGTCCCCTCCTGGAGCTCGGGACATCGATGTGGGACATTCGGGCACCTACCAGTGCGTGGCCACCAACCAGCTGGGACAGGACGGGCACCACGTGTTCCGGGCACTCAGCCCTGAGCTGGCCCTGAGGTGACACCTGGCTCACCCTGGGTCACAGGTGGGGTCACACAGGGTCACTGGGGTGTTCAGGACCCCCAGGGTTCAGAGTGATCCCGATGTGTCCCCTCTGTCCCCAGCAGTGGCTGTGAATGTCGGCAGGCCCCTCCTGTTCCTGCTCCTGCTCCTGGCTGTCATCGGGGGCTGTCACTGGTGGCACCGCCAGGGTGGGTGACAATGGGGGGAAAGGGGCTCCTGGAGTGAGGGGAAGCCCCCAGAGTGCAGAGATCAGCAGCACCCAGGGCTCCTGAGCTGGGGGATGCTGAGCCTGCAGTGACCTTGGCTGGGGGTCCTGGCAGATCTGGGGGGATTTGGAGAGTCTTTGTTGGACTCCAGAGATATTCCCGGGTGGGTTTTGATGAACATTAGGGTGGCACTGGGAGCCCCTGGAGGGTTTTGGGGAGCTCTTGGAGGGCTGTGCAGGGATGTTGGTGGATCATTTTGGGGTCCTGGGGGAGTTTGGGGGTTCCCCTCCCTGCCAGGCTTGGAGTTCTGGGGGCTCAGAGTGTTGGGGACACCAGGGGGGCTGGGGAGCCTGCAGGGGTGCAGAAGTTCTGGGGGGTTCAGAGGTGCTCAGAGTGTCTTGGGGGGGGAATCAGGGATCCATTGGGAATTGGGACTGCAGTGCGGATTTGGGGGTCCTGTGGGTTGTTGGAGCTGCTGAGGTCTTAGGAGGGTTCAGAGGTTCCACTTCCCTACAGTCACCCCCTCTCCTTTTCCTTGCAGCCACCAGGAAGCTCCAGGACAGGTGAGTGGGGGGCTCTGGCTGGGACTCCCTGTTCCCCCTCCCCAGACACCACCCAGACCCCCTCCTTATCCCCCCAGAACCCCCCAGAGGAGGGGGCAGTGCTGGCCCCCCCACGTCGTGGGCACTGAGTGGGCAGGGGGTGAGTAAGGGAGGGGACAGGGGCACATCACCCATGGGTGTCACCCCACCCAGGTCCCCACAACCGGTGTCTCTCACAGGGCCCCCCTGTGCCTCATCCCCCCAGGTGACCTGCTTGGAGCTGCCGGGATGCCACGAGTGACAGCGGGACCCCAGTGACATCTGCGAGAACATGCTGGGACACTGGGGGCACTGGGGGTCCCTGCCCGAGGGCACCCCCTGTGTGTCCCCCCTGCCCCAGCTCCCATGGGTGCCCACCGTGCCCGGGGGGTGGCCATGAGTGGGGGCTCCCATATGGGGCTGTCCAGAGCTCCCCATTCCAGTGCTCTCAGTGCTCCCAGTACCCCCAGGGGGTCCCCATTCCCTCCCCCAGTGCCAGGGGGCTCAGGACCCTTGTCCCTCTTACTGGACCCAAAACTCAGCTTTTTGATTAAACCAGGAGAAATGGTTTTTGTTTGTTCAGCTCTGCCCTGTTTGGCTCAGGAAGGAGGAGGGTCCCAGTCAGGTTATTGAACCAACCCTTCTCAATTCTCAAGATTCAGAATCCAAAGGGTCACAAAAGGAACAATTTCCAGGGAAAGCCCCCAAAAGGGAACAAGCCCCCGATATTTCCTCCAGCACATTTGCTCCACCACAGGAACCTGGCAGGACCTTCCTTGCTCTGATGGCCAAAGCGGCCTTCAGGAGGCTCTGGATTCTCTTGTCCCCTGTCCCAAACCCCTCCTCTGCCATGTTCCCCCCACAATGATATCACAAAGGCCCTGTGGGTGTTCCAGAGCCTCTTCCTTTTCCAGGACAGTCAGGATCAGGCCATGACACAGGGTGGGGCTGAGTTTCCAGTCAGTTCCAGGAGCTCTGGACACCCCTCCAGGTCAAGGCAAGCTGTGTCCTGACCTCTGCTGCCACAGGAATGGGGACAAAGGCTTTGGCAATGTCCATGGGGGCACCCACTTGTTTGCCTCACACTCCAGCTTGTCCTGGAGTTCGGGCATGTCCTGCACAGCCTCTCTCAGTGGCGCTGGCACTTGGTTCCAGCCCCTACAGTCCCTGTCTATGTCCACTCTCCACTGGACTCCTGCTCTGGCCATGGGGGGCTCTTGTCAGGGGCATTCCCTGGAAATCGTTCCTTTTTCCCACCCTTGGGATTCTGAATCCTGTTGCTGTTGCTGTTGGTTTTGTTCTCTTGTTGCTGTCCCTGTCCCCGTCCCCCATCCTCACTTCCTGCCCTCTTGGTGATCACATCTTTGGTGTCCAGCACCTCCCCCTCCTCCAGAGTGGCTGGGGGGCCTGTGGGGAAAAGGGGGTGTTGGAAGGAGTCTGTAGAGGGAGAAAAAAGGGTCCTGGCTGGAGTGTCTCACTCACTTCTCCTGGGGCTTCCTGGCAGCTGCAAAGGAAAGGGTGGAGAAGGTGACAATGGAGTCCCCAGGACCCTTGAACCCCTGGGAGTCCTCAGGACCTCCAAACCTCCCTGGGACTCCTGAACCCCCACTAGACCTTTGAGTGCCCCCAGCACTCCTGAGCACCCTGAAGCCCCTCAGAAACCCTGAGTCATTCCTGTACCACCAACCCCCTGTTACCGCTGAACCCACAGAGAACCAAGTTTCCCCCAGACAGGGAGGGGCACCCCATAAACTGTCCCACGATTTCCAAAGTCCCTCAACATCTCTGCCCAGCCCTCCACTTCCTTCTGAGCCCAGCCAGGAAGTCCCAGTACCATCATAATATTCCTCAAGGCCCCCCCTGGAATGATACAGGAGCACCTGAAGTCCCTCTGGAATCCTGAGCCAAAGTCTGTTGTTGCTGTCCCATTGTCTGCCCCCAATCTGGGGACCTCCTTTTGACCAGAGGATCCCCATCCATATCCATTGTCACCCATCCATATCCATTGTCACCCACCCAGGCAGTGAAATCGGTGGCAGCCCCCGATGACACCCATGAGCAGGACCAGGAACAGGAGGGACCCACTGACCCCTGAGGCCACTGCTGGGGACAGAGAGGGACACATTGGGGTGAAAGAGACTGGTCCAAAGTTTCCCTCATTTTTGCCTCATGACCATCACAAGGACAGAGACCGGGACCCTGAAGACCCTGACTGGAGTTCTGGCCTGGCTGAGGTGGGTGCTGGCCAAGTGATTGTTTGCAGGTGAGCCTACCGCCACAGTACACTGCTTCGAGCAGGGACTGCCAAGGAGCCACTCGCCCTGTGTGCTTACACCTGGTTCATGACAGTAGCCCATGAATTTCCCACCTCTTGGCCAAATGAACTTTCTGGGGTAACTTTGGCAGTCCCCACAGAAAATCCCTCATCTGTTTCACAACCACTGTGATGGATGGAGATTGAAGCCCCCTCCCAAGGACTGAGACTGAGACCCCTATAATTCTGATACAGGGGCGCTGGCCTGACTGAAGTGGAACACTGCCAAGTGTTGCATGAAGATGTGTTTGCTGGATCAAGACTGGTTTCCCATGGGAACCAGTCCTGAAACAATGGGTCCCACTCACTGCTGAGATTGACCTATCCTGTTTCGGAACATGGACTGTCTGTACCTGTTTTCAATAGACTTATTCTCCATTATTTTACCTGTTTCCCCCTCGGCAGAGGACTATAATAACCCCCTGAGTTAACCAAGACTTCGAGATTCTCCCTGATGTGACAAGGTGGATCTATTGGCTGGTCCATGAGGATTTTGTCTCTACGTCTGGTAGCTATATCTCTTTCCCCTCTTTCTCTCTCTCTCTCTATCCTTTGTCTCCTTTTCTAATCCCTCTATCGCATTTGCTGTGGGCACTCAATAAAAAGTGCATGTGTTTTGATTAATATTGAAATCCCCTCCGTGTTGTTTTTTGCACTCTGAGATCAATTAATGAACCATTATGACCCCCACTTATATGAGCCGATCATGACACGGGGTCATCCAGAATTCCAGGGGTGCTGCTGCCCCAAGGGACCCCACGTGACACCACCTATTTCCCTTTGAACAGTGGTGTCACCTCAGGGCCAGCTCTGAGCTGGGTGCATGCAACACACGGTGCCCATGCAGCTGGTTGGTGGCCATGCACTGGTAGGTGCCTGAAATTCCCACATCAATGCCCACAAGCTCTAGGAGGGGACCCTGGGCCACCTCCTGCCCATTGTGCAGCCAGGTGAAGGTGACAGGAGCTGAGCCCACCTGCACCGAGCAGTGCAGGGTCACGTTGTCACCTGCACGCACCTGGTGTGACAGGGGACCGGGGGTGATAGTGGCATTGGCCACGGGCACTGCGGGGACAGAGACAGGGCTGAGGGCACAGGGAGGGGCTGGCACTTGATGTGGGGGGATGAAGGATCTGCATGGTGGCACCTGGAGACAGAGGGTCTCCTTCAGCAAGGACAGTGACCCACAGTGGTGGGGGTCATCATGGGGAGTGGGATAAGGACATGTTATGGATGAGGGGTGAGGGATGAGGATGGGATAAGGGATTCTGCATCCAAGGGTAGTGATGGACATTACCTCGTGAGGGGCACAGAATTCTGTGGGTGGGATGGGATGGGTCCAGTGAGGCACAACAACGGGGTCATCATCCCAATCCAAAGGGTCTCACCACCCTGGGAGGGTCACGCTCAGTGGGGTGAATGTGACCTGATGTGGAGTGGGGGATGTGCCAGCTGGGATTAGGGATGCGTGGCTTGGATGTCCTGGGTGGGGATACCTGAACCCAGCTGGTCCCAGCCACCCTGGTCAGTGACACCCAGGGCTGGGGGCTGTGACCTGGGCTGGGTTGGGATGGTTTGGGGGGGGATGAGGTGGAATGGGAATGTGTGGACTTGGGGATGCAGTGGGTGGGATCAGCCTCAGCCTGAGGGTCCCACTCACCCAGGGCAGTGACATTCACTGTGGGGCTCTTGGTCACGCTGTCCCCATCAATGACCCAGCACTGGTACTGGCTGCTGTCTTTGTCCCCAGCGTGGTGCAGCTCCAGGTGGGGGCCGGTGCCCAGCAGTGCCCCTGAGCCCTCCCGGTGCCAGAAGAAGGACAAGGGACCTGTCCCCATGGCCACTGCCCAGCTCAGCACCAGGCGGCCACCCGGTGCCACCTGTCCCCAAAGGGGCTGCACCAAAAGGGACACCCCTGAGTGCAGGACCCCTACAGGGGGACACAGGAAGGGGTTGGGGACATGGGGGGAGTGGGAGACACAAGGGAGCAATGAAGGACTCAGGGAGGGGGAGGAGCAGAGAGGGGTGGGGGCATCCCCGTGAGGAAGAAGGGGGCCCAGAGATGGGGGAGAGTCTTGGAAAGGGGTGGAGGAGACCCCAGGGAAGGATGGGAGTTTCAGCATGGGAACACATGGAGAGGGCGGAAGGGAACCACAGGGAAGCTTCTGGGGACCCAGACAGGGATGGTGGGACCTGTGGAAAATGGAGGGACCTCAGAGTGGGAGAGGTGCACCTGGGGAGGAGTGACGGGACCTGGTGAGGGATGCGGGCACCAGGGAAGGGGATGAGAGGAGCCAGGGAGAGACCTGGGAAGGCAGGGCAGCACTGAGAGGGTTCAGCAAGGATGGGGGACCTGGGAGGGATGTGGAGGCTCCCCGTGCCCATCCCCACACTCACTGTGCACCGTGACACGGAGCCGGGCGCTGCTCTTCCGCACGGCCCCCCTCTCGGAGCGCACCTGGCAGCTGTAATTCCCCGAGTGAGAGACCCCCATGGCGGGCACCAGCAGCTGCGGGGACCCCTGAGGGCCCCCTACCACCTGCCTGTCCCGGTAGAACACGTGCAGGAGGCAGGCTCGGGGCCGCAGGGGGCTGGGGGTGCTGAGGCAGCTGAGAGTCAGGGGGGACCCCTGGGTGGGCTCGGGGGGACCCTCCAGTACCGGCACTGAGAAGAGCTCTGGGAAGGAGAGAGGAGGTGAGGACTGTGACTCTGAGTGCACTGGGAAGTGGCTTTGGGGCTGTCAGGAGATTGCAGTTCCAGCCATGGGGGTGCTCACCGTGCACTGTCACTGGCACTGGCGCTGACTGTGCCCACGATGACATTTCGGAGTCCACCCAGCCCCCGCAGCTGTAGTGGCCGCTGTGGTTCAGCTGCAGAGGGGACAACGACAGCTCGGTCCCATTGAGGGACCTCCCCACCTCCTTGTCCCCATGGTAGAATCGCACTCCAGTGACCGGCATGTCCCGCCAGCGCCGGCAGCGCAGTGTCACCGTGTCCCCCTCCAGCAGCTCCCGTGCCAACACCCACAACTCTAACTGGGCTGCGGGACACGGGTGTCCTGTCACTCCAGGGGTCCCGTTTTCATGGGAATCCCTCTATTGGGTCACACCCAGCGTACAAGGGGTCCCCAATTCCAGATCACAGGTCCCCCACACTGGGATGCTCTGGCATGCTCACCTTGCACTGTCACTGTCACCGGTGCTGACTCCTCCCACAACCAGGACCCCACCCAGCCCCTGTAGCTGTAGTTGCCACTGTGGTGCACCTGCAGAGGGGACAGGGACAGCTCGGTCCCATCGTGGACCCCCTCCAGTTTCTTGCCCTTGCAGTAGAAGGACACACAGGTGACCGTTCTGTTCCTCCAGCCCCGGCAGCGCAGAGTCACCGTGTCCCCCTCCAGCAGCGCCCGTGCCGGCGCCTGCAGCACCAGCCAGTCTGGGGGACAGAGGGGTCCTGTCACACCAAATGGCACCGGGACCCCCCATTGGGTCACACCCAGAGCACCAGGGGTCCCCATTCCACCACGGGGGTCCCTCTACACTGGGATGCTCTGGGATATGCCCCGAGCAGGGGACAGGCTCTGGTCACACAGGAGGTGACCCATGGAGCAGAGCCCACCCAGAGCCCTCAGGGTTTGGTGGGTGCCAGGCTGGGCACACACAAACACCCTCACCCTTTGAGACTGTCACGGGGGAACTGAGCCCAGTGCCGGGTCTGTCACACGTGTAGGTGCCACTCTCAGTGACAGTGAAGTGATCGCGTCGCTCCTGCCACCAGCGCTGCCCGTTTCTGTACCAGGTGGTGGCACCGGCGGTCCCCGAGCCCTGGCAGGTCAGTGTCACCCGTTCCCACAGCACCGCCGGCCTCCAGCGGGGCTCCACCAGGAGCTGGGTGGTCTGGGCACCTGTGGGTGACAGGGGACACCAGCCTGCCAGGGCCAGCGTGGGGCTGGGGACAGCGGGGTGGGGCCATGGCATTCCCCGAGGACTCACCAGCGAGGCCGAGGGTCTGGGCTGGAAGGGAGAAGGGACAGGGCTGGGTGGGGGTGGCACTGCAGGGACAGAGGCACAGGTGCAGGGGGTTTAGGGGCTGTTCCCAAACAGTCTCCGTGGGGGCACTTGTGTGGCACAGATGTCTCAAAGACAGGGACAGAGCAGCCGCCCATGCTCAGACATGGGGCCCCGTGCTGGCACAAGTCACCCATGGCCACATCCCCATGGCCATGTGCCCATCATCGCATTCCAATGGCACCTGTCCCCATGGCCCAAGCACATGTGCCTGTCCTGTTGTCCCTGGCCCTGCATCCCTGTGTCCCTGGCCCAGGCCCCACAGCTGCCCCAGCCCCAAGGTTCCTTCTGCCACATCCTTGTCCCCACATTCCATCCTCCTGTCCCCACATCCCAGTTCCCCTGTTCCAGTCCTGTGTTCCTGTCTCCAAAGCCACCCCACAACTCTGGTCACACTGGGCTCTGTGCCCTGCTGGCACTGGGGCCCTCAGGGGACCCCACAGCCCCCCTGTGCCCCCCTGTGCCCCTCCCCATGCCCGGTATGTCAGGCCCGTGCCCGGGGCACTCACCCCACAGGAGCAGCGCCACCTTCCCGGCCATCCCGGTGTCCCCAGCCATGTGCACTGGCTGTCACTCGCTGCTGTGGCCACCGCTCCCCTGGCTGGCGGCTCTTCGGATGAAGGGGAAGGAAGCGAGGTCACGTCCGTCCCCACGTGGAGGTGGCCCCTGGTGGGGGCAGGGTGGCCACAAGCTGGGCACAGGATGGGGACAAGGCTGGGTGGGACAAGGTGCAAACAAGGTGCAATGTGGGTTCCCAGGAGTGGGGGCTCAGGGGGTTTGGGGACGTGGGGATGGGTGTCCAGGGGAATGGGGGTCCTGAGGAGGGGGAATTACTGGGGATGGGGGGGCCAAGGGAATGGGGATACCCAGGGCAGGGGGGACTCAGGGATGGGAGTCCCAGGGGAACGTGGGCTCAAGGGATTTCGGGTCATGGGATGGGGATGCTGGGGGAATGGGGGTTCCTGTGGGAATGGGGGTCCTGGGACAATAAAGGTCCTGGAGAAAGGAGGATTTCAGGGAATGGAATGAACAGGAGAGGGTTCCTTGGGAAAGGGGTCCCGGGCCATGGAGATCCTGAGGAATGTCAGTACTGGGATAGGGTTCCAAGGAAAGGTGGGATATAAAGAATGGGGCTCCCATAGCTGGTGTCCAGGGGATGGGGGTTGCCAGGGATGGGCAGTGGATGGGTGGGCACAGGAGTCTCAGCTCCTTCCTGGGGTACCTCAGATTTTCGGGTGACTGAGGGCCCAGCTCTGCCCCTCCTGGGGTGCTCCTTTCCTGGGCCAGCATGCCATGGGTGTCCTGGGTAGCTCTGCCTCTGTGCCCTCCACTGCCCTTGACTTTTTCATCTTTATTTCTCTGATTTCCTTCTTTTCCTCACTTTTGTGCCACGTACCCTCACCCCCTGTTCCTGGCTCAGCAATCCAGGGGAGCACCTGAGCAGGGAAAGGATTGGGGGGAGCCAGTGGAGGGGGAAAACAGGGAGCAGGGGGTGCAGGGAAGGGTGGGGAGGCTCTGGGAGATGGGGGTGTTGGGCTGTGCCCCCTCAACACTTTCTTTTTCCTGGACAAGAAGGAAGAGGCCGTTTGTGCTGAGAGTCAGATGGGAAAGGGGGCAGGTTCTGTCCTGGGGGGCACATCCAGGGGCTCCTGTCCTGGGGGGATCCTGTCCCAGGGGGTGACACATCCTGGGGACCCCTGTCAATGCAAGGGTGGGGCCCAGCCATGGCCCAGCCCCACTGCACAGGGATGGCCATTGCCCAGCCCTGCTCTGGCCAGCCCCAGCTGGCAGCCAGCACCTGAGGCTCCCCCCTGCCCCCTTGGCTTTGATTCTGGCAGCTTTAGAGCTGCTGCAGAGGTGAGAATTCTGTGGGTGGAAAAAGGCCTGCCTGTGGTTTGCTCAGCCCTGCAAGAAGCACAAACCCAAAGGGAGCCCAAGCAGTGGCTCTGAGAGGCCTTTGATGGTTTTGAGAGCAGGGCTGGCTGGAAACTGCCCCTGCAGGGGCAGCTGTGAGGGAACCAGTCCGGAAATGCAGCAATTGATCATTTTGTCCCTGTCCTCAAGGGACTGAGTGAGCCCCAGAACTACTGCAAAGACAACAAAAATTGGGCTCCCTTTGGGGTTTGTGCTTCTTGCAGGGCTGAGCAAACCACAGCCAGGCCTTTTTCCCCACAGAATTCTCAGCTCTGCAGCAGCTCTAAAGCTGCCAGAATCAAAGCCAAGGGGGCAGGGGGGAGCCTCAGGTGCTGGCTGCCAGCTGGGGCTGGCCAGAGCAGGGCTGGGCAATGGCCATCCCTGTGCAGTGGGGCTGGGCCATGGCTGGGCCCCACCCTTGCATGGCCACCCCAACAACATCAGCCACTCCACAATGCACATCACTGTTCCAACAACATCACAATATTTAATCAACAATACAATCAATAATTAATATCAATTCATATAATATCCAGCAAAAGTCAACTTCCATTAACTTGTTTCTCACAATACATACCAGTAAAGAACTGTTATTCCTGTTCCCACATCTTTACCTAAAAGGTCCAAAATTTCAAAGTTATAATAGGTCAGAGAGATGGGGGTCCTATTTTCCATTCCAAGGGAGGTTCCCCCCTTGTTCAGCTTCCTTGACAGAGCTGAACAAAGAAACACCATTTCTGCCAGGTTAACCAAAGAGCTGCATTTTTGTCCCAGGAGCAGGGAACCAGGTCCTGTGCCCCCTTGGAACTGGGATGGGCACCAGTAAACCACCTTAGTGGGAGCACTGGGACAGGGATTGCAGAGCCACTAAGCGCATGGGGGTTAAGAGGAACAAATCTGAATTTGATTTATGTCTGAAGATATGCTGCACATGAGGTGAAAAATGACTTTGTGGGTTGTGCATGTGCTGGGAACCCTGTCCCTGGTGAGGCTTCATGAAACAGACGATCAGGGGAGAGAAAACTTCAGTGATCGGCTGTGAGTGACCCCGCCTGGCTGGTGGGACAGATGCCCGGGAAAAATGTCTGGGAAAAAATGCCCGGGAAATCGGGCTGTGGGAGGAGCCTTTGCAAATAAAAGCAGCAAACTGTGACACAGCAGGAGCGTTTTGCTTTGGGTTTCTTGGAGGGATCAGGGGCTCGCTCAGAGGGTCAGCTTGGCCCTCCTCCCCTGTGGGATTGACATTCTCTGAATCTGGGAGAAGCAGCGAGAGAAGCAAAGAATGATCCAAACAGTTCTCATCTCATTTTCTGCTCCTATGTTGTTCACAAGTGGAATGCATTGTGGAAGATTGTTTACCTGAAGGGAATTGGTGATTGGATTCTGGTGTGAGTGTTTTGATTCACTGACCAATTGAATCCAGGTCTGTGTGTGTGGGGACTGTTGGCTGACAGTCATGAGATTGTGTGCAGTGGAGTGCAGTTGAGTGCTTGGCAGATTCAGTTTAGATATAATGTAATATTATATAGAATAATATAGTATAATAAAGTAATTAATTAGCCTTCTGATAAGATGGAGTCAGATGCATCATTCCTCCCGGACGTCGGGCAAAAATATCACCGATACTCCCCCCCTCGCCTTTTCCACCCGGTGTCCTTCTTCCCTGTCCGCACCCGTTCTTCCCTGCTTCGCTGCTTCCCCGAGGCAGCTCATTCCTGCTCGTCCTGGACGTTCCTTCATTGCTTCCCCGATGGAGCGGATGCTGCCTGCACCCTCCCGCCGCCTCTGCCGCGTTTCCCACGCTGCCCACAGCCCCGAGCCTGCTGCACCTGCCCAGCGCAGCCCCAGCCCGCGGCCCCAGCCCAGAGCCCCCAGTGCCGCAGCACCAGCCCGCAGCCAGCCCGCAGCAGCCAGCCTGCAGCCATCGCTCGCCATGCCAGAGACACGCAGGTGCCGTCCTTGGAAATCACACCCAGCCACTCACAAAAGCCATGTGGGCTCGCCCTGGCTTGCAGCACACACACTCCATCTGCCGAGCTGATGCCACAGAGCGCCCGGGCTCCTTGCGGTAACGCTGTCCCTGTCTTCTGTTTCTCTCTCGATCCTTTTCCCTTTCTACTCCCTTCTCTCCCCCTTCGGTAAGAACACTTACCCTCCTTTATCAATAAACACTTCTCAGATATAATATTGCCGTGTTTGTGCTTCATTTTCATCTGAGAAACCTTTCAGCAAGAATCCTCCCCGACTCCCCCTTTTACAGCAGGATGGGACAGGGGTAGTGGGAGGGGGAATGGGGAAGCCCTGGGTGTACTGCAAGCACTGTGGGGAGAGAGTGGGGCAGTCCCTGAGGGTACTTGGGCACTTGGATGGGGCTGGGGAGCCCCTGCAGGTACGAGCAAAGGGATGGGGGAGCCCTTGGGGGTACTGGGAGAGGAAATGGGGAGCACAGGGTGCCCTGTGTAGCCTCCCCCTGACCCAGGACCACCTCCCTTGGAAGGATGGGCAACCACAGGAGCCATGCAGGGAGCACCCCCAGTGTCACCCAGTGCCTCCCGCTTCCCAGAGCATCACAACTTTTGGTGTAGATTGTCATAGATGTCACTGAGTTCCCACGGTTGCCTGTGCAGCTCCATGTACGTCGCCTGAGGATCCTCCAGCGGGGGTGCCAGGGGGTCTGGGGGGGCCCTGTGGGAATAAGGGGGTGTGTGGAAGGGGATGGGAGGTGCTGGGGCTTTGGGTAAAAGGTGTATCATGGCTGGAGGCTGCACCCACCTTTCCTGGTGCTTCCTGGCATCTGCAAAGGAAAACTGGAGGGGTGACTTTGGAGAGCCAGGGGCCCCCATCCACCCTTGGGAATGCTGAACCACCACCAGACACACAATTCTCCCCAGGCCCCCCCAGTATCCCTGATGCCCCCCAGTATCCCTGACCCACCCCACTTGCACCAACACCCTGAGCCCCCAGAACCCTGAGCCTGGCAGGGGGGGGACCCCTGATAGAACCCCAACATCCCTGCAGGACCCTCCAACAGCTCCCCAGGGCTCTGAGCCATGGTCACTGGGGGCTCAGCCCTGCCCAAGCCAGGGTCTGTGGGTGCCGCCCTATGGCTCCACAACTCTGGGGGCCTTCCCACCTCTCTCCATGCCCCCTGTCCCCCCATTGTCACTCACCCACACGGTGCCACCGGTGCCAGGCCACAATGACACCCACGAGCAGGAGCAGGAACAAAGGGCCCCACCGACCCCTGCGGCCACTGCAAGAAACAGAGGGGGACACCTCAGGGTCACCCATGGCCCCAGGGGTCCTGCACTCCCTGGTGATCCCGTGTGACCCCACCTGTGACCCAGGGTGAGCCAGGTGTCACCTCCAGGGCCAGCTCAGGGCTGAGTGCCCGGAACACGCGGTGCCCGTCCTGTCCCAGCTGGTTGGTGGCCACGCACTGGTAGGTGCCCGAATGTCCCACATCGATGGCCCTGAGCTCCAGGAGGGGACCCCGGGCCACCTCCTGCCCATTGTGCAGCCAGGTGAAGGTGACAGGGGCTGAGCCCACCTGCACCGAGCAGCGCAGGGTCACAGGGTCACCTGCACACACCTGGTGTGACAGGGGACCGGGGGTGATGGTGGCATTGGCCACGGGCACTGCGGGGACAGAGACGGGGCTGGCACTGGGCAAGGTGGGATGAGGGTGCCATGCGTGGGGTCACCCCCAGCCCGAGGGTCCCGCTCACCCAAGACGGTGACATTCAGGGGGTCACTCTCGGCCACGCTGTCCCCGTCGCTCACCCGGCACCGGTACTGGCCACTGTCATTGTCCCCAACGTCACGAAGCTCCAGGTGGGGGCTGGTGCCCAGTAGTGTCCCCGAGCCCTCCCGGTGCCAGGAGAAGGACAGGGGACCTGTCCCCGTGGCCACCGCGCAGCTCAGCACCAGGCGGTCCCCGAGTGCCACCTGTGCCCTGGGGGGCTGTGCTGACAGGGACACCCCCAAGAGCGGGACCCCTGCGGGAGGGACACAGAGGGATTGGGGACCCAGGAGGGGTGGGGGACACGGGAGGGGAAAGAGGGGGATTGGAGGGGAGCAGAGAGGATCTCAGTGAGCAGAAGGGGACCCTGGGAGGCACGTTGGGACCTGGGGACAATGGTGAGACCCCGTGGAAAGGGGGAGAGGCCCAGGCAGGGATGGGGAAGCAGACCAGAGACTGAGGAGCCTCAGGGAATGATTTGGGGTTTAGAGATGGGCGGGAGGTCCCAGGGAAGGCAGAGAGACCAGAGGGTGGAGCAGTAACCTTGGAAGGGGTGGGGAATCCAGGGAGGGATGGGGAGGACAAAGAGAGGGATCAGGGATCTGCAGGGGGAACTGGGCAGTCATGGGGGAAACCAAGAGGGACTTGGGCAATTTTGTGTGACCCAGGGAGGAGTAAAAGGAGGGATGAAGGATTCAGGCAGTGATGGGGAAACCCTTGGAGGATGGTCGGGTTCCCTGTCCCCATCCCTGCACTCACTGTGCACTGTCACTGTCACCAGCTCCGACTCTCTCCACTGTGACACCACCCGGCCCCCACAGAGGTAGCGGCCGCTGTGGTGCAGCTTCAGAGGGGACAGGGACAGCTTGGCCCCATCATGGAGCCCCTCCAGTTTCTTCCCATCGTGGTAGAAGTACACATCCGTGAGTGGTTTGTTCTGCCAGCTCCGGCAGCGCAGTGTCACCGTGTCCCCCTCCAGCAGCGCCTGTGCTGGCACCTGCAGCACCAGCCAGCCTGAGGGACAGAGGGGACCTGTCACACCAGGGCCATCAGGAGGGTCATGATGGCACTGGGAGGCACCAGGAGCCACCCAGTGTGAGAGAGAAGTCTCCTTGCACAGGGATGCTCTGGGATGTCCCCAGAGCAGGGGACAGGCTCTGGTCACACAGGAGGTGACCCATGGAGCGGAGCCCACCCAGAGCCCTTGGGGTCCCTGCGGGTGCCAGGCTGGGGACACCAAACCCCCCTCACCATGTAAGACTGTCACCGGGGGGCTGCGCCCAGTGCCGGGTCTGTCACACGTGTAGGTGCCACCCTCGGTGACAATGAGGCGGTGCTGTCCCTGCTGCCCCCAGCGCTGCCCGTCCTTGTACCAGGTGGTGGCACCGGCGGTCCCCGAGCCCTGGCAGGTCAGTGTCACCCGGTCCCACAGTACCGCCGGCCTCCAGGGGGGCTCCACCAGGAGCTGGGTGGTCTGGGCACCTGCGGGTGACAGGGGACACCAGCCTGCCAGGGCCAGTGAGGGGCTGGGGACAGCGGGGTGGGGCCATGGCATCCCCTGAGGACTCACCAGCGAGGCCGAGTGTCTGGGCTGGAAGGGAGAAGGGACAGGGCTGGGTGGGGTGGCACCGTGGGGACAGAGGCACAGGAGAATGGTGTGTGGGGGATGTGCCCAAAGTGTCCTTGTGTGACATGGACCCCTTGGGGACAGGGACACTCTGGACACCCCGGAACTGGGGATGCCACGGCCACCCCGTGCTGGCACAGGTCACCCCCACCTGCCCCATGTTGCCTCCCCAAATCCCTGACCCCCTGTTATTGTCCCCTCATTCCTTTTCCCCTTCCCACAGCCACCCCATGGCTCCGGTCACCTCATGCTCTCGCTCTGCTGGCCTTGGGGACCTCAGGGGACCCCACAGCCCCCCTGTGCCCCCTCCCCTCCCTATCCCAGGGGTGTCAGGCCCGTGCCCGGAGCACTCACCCCACAGGAGCAGCGCCACCTTCCCGGCCATCCCGGTGTCCCCCGCCATGTGCACTGGCTGTCACTCGCTGCCCGGGGTGGCTGTCCCCTCGGTGGTGGCTTTTTGGATGAAGGGGAAGGAAGCGAGGTCAGGTCTTGTCCTCACGTGTTGGTGGCCCTTGGTGGGGGCACGGTGGCCACAAGCACAGGATCATGGGGATGTGGCCATGGGGACAAGCTGTGGGAAGGGTGGGAACAGGATGGGGACAAGGCTGGGTGGACATGGTGGGACATGGAGTTCCCAGGAGTGTGGGGCTCAGGGGTTTGGGGAGCCAGGGATGGGGTCTCTGGGAATGGGGGTCCTGAAGAGGGGATGTCACCGGGGATGGGAGTGCCATGGGAATGGGGGTCCCCAGGGCTGGAGGGACTCAGGGATGGGAGTCCCAGGGGAACGTGGGCTCCAGGGATTTGGGGTCATGGGATGGGGATGCTGGGGGAGTGGGGGCTCCCGTGGGAACGGGAGTCCTGGAAGAATCAAAGTCCTGGGGGAAGGAGGATTGCAGGGGATGGAATGAACTGGAGAGGGTTCCTTGGGAATGGGGTGCTGGGCCATGGAGATCCTGGGGAATGTCAGTACTGGGATGGGAGTTGCAGAGGGGAGGGACACAAGAAATGGGGGTCGCATGGTTTGATTTCCAGGGGAATGGAGGTCCCAGGGATGGGCAGTGGCTTGGTGAGCCCGTGGTTCACAGCTCCTTCCCTGGTTGCCTCAGAATTTGGGGTGACCCAGAGCCCAGTCCTGCCCCCACAAGGTGCTGGCAGCCAGGGGGTCACCTGGAACGGGCTGGGGGAACCCCAGGGTGGGGGAAGCAGGGGTGAGGGGTCTGCAGGGAGGGCTGGGGAGGCTGTGGGGGATGGGGGTGTCCAGCTGTGCTCCCCAAACACTTTCACTTTCTCTCTGCTGCAGAAAAAGGAAGAGGCCGTTTGTGCTGAGTGTCACACGGTGGGGGGGGGCAGGGTCTGTCCTGGGGGACCCATCCAGGGGGCTCCTGTCCTGGGGGATGGCAACTCTGGGCGGGTCCAGACTTCTCCATTCCTGCTTGTCCCCTGCAGGATCTGAGCCAGCAAGAGCAGCTGGGGAATGGAGCCCTGAGCAGGAAGGAGCTCCCAAACTCCTGCTCCTTGAAGCCAGTGGCCATCCAGGGTGGGGCCCAGCCATGGCCCAGCCCCACTGCACAGGGATGGCCATTGCCCAGCCCTGCTCTGGCCAGCCCCAGCTGGCAGCCAGCACCTGAGGCTCCCCCCTGCCCCCTTGGCTTTGATTCTGGCAGCTTTAGAGCTGCTGCAGAGGTGAGAATTCTGTGGGGGAAAAAGGCCTGCCTGTGGTTTGCTCAGCCCTGCAAGAAGCACAAACCCCAAAGGGAGCCCAAGCAGTGGCTCTGAGAGGCCTTTGATGGTTTTGAGAGCAGGGCTGGCTGGAAACCCCCCTGCAGGGGCAGCTGTGAGGGAACCAGTCTGGAAATGCAGCAATTGATCATTTTGTCACTGTCCCCAAGGTACTTAGAGAGCCCCAGCACTACTGCAAATGCCACAGCAATCTGCTCAAAAACCTGACCTGGACCCTCCTCCTCCTCCCTGCCTTGCCGTGGATGGGCAGTGGCCGGATGCCCCGCACCCACCACAGCCGCTCTCTCACTGCCCTCCGCACCTGGATGGGGAGAGAAAATTGAGCAAAGGGTTCCTGGGTTGAGACAAGGACCAGGAGAGATCACTCATCAAATCCTGTCATGGGTAAAACTGCCTCGGAATTAGAGATATGAATTGAATTTATTGCTGACAAAATCAGAGGAGGATAAGGAGAAGTCAAATAAACTCTTCAATCCACCATCCCCCTGGTTTGAATAACTTTGTAGTCATTGGCTTTCTCTCTTATGTTGATTTTCCAAATTTTTTTTATATAATACAGTTTATAATCACTTTTTAACTGCTTTTGATACACTACAATTTGTCAGCCTTTTTACCCTAATCCATGTGTAGAACATATATTTTAGTGTGTTTAATATATTATAGTTTAGGCTCTCACAAACGATCAAGATAGAGACAATGTGCTGTGTATTACAACATTAACTGTTGCAGAAGTAGCTAATGCCTTTATTTGTGTAACTAAGTGACAATGCTGAGAATAACTCAGATAATTTTGTGAAATAGATAATATTGATTTAATGCACTGGTGGAGTATCTCATCTGTATGAGAGAACACGTTGAAAAGAAGCAAGTAAATAAACATCAAAAGAAAGAATGCAAACAGGAATTTACCACTGACCCTTCAGCTATCAAGAGCTGTCAAACCACAGAACAGGGGGGCCTTGTGAGGACATAAAATATATAAATTTAACCAGAAGTATGGCATGGATTTTATGAAAATGAATCAAGGGTCAAACCAAGCAAAAGGATTCCTGGAACATGTGAACTGGAAAGAATGTTTGAATGCGTATAACCCTCCTGAGTATGTATTTACCCAATACAATGAAAAGGTTTATAAGAAGAATTGTTGTAGTGAACTGTGTGCCTCTGGCAGTTGCCAAGCACCCAGCACGCTGTTTCCTGTCCCTTTTATTCCTAATTAAACATTTACAAATTTTAAAGAGTGAGCCTTGTTTCTCACACAGTTTAACCAAAAAAACGACATTATTGGTACAATAAGAGGGAAGAATGTCATGTGCCCCCCCTGGCACTGGGAGGGGGAAGGAGGAGCCCTGTGGGGTGCTGTGAAGAGGAAGAAGGGACCTCTGAGGGGAATCGATGCCCCCAGTGCCCCCCGTGCCCCCAGTGTCACAGCACGTTCTCACAGTCGCGGGGGTCCCGCTGTCCCTCGTGGGGTTCCGACAGCTCCGTGTTGGTCACTTGTGGATCCCGAGATGGGGCAGGGCTGGGGGCACCCGTGGGGACTGTGAGAGTGACACTGGTTGTGGGGACCAGGGTGGGTGGTGACACCCGTGTGTGACGTGTCCCTGTGTAACCTACTGTACTCACCCCCTGCCCACTCGGTGCCCATGACGTAGGGGTCCAGAATGGTCCCCTCCTCTGGGGGGGTCCTGTGGGGATAAGGGGGGTCTGGGTGGTGTCTGGGGAGGGGGAATGTGGAGTCCCGGCACGAGACCCCCACTCACCTTTCCTGGGGCTTCCTGGCAGCTGCAAGGAAAAGGGGAGGGGGTGACCGAGGGGACCCCGGAACCCCTGAACCTTCCTGGGACCACGGCAGCTCCACCCACCCACAGGGCACCCAAATCCCCACTGCAGCCTCAATTCCCAATGAATCCCTGATCTCAAGGACCCCCTCACTCCAGGACCCCCATCCCCCCCATTGTCACCCACCCCGGTGGTGCCACCAGTGACAGCCTCTGATGACAGCCAGGAGCAGGAGCAGGAACAGGAGGGGCCTGCCGACATTCACAGCCACTGCTGGGGACAGAGGGGACACATCAGGGTCACCCTGAACCCTGGGGTCCTGAAAACCTCGGCGAAGCTGCATGACCCCACCTGTGACCCAGGGTGAGCCAGTTGTCACCGTCAGTGCCAGCTCAGGGCTGAGTGCCCGGAACACGCGGTGCCCGTCCTGTCCCAGCTGGTTGGTGGCCACGCACTGGTAGGTGCCCGAATGTCCCACATCGATGGCCCTGAGCTCCAGGAGGGGACCCCGGGCCACCTCCTGCCCATTGTGCAGCCAGGTGAAGGTGACAGGGGCTGAGCCCACCTGCACCGAGCAGCGCAGGGTCACAGGGTCACCTGCACACACCTGGTGTGACAGGGGACTGGGGGTGATGGTGGCATTGGCAACGGGCACTGCCGGGACAGAGAAAGAGCTGAGGCCACAGGGAGGGGCTGGCAGCTGGTGTGGGGGTATGGGGACAGGGGGATGGGTGTGGTGAAGGATTTCGGGCATTGGGTCATACAACAGAGGGGTGAGGGGACACAGGGAAGAGGTGGGGGGACCCAAGAAATGTGCCTGGGGGACATAGAGGTGCCCAGGCAGGGGACCCGACCAGGCTGAGAGGGCTCCCCGTGCCCATCCCCGCACTCACTGTGCACCGTGATGCGGAGCCGGGCGCTGCTCTTCCACGCGGCCCCCCCCTCGGAGCGCACCTGGCAGCTGTAATTCCCCGAGTGAGAGACCCCCACGGCGGGCACCAGCAGCTGCAGGGACCCCTGCGGGCCCCCCACCACCTGCCCGTCCCGGTAGAACACGTGCAGGAGGGGGGCTCGGGGCCGCAGGGGGCTGGGGGTGCTGAGGCAGCTGAGAGTCAGGGGGGACCCCAGGGTGGGTTTGGGGGGACCCTCCAGCACCAGCACAGGGGAGAGCTCGGGGAAGGAGAGGGGAGGGGGATTTGTGAGCCTGAGTCCCTGGGGAGGGGCAATGGGGGTGTCGGGGTGGCAGCTGTGGGGTGCTCACCTTGCACTGTCACTGTCACTGTCACTGGCGCTGACACTGACGACCTCACTGAAAACAGGATTTCACCAAGCCCTCGCAGTGGTAGCCGCCGCTGTCGTTCAGCTGCAGAGTTGACAGGGACAGCTCGGTCCCATCTCAGAGCTCCCACGGTTTCTTCTCATCACGGTAGAAGGACACTGCGGTGACTGACCTGTCCCACCAGCCCAGCAGCGCAGTGTCACCGTGTCTCCCTCCAGCAGTGCCAGCGCTGGCACCTGAAGCACCAGATCTTCTGGGGGACAGAGGGGTCATGTCACACCCGATGGCACTGGGACCCCCCCACTGGGTCAGACCCTGTGCACCGGGGTCCCCAGATCCAGCACTGGGAGTCCCCCACAGTGCGATGCTCTGGTAGGTCCCCAGAGTAGGGGACAGGCTCTGGTCCCACCAGGGGGTAACCCATGGAGCTGAGCCCACCCAGAGCCCTTGGAACCCCCGTGGGTGCCAGGCTGGGAACAACCAAACCCCCCTCACCGTCTGAGACAGTCACGGGGGGGCTGAGCCCGCTGCCCGGTCTGTCACACCGGTAGGTGCCCTTCTCAGTGACAGTGAAGGAGTCAGGTCCCTTCGGCCCCAGCCCCACACGTCCTTGTACCAGGTGGTGGCACCAGCAGTCCCCGAGCCCTGGCAGGTCAGTGTCACCCATGTCCCACAGCACCGCCGGCATCCAGGGGGGCTCCACCAGGAGCTGGGTGGTCTGGGCACCTGAGGGTGACAGGGGACACCAGCCTGCCAGGGCCAGCGTGGGGCTGGGGACAGCGGGGTGGGGCCATGGCATCCCCCAAGGACTCACCAGCGAGGCCGAGGGTCTGGGCTGGAAGGGAGAAGGGACAGGGCTGGGTGGGGGTGGCACCGTGGGGACAGAGGCATAAGTGCACAAGGTATGGGGGCTGTCCCCAAGAGGTCTCTGTGGGGGCATGGGTGTGGCACAGATGTCTCGAGAACAGGGACACTGTGGCGGGCCCATGCTCAGGCATGGGGACCCTGTGCTGCCAGCCCCGTGGCCACATCCCCATGGCCCTCTGCCCATGGTCCCATTCCGTTGGCACCTGTCCCCATAGCCCATCAACACGGTGCTTTTCCCAGTGCCCCTGTCCCCGCATCCCTGTTCCCCTGCCCCTGTCCCCACAGCTGCTCCAGCCCCAAGGCTCCTTTTGCCACATCCTTGTCCCCACATCTCCATCCCCCTGTTCCTGTCCCCACATCCCAGTTCTCCTGTTCCTATCCCCTGTTCCTCTCCCCACAGCCACCTCACAACTCTGGTCACACTGGGCTCCGTGCCCTGCTGGCCTTAGGGACCCAAGGGGACCCCGCAGCCCCCCTGTGCCCCCTCCCCTCCCCATCCCCGCGGTGTCAGGCCCGTGCCCGGGGCACTCATCCCACAGGAGCAGCGCCACCTTCCCGGCCATCCCGGTGTCCCCAGCCATGTGCACTGGCTGTCACTCACTGCCGGGGGTGGCTGTCCCCTGGGTGGTGGCTCTTTGGCCAAAGGGGAAGGAAGCGAGGTCAGGTCTCGCTCTCATGTGTAGGTGGCACCTGGTGGGGGCAGGGTGGCCACAAGCTGGGCACAGGCTGTGAGCAGGGTGGGGACAGGATGGGGACAGGCTGGGTGGGACATGGCAGGACATGGGGTTCCCAGGAGTGAGGGGCTCAGGGGGTTTGGGGAGCCAGGGCTGGGTGTCCAGGGCAATGGAGAGTCCCAGGGATGGGGTCCCTGGAAATGGGGGTCCTGAAGAGGGGGAGTAACCAGGGATGGGGTGCCATGGGAATGGGGGTCCCCAGGGCTGGGGGGGACTCAGGGATGGGAGTCCCAGGGGAACGTGGGCTCCAGGGACTTGGGGTAATGGGATGGAGATGCTGGAGGAATGGGGGGTTCCCATGGGAATGGGGGGTCCTGGGAGAATCAAGGTTTTGGGGGAAGGGGCATTTCAGGGGATGGAATGAACAGGAGAGGGTTCCTTGGGAATGAGGTCCGGGGTCATGGAGATCTTGGGGAATGACAGTAATAGGACAGGGGTTGCAGAGATGGGGAGACAAAAGGAATGGGGGTCCCATGGTTAGGTTCCCTGGGGAATGGGCATGTCAGGGATGGGCAGTGGCTGGATGGACCCATGGTTCACAGCTCCTTCCCTTGGTGCCTCAGATTTTGGGGTGCCCCACAGCGCAGCACAGCCCCCACAAAGTGCTGGTGGCCTGGGGGTTACTCAAGACAGATTCTGAGGCACTCTTGGTCTGTGGAGCTGCTGCAGAGGTGAGAATTCTGTGGGGAAAAAGGCCTGCCTGTGGTTTGCTCAGCCCTGCAAGAAGCACAAACCCCAAATGCAGCCCAAGCAGTGGCTCTGAGAGGGCCTTTGATGGTTTTCAGAGCAGGGCTGGCTGGAAACTGCCCCTGAAGGGACAGCTGAGAGGGAACCAGTCCGGAAATGGATCAATTGATCATTTGTTCCTCTTAGTAAGGAACTGAGAGAACCACAAAACTACTGCAAATCCCACAACAACCTGCTCAACAACCGAACCTGGACCCTCCTTCTTGAACAAAATGTGCAGCCTTCTGGAACCTCATGGAAATAATGTTTGGGTTCAGGCTTGGCCACTAGATAAGAGGGAAATGTGTGGGAATACCGAGCAGTTGCTCTGCCCGTGGCCGTGGCGGTGCTGTGGGGAGTGACCCTGTCTGGATTCCAGGTGTCCCCAAAGCTGCTCCATCCCTGCCCTCCTCACCTGAGTGAAAGACTGAGGATTTGCAGGAATTGTGGTTTAAAGACACCAGAGGTGCTGTTGTGGCCCCGAGACCTGCCTGGGGTCAGGCGCTGCCTTCCTTCCATTCGAGATCATGGACAGCGGTCACGGGTGTTGCGCAGGGAGTGTGCCAGGCCCCGGGACACTGCTACGCTGCCAGTGGGCACTGGGATCCAACCTGCTGCCTTGGCGGCTTCTGCCCACTGCCAGTGGTGGTGCCGGGACCGATTGGTGGCCGTGAGTTTGCAAAAGGAGCGATTTCCCCTCCTCCGTCCCGTGCGAGGCCGCCATGGCCCCTGAGGGGATGGAGCTGGACCGGGGCGCCCCCTGCTGGCCGGGAGTGCTCCCTGCAGCGCCCCTGCTGGCCGGGAGTGCTCCCTGCAGCGCCCCCTGCTGGCCGCGGTTATAACTGCCACAAAAACCAACAGCGCTGAGCGGAGGGAAAGTTCTGGGTTTGTGTTGTTTGTTCTGTTCTGGTTTATAAATTTCCCAGTAAAGAGCTGTTATTCCTTTTCCTACACTTTTGCCTGGAAGCCTCATCATTTTTGAAATTAAAAAACAATTTAGACATGGGTCTTCTTTCCATTTTAGGAATGCTCCCACTTTCCTTGACAGATATTTCTCATTTAAACTGGTTGACAGCTCCTGGGGTCCAGCGTGGATGTGACAGACACTGCCAGAGGCGACAGGGTCAGAGACTTGGCCACCTCATGCTCTCCCTTCTAAGCCAGTTGGGCCACCAGGGGCCCTCTCGCCAGATGGCACTTTTGGTCACGCGGCCACTCAGGAGCTGGCTTTGGCAGAGCATCACACTATACCCAGTGTGCCATGGCTGACTGACTGACGGAAAGACGGGGCCCTGTCTCACCAAAAGCAAGGCCTGACCCACCTGTGCCACACACAGCTGTTCCATATCTCCAGACATCAAACTTCTCATGTCTCTGACACCCCACCATGTGCCATGGCGGGATCCTGACTGCCCTGGAAAAGGGGGAGGCTCCAGAACCCGCACAGGGCCTTTGTGACATCCTCGTGTGGGGAAAACAGCAGTGGAGGGGTTTGGGAGAAGGGAGAAGAGAATCCAGAGCCTCCTGAAGACTGCTTTGGCTATCAGAGCAAGGAACATCCTGTGCCCTGCCAGGTTCATCTGGTGGAGGAAATGTGTTGGGGGAAATGTCTGGGGTTTGTTTCTTCTTATGGGTTTCCTTGGAAATTGTTCCTTGTGTGACAATTTGGAGTCTGAACCTTGTTGCTTTTGCGGTTGGTTTTATTCTCTCTCGTTGCAGTTTAAGGAAATTGTTCTTCTCTCAGCGCTTTGGGATCTTTGTGCCCCCACAGGGAGGGAGAGGGGCAGTTTTTAGTGGCAGCACACACACGAGTGGGTGCCCATGGGTGGGGACCCCCAGTGCCCCCCAGTTCCCCCCAGTGTCACAGCACATTCCCATAGATGTCACCGGGTTCCTGCGGTCGCCCCTGGGGTCCCCGCAGCTCCGCGTAGGTCACCTGGGGATCCTGGAGGGTGGTGGCACGGGGGGACACTGCGAGAGACACGGGCTGTGGGATCTGGGTGGGGTGACACTCGTGGGTGACGTGTCCCTCTGTGTGTGTCCCCCCCGTACTCACCCCCTGCCCTCTTGGTGACCACGACGTGGGTGTACAGCACCTCCCCCTCCTCTGGGTGGGCCGGGGGATCCGGGGGGGCCCTGAGGGAATAAAGGGGATGTGGGGGAGGGAATGGAAGGCCTTGGGTGTTGGGGTAAAAGGGGAGAGTGTGGTTTGAGCCCCCCACTCACCTTTCCTGCTGCTTCCTGGCAGCTGCAGAGGAAAGAGGGGAAGGGTGACTGTGGGGTCCGCCGGGCCCTGTCCCCTCTCAGCATTCCTGAACCCCAATGGGACCCTCAATTTCCCACAGGACCCCCAAGAATGTCTGGAGCCCCCCCAGAACTCATGAAGCTCCCCTGTGCCCCCAGACAACTCATCCTCAAGAACCCAAACCCCAGGAGGGACAGAGAGCGCTTAAACACCCCCAGGGCCCCCCAACATCCCTGCAGGACCCTCCAGCACCTCCCGAAACCCTACAGGACCCCCAGACAAGGTCACAGTTCTGGGGCTGTGGGTACTGTCCTATTGCTCCCCAACTCTGAGGGCCTTGAAAGCTCTCTGGGACCCCCGTCCCCCCATTGTCACCCACCCACACGGTGCCACCAGTGCCAGGCCACAATGACACCCACGAGCAGGAGCAGGAACAAAAGGGCTCCACCGACCCCTGCGGCCACTGCAAGAAACAGAGGGGGACACCTCAGGGTCACCCATCACCCCAGGGGTCCTGCACTCCCTGGTGACCCTGTGTGACCCCACCTGTGACCCAGGATGTCCCTATGTCCTGCGGTGTCACCTCCAGGACACTGGGGGTCATGGTGACGTTGGCCACGGGTACTGCGGGGACACAGACAGGGCTGAGGCCACAGGGAAGGGCTGGCAGTCAGTGTGGTGGGATAGGGACAAGGGGGGATTGGTGTGGTGGGGGATGTTGGGGATGGCGTCACACCACGGAGGGGTGAGGGGACAAGGGGAGTGATGGAAGGACCTGGGAAAGGTGTCTGGGGGACATGGGCCTACCCAGGCAGGGGAGCCGAGGAGGCTGTGGGGGCTCCCCGTGCCCATCCCCGCACTCACTGCGCACCGTGACGCGGAGCCGGGCGCTGCTCTTCCGCACAGACCTCCCCTCAGAGCGCACCTGGCAGCTGTAATTCCCCGAGTGAGAGACCCCCACGGCGGGCACCAGCAGCTGCGGGGACCCCTGCGGGCCCCCCACCACCTGCCCGTCCCGGTAGAACACGTGCAGGAGGGGGACTTGGGGCCGCAGGGGGCTGGGGGTGCTGAGGCAGCTGAGATTCAGAGGGGACCCCTCGGTGGGCTCGGGGGGACCCTCCAACACCGGCACAGAGAAGAGGTCTGGGAAGGAGAGGGGAGGGGGATTTGTGAGCCTGAGTTTCTGAGGAGGGGCTGTGGGTATGTCGGGGTGGCGGCTGTGGGGTGCTCACTGTGCACTGTCACTGTCACTGGAGCCGAGAGCGCCCACGGTGCCACCTTGGAGTCCACCCAGCCCCTGCAGCTGTAGCGGCCGCTTTGGTTCAGCTGCAGAGATGACAGGGACAGCTCGGCCCCATTGAGGGACCTCCCCACCTCTTTGTCCCCATGGTAGAATCGCACCCCGGTGACCGACATGTTCTCCCAGCGCCGGCAGTGCAGTGTCACCGTGTCCCCCTCCAGCAGCTCCCGTGCCGGCACCTGCAGCACCAGTCGGCCTGCGGAACACGGGAGTCTTAGGACACCTGGGGCATTCCGTTCTCATGAGGACCCCAGATATGGAACACATCTAATGCACCAGTGGTCCCTGAATCCAGAACTGGGGTCCCTCCACTCTGGGATGCTCTGGTAGGTCCCCGTGTGCAGGGGACAGGCTCTGGTCACACCAGGAGGTGACCCATGGAGGGGAGCCCACCCAGAGCCCTTGAGGACTCTGCAGGTGCCAGGATGGAGACAACAAACCCCCCTCACCACTTGAGACTGTCACGGGGGGGCTGCGCCCGGTGCCGGGTCTGTCACACGTGTAGGTGCCACTCTCAGTGACAGTGAAGTGGTCGCGTCCCTCCTGTCCCCAGCGTTGCCCGTTCCTGTACCAGGTGGTGGCACTGGCCGTCCCCGAGCCCTGGCAGGTCAGTGTCACCCGGTCCCACAGCACCGCCGGCCTCCAGGGGGGCTCCACCAGGAGCTGGGTGGTCTGGGCACCTGGGGGTGACAGGGGACACCAGCCTGCCAGGGCCAGCGTGGGGCTGGGGACAGTGGGGTGGGGCCATGGCATCCCCTGAGGACTCACCAGCGAGGCCGAGGGTCTGGGCTGGAAGGGAGAAGGGACAGGGCTGGGTGGCAGTTGCAGCGTGGGGACAGAGGCTGGGAGGGACTGGGTGTGGGGGCTGTCCATAAACTGTCATAATGTGGCAAGGGCCCCTTGGGGACAGGGACAACTCGGCTAGACTTTGCTTAGTCAGGACACAGGGACACTGTGGACACCCAGAAATGAGGACTCCACAGCCACTCCATGGTTGGAGTGGTCACCCCCACCAGCCTCATGATGCTTTCCCAAATCCCTGTCCCCCTGTTCTTGTCCCAACTTTTCTGTCCTCACAGCCACCCCATGGCCCCGGTCCCCACCTGCACTGACTCTGGTGCTATTGGGGACCTCAAGGGACCCCACAGCCCCCCTGTGCCCCCTCCCCACCAGTCTCTGCCTCACCAGGGCCCATCCCCAGGACGTCAGGCCCGTGCCCGGGGCACTCACCCCACAGGAGCAGTGCCACCTTCCCGGCCATCCCGGTGTCCCCAGCCATGTGCACTGGCTGTCACTCGCTGCTGTGGCCACCGCTCCCCTGGGTGGCAGCTCTTCGGATGAAGGGGAAGGAAGCGAGGTCATGTCCGTCCCCACGTGGAGGTGGCCCTTGGTGGGGGCAGGGTGGGGACAGGATGGGGGCAGGCTGGGGACCTTGTGGGACATGGGGGGGATGGTGGGACATGGTGGGGACATGGTGTTACCAGAATTTGGAGGCTGAGGCTGTGTAGGGAGCCAGGGATGGGTGTCCAGGGGAATGGGGTGCCCAGGGATGGGGTCCCACGGGAATGGGGGTCCCAAGGGTTTGGTAGACCCAGTCATGGGGATGAGGGTCCATGAACAACTTGGCCTCCAGGGATTTGTGATCATTGGGTGGTGCCAAGTGATGGGGGTGCCTGGGGTAAGGGAGGGCCCTGTGAGAATGGAGGTCCTGGGAGAATCAAGGTCCCCAAGTGAAGGGGTGTCCAAAGGACTGGAATTAAGCAGGATGGTGTTCCTTGGGGTTGGAGATCCTGGGGAATTGCAGTCCAGGTATGGGGGTCGTAGGGAAGGGGGACAGAAGGAAATGGGATCTCATGGCTGGGGTCCCAGAGGAATGGGGGTGCCAGGATGGGAAGTGGGTGGGGGGGCACGGGGGTCACAGCTCCTTCATAGGGTGCCTCAGATTTTGGGGTGACCCAGGGCCCAGCACTGCCCCGCTGGGTTGCTCCTTTCCTGGGCAGGCATCACATGGGGGTCCTGGGTAGCTCTGCTTCTGTGCCCTCCCCTGCCCTTCAATTTTTCCTCACTTAATTTCTCTTTTTTCATTATTTTCCTCACTTTTTTGCCAGGTCTCCTCACGAGCTGTTCCTGGCTCAGCAATCCTGGGGAGCACCTGAGCAGGGAAGGGGTTGGGGGACCCTGGGGAGGAGGAAAATGGGGAGTGGGGGTGCAGGGAAGGGTGGGGAGGCTGTGGGGGATGGAGGTGTTGGGCTGTGTCCCCTCAACATTTTTACTTTCTTTTTCCTGGAAAAGAAGGAAGAGGCCGTTTGTGCTGAGAGTCAGATGGGAAAGGGGACAGGTTCTGTCCTGGGGGGCACATCCAGGGGCTCCTGTCCTGGCGGGATCCTGTCCCAGAGGGTGAACACCATCCTTGGGACCCCTGTCCATGCCAGGGTGGGGCCCAGCCATGGCCCAGCCCCCTGCACAGGGATGGCCATTGCCCAGCCCTGCTCTGGCCAGCCCAGCTGGCAGCCAGCACCTGAGGCTCCCCCCTGCCCCCTTGGCTTTGATTCTGGCAGCTTTAGAGCTGCTGCAGAGGTGAGAATTCTGTGGGGAAAAAGGCCTGCCTGTGGTTTGCTCAGCCCTGCAAGAAGCACAAACCCCAAAGGGAGCCCAAGCAGTGGCTCTGAGAGGGCCTTTGATGGTTTTCAGAGCAGGGCTGGCTGGAAACCCCCCCTGCAGGGGCAGCTGTGAGGGAACGAGTCCGAAATGCAGCAATTGATCATTTGTGCCTTGCCCAAGGGACTGAGAAAACCACAAACTACTGCAAAGACAACAACAATCTGCTCAACAACCTGACCTGGACCCTCCTTCTGAACAAACCTGCAGCCCTTTGGAACCTCCCAGAAGAATGTTTGGGCTCTGGATGTGCACACCAGAAAGAGGGAAAAGTGTGGAAATATTGAGCAGGGGCTGCACACGAGGGGCTGGGGAACAGGGGTGTCCAGCAGGAGCAGGGAGTGCCCAGGCAGGGGAATTCAGGGCAGGCTGGAGTGGATTTACCCGGAATCAGACCCTGAGGCACAACACGGCATTTCCACAGATTCCTGTGCACTGTCCCAAGGATGGACAGAGCTTCTCCCCTTCCTCCATGGGAAGTCAATCAGGTTTCAGGGTGGGAATGAGAAAAATGGGAAGAGTTCCTAAATATGGCTCAACAAAAGTCTTCCTTATGGGCTGGGTTGCTGCCCAGCAGGCAGGGAACAATCCCATGGAGCTGTTGGACACTCAGGGAGATTCCACACTCTGTGTTATCCACAAGCAAATGCTGCTGTGGGGATGCACCAAGGGGCTGATAAAGGGAACCAAAAAGTCTAATTTCTTTGGGATTTGTTTGTGTTTTCATTGTAAATTAATGGGAGAAAAACTGTTAAAAGGATTATACAAACTGGACAAATGACCTCTTCTTTCTGCTGCAGGAAAGAGAAAGTGAAAGTGTTTGAGCTCCCAGTCAGAGAGACCCATCCCCTCCCAGCCCCCCAGCCACTGCCTGCACCCCCCACCCCCTCTTTTCCCTTTTTCTGAGATCCAACCCAGCTGTTATCTGCTCAGGTGTTTCCTGGGATGGCTGAGCCAGGAAATTGGAGGGGATGGGGAAAAATCCAGGGGTGTCTGGGACAGAGACCCAGAGCCTCCCAGGACAACCCTGGGCTGCCTCCCTGGCCATAAGCACTGTGGGAGCTGTACTGGGCTCAGAGTCACCCCAAAATCTGAGGCACCCCAGGAAGGAGCTGAGACCCCTGTGCCCACCCAGCCATTGCCCATCCCTGGCACCCCCCATTCCCCTGGGAACCCAACCATGGGACCCCCATTGCCTTGGTCTCCCCTCCCTGGGGACCCCCATCCCAGGACTGCCATTGCCCAGCACCACCAGTGCCTTGATCTCATCCCATGGGCTGCTTCTTCCCCCAGAACCCCAATTCCCAAGGGTCCCCTTTTTCCCCCTGCACCCCCAAGCCTGGCACCCACATGCCATGACCCCAAATCCCTGGGGACCATGTTCCCACAGCACCCCCATCCCTGAATCCCCCCAGGCATGGAGACCCCAATTCCCCTGGACCCCCGTTCTCCTGGACACCCATCCTTGGTTCCCCACATCCCCTGAGCCCCCCACTCCTGGCAACACCATCTCCCACCATGTCCCCAGACCATCCCAGTATGTCGTAGCCTGTCCCCAGCTTGTGGCCACCCTGCCCCCACCAAGGGCCACCTACACGTGGGGACTGACGTGACCTCGCTTCCTTCCCCTTCATCCGAAGAGCCGCCAGCCAGGGGAGCGGTGGCCACAGCAGCGACTGACAGCCAGTGCACATGGCGGGGGACACCGGGATGGCTGGGAAGGTGGCGCTGCTCCTGTGGGGTGAGTGCCCCGGGCACGGGCCTGACACCCCTGGGATAGGGAGGGGAGGGGGCACAGGGGGGCTGTGGGGTCCCCTGAGGTCCCCAAGGCCAGCAGGGCACGGAGCCCAGGGTGACCAGAGTTGTGGGATGGCTGTGGGGACAGGAACAGGGGACAGGAAGAGTGGAACTGGGATGTGGGGACAGGAACAGGGGGATGGAGATGTGGGGACAAGGATGTGGCAGAAGGAACCTTCGGGCTGGGACAGTTGTGGGGACAGGGACAGGGACACAAGGATGCAGGGACAGGGACAAGGGGACAAGTACCATGTGTTTTGACCATGGGGATAAGTGCCAACACAATGGGACCATGGGCACAGGGCCATGGGAATGTGGTTGTGGTGGTGGCGGGGGTAACATGTGCCAGCACATGGTCCCCATGCCTGAGCGTGGGTTGGCTGCTGTGTCCCTGTCCTCGAGACATCTGTGCCACACCAATGCCCCAACTGAAACCTTTTGGGGACAGCCCCCATGCCCCAGGGCCCCGTGCTGCTGTCCCTGCAGTGCCACCCCCACCCAGCCCTGTCCCTTCTCCCTTCCAGCCCAGACCCTCGGCCTCGCTGGTGAGTCCTCAGGGGGATGCCATGGCCCCACCCTGCTGTCCCCAGCCCCACACTGGCCATGGCAGGCTGGTGTCCCCTGTCACCCACAGGTGCCCAGACCACCCAGCTCCTGGTGGAGCCCCCCTGGAGGCCGGCGGTGCTGTGGGACCGGGTGACACTGACCTGCCAGGGCTCGGGGACCGCCGGTGCCACCACCTGGTACAAAACGGGAAGCGCTGGTGGAAACAGGGACTTGACCGCCTCAATGTCACCCTGAGTGGCACCTACACATGTGGCAGACCCAACCGTGGGCTCAGCCTGCCTGTGAACATCTCAGATGGTGAGGGGGTTTTGGGTGTCCC
>CM032377.1:2886759-2954679 GCA_019023105.1 Diglossa brunneiventris
GGGGGTGGATACAAGCGATTGACCAATGAGGAATCTGCAGGGCAGGAGCGAGGGGATTCCATCAGTTGCTTGGACTAATTAGGACAGATGGAGGAGAGGGTAGGTGACATGGCCAGTGGGGCTTCCAGCACTAGGGGGAATTGCAAAGGGCTGGCGCAGTCAGCGATTGGTCCAAGGCAAAAAAGTGACAGGGAAGGTCAGGAATAAAGAGCTGGATTATCTTGACAAGGCAGGGAAGGAGCTGGAAGAAAGAGTGGGGAATGGCATGAGGGACAGCTTTGAGGGAGGGCAAAGCCTAGGGGTAAACAACTTGGGGAACACGCGCGAAAAGGGTACATGCAACAAACCATTATACGATAACTGATAAATAAACACGAAGGGGAACACCCCAAGGAAATGGGCACAGCACCAAGCCCGTCTGACTTTGAGAAGGTTTGAACAACATCGAGCAGTCAGCCAAGCTTTTAGACACTACATCAAAGTCAAGCTTGTGACCTCTAGGTTTACATGAGTATATACTCCTGAGTATAGACTTTAGGCAGTGTTTTACGAAACTCGTTTGATTGTCTGATGATAGCCCAGTTTTGTAGATTGTGTGGAACGTGGAATCCTTTTGTTTTCCTTGCTTGTTAGGACTATAAAAAAGAATATTGGTGCTGGGTGACTCAGAGACAGCCCGTGTGTGTTAAGTGTAGTAATAGGGGGATAAAGAGAAGGAAAAGAGAAGTGCTAATAGATCCTGATAAGTTTGGAAATTAGATAGCATGCAGAAGAATGAAAACAGAAGAAAGTAAAGATGGTATTTAAAAGAGCCTACTAGAATGTATTTAGCAGATGAGAAAGATTTGGCAGGAATCCAGAGGGTAATTTTTCAGGGAAAGGTAATCTGATGAAATACTCTTTCCAAATGATAGGCTTGGTATCAATCAGAAAGTGGTGAAAAGTGACCCCTGATGGAACTTTATGCTACATTGTTACAGTTGATGTTATTTAAGAGAAGAAGAAAAATGAGATCCAGGGATAATGCAGACACGCTTTTTTACCCTGCAGATTAAACCTGAGTGGCAGAAAGAATGTGGCTTGGATTTTGGCCCCACAGGACCTTTAGTGCTAACTTTGGATCAAGGATAACCGGCAGAAAATAAGAGATGTCGTTGAGCATTCAGCATAGGGCAGAGATGTTTGAAATTGGCTCAAATGCAGCAGGAGATTGTGTTCTAGGTGTCCAAGACTTACAGCCGAGTTTACCCCAGCCAGCTCACGGGTACACTGGCCCTCAGCCAACCACTCTGCCTCCTGAATGAAACCAAATGGCAGTGAGGATGAGATGAATAATCCAAGGGAGGGGGGACAATTCAGAGACCCCCAGTGACAACCAAGACAAGGAATAAAACCAAGAAAGCTTTGCTTTAGTCACCCCCTTGAGGCAAGTCTTGAGTCCCCCAGGAGAAGCCATGTGGGTGAACTTCTGCTTTTCTACTAGTGACCTGAAGAGTTGGTGGGAAAAGTTAAATGGATAGAGGAAAGCCTAGCAAAGCAGCAAAAAGATTGGAGTTCATAGTCAAGAATCAGAGCCAGACTGAGGTGATACTGATTTCATGTTGACAGAGCTAAGAAAACCAGCAAAAGAGTTGCTGGTAAAGGCATAGCAGAGCACGTGTGCAGGAAAAATTGCTAGTGGAGCCTTACAAGGTACAGTGACCAGCTGTTTCCTATTGTAAGCCCTTTGTGGGACACGAACGGTGCAGGCGGCTGTGCAATGTTAACCAGATACCAGGAACTAGTCAAATTTGAATGAAAAAATGCCATCCGAGAGCAATAAATTGGTCAGTAATAGACAATGTTACACAGGGACAGCACGAGTCACCCAGTGACTTTGTGGCAGGCTCTGAGCAGCTGCCAGTAAACGCACAGCCCCGGATCCCTGGTCGGATATTGGAAAGCAGCAGTCGGTTTCCCTGATGTCAGGGCAATGTAGGCCAGATGTCAAGCAGAAACTTGAGAAGCTGAAAGAGCCTGTAAAGAGAGACTTAAAGGCATGAATGAGAAAAGCATAGAAAGTGTTATGATAATCAAGAGAGAGAAAAAGAAAAAGAGCTCCCTGCAGCCACCGGTGGCAGCTCTGGATCAGCAGCAGGAGAGGACGGACGTGGGCGTGGATGAAGCAGAGGCAGGGGCGAAAATAGCAGAGGCAGAGGAGGTTCAAAGCAGCCACTGACCAAGCTGGGGCCCAATCAATGTGCATATTGTAAGAAATCAGGACACTGGAAATAAGGCCAGTGCCCAGAGTTAGCAGACAAAGTACACAAAACCTTGCAGCCACTCGAGATGATAAGAAATGACCGAGACTGGCACTTCTTAGCCTAGCAGGCCACAGTTAAAATACAGCTAAAGAATGATAAAGAAGTGGAATTTTTAATAAAGAGTGGAGACACATTTTCACTCTTGAATCAAGCACTGATACCCAAAAGTGAAAACTATCTTCAAGCAATAGGAGCCACTGGCCAGCCAGAAAATGCACTCTTCCTGAAAACACTTAAATGAAAAATAAGAAGAAAATGGGAATGCGTCAGTTTCTCTATTTACCAAACTCAGCCAAATCTGTCCTAGGCAGGGATTTGCTTGAAAATTTAGAAGCAACAGTTCCGTTTAGAAAAACAAAACTTAAATTGAAGGTACCTGAAGACAAATTAGCGGTTTTAGCAGTAGGACTGACAATTGACACGAGACCAACAAACAAGAATAATGATTTAGGGCAAGTATTGAATCAGGTGTACCCAAGAGTATGGGATACTGATAGGCCATGAAATCAAAAGCAGCAGACCCTATTAAAATTGAGCTAGAGACAAGAGTTAGGCCAGTCGTCAGAAAGCAATACCCTTGAAGATGATAAGCTGGGAAAGGAATAGAGCCAACAATCAATAAATTCCTGACATCAGGATGATTGGAAGAATGGGAGTCAAAATTTAATACTGCTAGATTAGCAATAAAGAAACCTAATGGAACTTAGAGACTAGTGCCGGATTTGCAGGCAATTAATGGTTTATACCTTACTACCTTACTAGCTAAACTGGAGGTGATTTTATTTGGTGCGGGGAACGTGCATGGGCAGGTGCTGTCGAGAGCCGTTGCCTCTTGGTCTGAGAGAGCAGCTCCCCCAGCCCACCTTGCTCTCAGGCCCGCAGGTTGTATTGTGCGCTCGACGGCAGCCGAAGGAGGGCTCTTGGCACCATGTCTGATCCAAGAGGTTTATTGAAGGTAGGTCAGAGGGTCCAGGGTTGGGTGAGGGTTTGAAGAGGGACAGAAGAGGCAGGAGCACAACCACTGTAACATGACCCACAAGGCACCTGCAAGCTGCTGGGGAAGCCTCAAGTCTGCTCAGTGAGCCAGGCGTGCCCTCAGCATTGGGACACCCACCTTTCCTTCAGTGAGCCTCACATGCCAGGGTCAGCAAATCAAGAGGCACCAGCCATGCTGTAGGTGACTCAGAGCGAGTGCAGTGGGTCACGGTGGCCAGGGGCCAGAAGCAGGCAGAAAGCCATCAGGGCTGGCGAAAAGGCTCTGCTCTGCTTACAGCGTGGGCTGAGGGCCGAGAGAGCTCCATTTGCCCCTTGAGATGTTGGAGACGGGGCCTGTCACCCTCCTGATAGGGCTGCCCCTGGCTGCAGGCAGCCAAAGGAGTACGAGGACAAAAGCTGAGAGCAGCAGAGCAAAGAGCCAGCCCTGCACAGCACAGGGAGGTGGCCCAGTGCAAAGCCAGCGTGGCACCCTGAAGGTGCCCGCTGCACTCTCATGTGTCCCTGGCCTGGGAAGGACAAGAATGCCCGTTGTCCAGAGAGGGCCTTTCTGTGGCCCCTGTGGGCTCAAAGCTGCTGCTCTTCTGGCTCAATGGGGCCTAAAGCCACAGAGCTCGGCCTCCCCCACAGCAACAGGAACACGGCTCGGCAAGCAGGCAGTGGAGCTCAATGCCTAAGGCTGAGGGGCGGGGGGGCTCCAGTCTGGAGCACAGGGAGGGCACACGCCCAGCCCCACAACTGCTGGCCTCACAGCCCTGAAAGGCCAGGACCAGGCTTCCACGCCTGATTCCAGGGGGTCCCTCCAACCGGCCACCGACCTGGAAGCGCCAGAGCAGCCGGCTGTCAGGATCAAGGCAGCTGCCAGGGGGCTGCTTATGGCCTCTGCCAGCCAATTGCTCAGGGCTTAGCAGTGCCTCAGCCCCTCAGGGTCTCCCCCAGCCCGGCCAAGCTTCCCGGCAGCAGGGCCGCAGCCCCAGAGCGGCTCCAGAGGAGCCCCATCCAGAGGCACCTGGGAGCCCTCAGCAAGGCAGCCAGCAGCAGAGACGGGCAGGAGGACACGGATGGCCCTTCCTGCCCGGCACGGGGCTCCAGGCACCGCTCTGGCAGGGAGCCCCGCAGCTCCGGCCCCTGCCCAGCCGCTCTGTCGGCAGCACAAAGGCTTCAGCAGAACCACCAAAGGCCAAGGGGCTTCTGGCCATTTTCCCTGCAACACTGCACACCTGGGCAGCTGGCTGAGCACAAGCACCCTTTCCCCTCTTCCCCTATGCCCTACAGAGCCTGTGCAGGAAAAGAAAGATCCTGGGACTCTGTGCATCGTAAGATATCTATATTTACATACACAACAAGAAGGAAAATACAAACACAAAACTCTTGAAGAAGAAAAAGAAAATCCCTGCTGGCTCAAATGGCCCCAGCAGACAGAGTCTTTGAGATCATCTCTCTGGGGAGCTCCAGCAGAACAGCAAGGCAGTGCCGCACAGACGAGGCCGTTTCTTCCATGCACTGCGGAATTGATCTCGCAGCTTCCGCCATGGGGAGTAGGGAGCTCTCTGTACGGCGCGGAGAACTAAACAAGATTCAATTGCAGCATTTCTGATTGCAGGACTGCTGTCATATGCCATTTCTTCAAGGGCTGCAAGAGAGAGAACAGAGCAAGGTCAGATGCCGGATGTGCAGGGAGCCGAGGAGAGCCCCCTGGCAGGGCCATCGCGGCCGGCTCTTGCCATGGCCCGCAGGGAGCAGGGAGCAAGGGGATCAGACCGAAGCTGCTGGCCACGAATGCCACACGTGGCCCTGAAATCTCTGTGGCTCTGCCCACGGGAGCAGAGCCCTCCGCGCCGGGGTAGTGCTTGCAGCTGCCCCGGCAGCCCCGCAGTCAGTCCGCCCTGCCCTCACTCACTCACCAGCGCAGATCAGCTGGAGCTCTTGCTGCTGCCCCCTCAGGTGCCTCCCGGCCATGCCTGTGAAGACAGAGCCTGTGACGGCCCCAGCGGCACAGCTCCCTGCCAGCGGCGCTGGCGGCGCTGCGGCCACACGGGCTGCTGGCCCGGCAGGGCTCAGCCCGGGCCCTCGGCGCACGCTGCCGCCCCAGGGCACGGCTGCCAGAGGGCGGCAGCAGCAATGGCCAGCCCAGGCGGGGCTCCACGGCGCCGGGCCCGGCTGGCGCTGCTGGGGCAGCAGGCGGGGCCGGGGCCGAGCTGCGGCGGGCCGGGGAGGGAGCCCGGGCTCGTGGCTCACCCATGAACCTGATGGCCGCCTCTCGCAGGGGCTCCTGTGGGCTCTGCAGGTAGCGCAGGGCCCGGCGCAGGTGCTCGCCGCTCTGCTCCTGTCCTCTACCAGCTGCAGAGAGCGGCGGGCAGGAAGGGTTGGCGCGGGCTCAGCCCCTGGGCCGGGCGCTGCCTGCGCCAGCCCCGGCCTCCCCTGGCCACACAGCCCTGAGGCGCGGCAGCAGCCGCTGGCGCCGGGCTCCCGAGGGGAGGGGGCACAGGGCCGGCTGCTGCCCGGGGAGCCCCGGTGCCGCCCGCAAGCCCGCCGGGCGGGCTCCATGGGCACCCGGCTCGGGCCCACGGGAGCCTGGGAGGAGCCCGCGCGGCCTCTGGCTGCAGCAGCGGGCACAGCTGCCATCCCCGCAGCCTGAGCACCGCCCTCAGGGGCCTTCTCCAGGCTGAGGCTTGGGGGTCTCTGCTGCTCTTACCAGGCACTCGCCAAAGCTCTGATCCACGTGTAGCATTTGTTCGCTATCCCTCCTCTTCAGGAATCTGGCTGAAGAATTCAGCGTTTCCCGGGAGGCCTGGAGAGCAGCAGAGATGCACAGATGGCCCCACAGGCCTGGGCACAGGAGCATCCCAGTGCCACAGGCTGGTGGAGGCTGCAGCCCGCAAGGTGCCAGGGCAGGAGGCAGCCCAACCCCCTGCCAGGGGGACAGCAGGTGGCCACAAGTCCTCACCTCAGCAACAATGTGATTCTCATCGTGGCAGTGGAAGTAGAGTGGGAGCAGGCTGTGGCGCACGTGGGACTTCAGGGCCTTTCTTCCCTCTTCTGTTAATAAGTCCAGCATCTTGAAAGACAGACATGGAGCTCAGCTGCACCTGGATATCATCCTGTATGAACGGAAAGGGCAAAAGACCTGAGCATCAGCTGCTTGAGACCCCCAGGGCACAGGCGTGCATCTGCACAGGGCACCAAGTGTGCGGGCAGCAGGCAGTGGCCGTGGCTGTGGGCACAGAGCCTTACGCGGTCAAAGAGCGGCAGGAGCGCCTCAGCCAGCTGCAGGGCGATGGGGGTGGCTATTGGGGCACCATTATCCAGGAGCAAATATCGGAGTAGAAGAATGGTCATCCTGATCATGTCGCTATCATTTTCCTGCAGGAGCTCCACAAGACTTTCAGTCAGGCTCCGCATTTTTTCGGCCTGTGCGGAAGACGACTTTGTGAAAGGCCGCCCTGCTGCCGCAGGGCCCAGAGGCCAAAGGCCTGTGGCGAAGCACTGGGGCAGCTGAAGCGGGAGGCAGGAGAGCTGGGAGCAGCTGCCCAGTGGCCGAAGGCCAGGCAAGGCCAAGCGAGTGCGTTGGCCAGCCCACGCTGCCTGCACGGCTTCAGCCACTGCCCCCTTCTCACCATCAAGGGATTCTTGCCCAGCACTACGAGGCCTCGGAGTGCCAAGTAACGCCTGGCCATGTGCTCGCTCTGCAGGTTCTGTGCCAGGATCTCCAGAACACTGTCACTGCATTCGCTCAGTCCAGGCACTCGAGGACCTGAAAGGCACAGGGCAGTGACAGGGGAGCGGCCGGCAGGAGGCCAGAAGCGCACAGGGCCGGGCCAGGCAGCAGCACAGGGCACGGGCACTGTCCCGGCAGCTGTGGCTACGAGAGGGCAGAGAGCTGGGAGGCAGCTGAGCCAGCAGCACTGGCCTTGAGGCTCACCTCCACAAGGAATGCCAGGGCAGGGAAATCCCAGTATGGCATCTCTTTGCCGAGCAGGGCGAGCAGGTAGAATGCAACCGCGGAACAAAAGTGGATGGCTAAGTGGCGAATTTCTCTGAAGAGGGGAAAAAGGAAACGAGCCTGAGCCAGTGGGGCAAACCTCTCCCAGGAGTGACTCACCCAGTTGTCATCTTTCCCCAGCACCCTTCCAGCAAGGGGACGTGGGCCATTTGGAGTTGGTTGCTCATGGGCACCCTCCTCTGCCAGCCTTTTGCAGTGTGCTTGGCCGTCCCTCAGGGGACAAGGCCTCTGGCCCATTGACCACGGGCACTTTGTGGGGCACCTGGGCACAGAGCGCCAATGTCAGAGGCAGTGGGGAGAAGGGGGTCTCACCTGGCAAGCAGAGCCACGGCAAAGTGGTGAGTGTCAATGGAGAGCAGCGTGTCCCAGGCACACCTGCGTTCCATTGCCACCACCACATCCTCGCACCGGAGAAGGCAGAGCAGGGACTTGAGGGTGCGCACTGCAAACCTGTGTGCACAGCAAAGCCCAGGTCACACTGGCAGCACTGGCTCCTTGGCAGGCCACGTGGCAGGGACAGGAGGAGTGGGATGGGAGCACCTGTTGGGGCTGGTGGCAAGGCCGTGCTCTTGCTGGCACCCCTTCCAGAAGGTATGGACCTCCTCTGGCATATGCAGAGTGCTGAAGAACACTTGGAAAAGCAGATGCACAAACAGGCGGGGAAATACACCTTCAATATCCGTGGCAGACAGGGCACCTGGAGGATCTCCACATCACCACAGTTGCCTGCAAAGGACAAGCCCCCCGAGACAGCGCTCAGTGCCGAGGTGTCGGTGTGGCAGGGCCCGAGCGTGGCAGGGAGAGGCCCGGAGAGAGGTATGGGGAGCACGGGGCCTGGTGGGCCTGAAGCTGCCCCTGGCCGGGTTCAGGCCAGCGCCTGAGGCAGGGAGATGCAGTGGGGGAAGGAGGATGGAGAGCTGCTGGAGAGGCAGCCTTGGGGCCAGCAAAGGCCAGTTGCAGAAACTCACAGCCAGGGCAAAGACGCCCGTTTCGTCCCCGTCGGAGGTTGCAGGTGCTGTGCTCTGGCCAGCTCCCCAGCACATCCAGGAGGATCAGCTGCGCCAGCTCCGCAGTCCTGGCTGAGCCCATGATGGCCTTCCACATGGCCATGGCAGCTCTGCGGGGTTAGAGCTGTGTCTCAGGGGGGTCTCAGACACGGCGCCGGGGGGAGCTGAGCTGGCTGCCAGTTCTGCCTGTGCCCACTGCCCCCCTGCCGGCAGCAGCCAGACAGCCCAGGCCTGTGGGGACAGAGGCCTGAGAGGCGGCAAGGGAGCATGGCAGCAGGCTGAGGGGCTGACATGCCAGGGCTGGGAAAGGGAGGAGCCAGAGGGCCCTGGAACTCTCTGATGCTCAGACACCTGGGGCAGGCTGTAGAGGGCTCAGGGCTGGGGAGGCCTGAGCCCTGTGGGCAGGTGGGCCCCATACCTGTCACAGGCCGGGCCACACGCAGGAGCGTCATGACTGGCGTCATTTGGCTGTGCTTCGGTGAGATGCAGCAGGGTCTTGTCCAGCCTGTGCTCAGCAGAATCATTGGCCATGAGGCACTGGTGGATGTAGCTGACCATGGCAGGCACCTGGAGAAGGCACAGGGAGACTTGGAAAGCTGCCAGAGGGAGCAATGTTCCCAGCTTCCCCAGAGAAGTGCTTCCCTTGCCGCCACAGTGCCGTGTGGCCTGAAAGGCTGCCAGCAACCAGCATGCGTGGCTTGGGAGGCCAAGCAATTGCTGGGAGGATCAAACCCTGGCCACAGGCTGCTTACTTGCTTTGGATTGTAAAAATCTTCCTCTACAAGCATAGACAGCAGGGCGCACTGGTCTTGCTTTGGATGATGGGCGAGTGTGGTCTGAGGCCTGCGCCCATGGCAATGGCCTCTTCCTCCTCAATTCTCTTGAGGAAGTTGCAAAACGAACTGTAGGAGAAGGGCAAGAAGCCGGGGATGTTGCACGGAGTGCTGCACACACGGTGCTGGGCTGAGCAGGGACAGCAGGCCCAGCCCAGTGGGGGTGGCTGCAGGTACCTGCGCTGTTCTGCGGAAGCGGCCACGGCTGGACTCCTGCTCTGTGTGCGCTCCAGGGCTGCATCTGGCAAAGAGCGAGCGCAGGCAGAGGTGAGGGGCTGCGGGAGAGGCCGGAGAACACGGCCCAGCCCTGCGCTCGCCAGGCAGAGAGAGCCCGGGATGCCCCAGGGGATGGAGCACGGCCACTGGCGGGTGTCTGCCCGGCCCCTCTTCCGTCCTGTCCGTGGGCATGTCCCCAGGGGATAGCATGGCACGTCACAGCACGGCATGGCGTGGGGCCAAGTGGCAGCAGGCACCAGTCCTGTGGCCCAGCTCTGCCACTCACCCTCCTGCGGTGGCTGGAACGGCACCACCTCTTCAGTCTGCTGTGCCTGGGCAACTCCAGGGCCTTCTTCCTCCTTCGCCACCCAGGCCAGCTTGGGCACTCTCGGGGGTCTCTGCTCCATGTCTCTGACTGGATTGGTGGCTATTTGCAGGAGAGATGCTTGGAAAAGCTCCAAGTCACCAAGTCCTGCAGTTGTGCCTGGAAGACACCTTCAAGAAAGAAGCCTCAGGAAGGCTACAGGACAGCAAGTCCTGCGCTCGGTCTCAAGGGCTCCTGCCACAAGGACAGGAGACTCCTGTCAAGGACTGTGGTCTGGCCTCGAGGGCACCTGCAGAAGAGAAGCCTCAGGGAGACCACGGGTCAGCAAGTCCTGTGGTCTGGCCTCGAGCTCAGCTGCAGGAACAAGGCCTCAGAAAAGCTCCGGGCGAGACGCGAAGGAGCGCGCTGTGCGGGGGCTCCTGACGGCACCGCTCTGTCCCGTCTGTGCCGTCGCGTGCTCGAGCACTGTGGAGTGCTCTTGTCACCGCCAGCTCCTATGTCACCACGTGTCACAAAGGGCCCTTGGACGCCCAGTTCCATTCCGTGCCACGGTGACCGCGCTGCACCGTGTCACCAAGGGCCCTTGCACACAGTGCCACTGCCTTGGGGCCGCCCCCAGCCCAGCCAAAGTGGGCCAGGTTGGAAGGAATGGCTGGCCCCAGGTGTCTAGGCAGGCCGACAGGATCTTTAAGAAGGGCTCAGAGCATCAGCAAACGCTGCCCTGCTCTGCGGGCTCAGGGCAGCAGAAGGAGCCGCCAGGGCTGCCGACGCAGCCGCGCTGGGAAGGGCACGGGGCCTTCCAGGGAAGCTGGCACGGCCTCTTGGGACACGTCCGGCCGGTGGCCGTCCTAAACCCGCCGGTGTGACACGCACAAGGAACGTGCGGGCCCGGGCACGAATGCTGCTCTGAGGCCTGGGGCCTGGGGGAGCGCTGACATCAGCAGGTGGGCAGAGTCCTGGCCGAGCAGACCTGCCACACCCCTGAGCCCTGGCAGCGCTGGTGCCTTTCTCCTGCCCCAGAGACCTGTGCCCCTGGGGGGCTTCTGTGCCAGAAGGAGCCAAAGCCCACGTGCCTGGGAGCTGTGCTCCTTCCTGCAGGGGCTGATGGCAGGAGCGCCTGGAGCAACTGCTGGCACACTTGGTCTCTGTCAGATGATGTTGCTCCTTCCTGAAATGAATTTTACTCATGGAAGGCATTGGCAGTAGCACCAGAGCACCATCCATTGCTGAGTTTCCCAGGCCAATTAGATTGCAAAGTAACAGTCTGAAATTCCTTGTGCTTTTCTCACTCTCTTTCCCACATTCTGGAAAAAAACAGAATCTGCCCAGCCTCTGTTATTCTCGGCTTCAGTTGCTGCATGTCTTGCTCTGGCAGCTCATGTCCAAACAAAAGTGTGTCCCTGCTGAGCACAGCAATGAGCGGCGGCCACAAAGTGGGAAGTTGCCCAGTGAACATCAAGGCAGAGACGTGGAAGTGTGGAGGATAAGGATAACTCTGGGAGGAGAAGCTGTTCTGTGTCTCTGCTGATGGTGCCCACACCCTGAAGCAGCAGCCAAGAGAAGCGCTGGAAGCAGACGGGCGCAGTTTTGGGCAGCACAATAAAAAAACAGATATGAAGCCATTAGGCAGAATGCCAAGGAGGACTGCAAGGATGGAGTGTGGTGTGGAGGGGAAGCCCTAGATGCAGCTGAGGCCACTTTGTTCAGCCTGGAGGGCAAGTAAAGGGCGTCATTGTGGTCTTCAACATCCTCCTGAGGGGAATCAGAGGGGCTGCTGCAGCTGTTGTCACTGTTGGGAGCAGTGACAGGACTGGAGAAAAGGGCAGGGAGCTGGGACAGGGCAAGTTTCATTTCCATATCAGGAAAAGGTTTTTCACCCAGAGCACGGTCAGGCACTGGGACGGGTTCCCCACTGAGGCAGCCCAGCGGAGCCCGGGCTGGCTCTTGGGAAAACTGCGGCGCTGCGCCAGGAGCGGGGAACGGCCAAGGCGTGGGTTCTGCCTGCGGCTGAACCTGATGAGCCACTGCTCAGTGGTTCAGGATCTACTAAGTGCGGCACAGAGCGGGCAAAAGAGAAGGAGGAGCTCCTTAATTGTGAGGTTCCACAGGCAAAGTTTGTCCCAAGGAAAGGATTCAGCAGCAAGGAGGCGCCAGCACTTCTGTGCACGGGATTTTATTGGGGGACAACTCAGGGGGTGGATACAAGCGATTGAGCAATGAGGAATCTGCAGGGCAGGAGCGAGGGGATTCCATCAGTTGCTTGGGACTAATTAGGACAGATGGGAGGAGAGGGGTAGGTGACATGGGCCAGTGGGGCTTCCAGCACTAGGGAATTGCAAAGGGCTGGCGCAGTCAGCGATTGGTCCAAGGCAAAAGTGACATGGAAGGTTCAGGAATAAAGAGCTGGATTATCTTGACAGGCAGGGAAGGAGCTGGAACAAAGAGTGGGGAATGGCATGAGGGACAGCTTTGAGGGAGGGCAAAGCCTAGGGGTAAACCAACTTGGGAAAACACAGGGTACATGCAAACAAACCATTATACGCTAACTGATAAATAAACACAAAGCGGAACACCCCAGGGTAATGGGCACAGCACCAAGCCCGTCTGCTTTGAGAGGTTTGAACAACATCGAGCAGTCAGCCAAGCTTTTAGACACTACATCAAAAGTCAAGGCTTGTGGCCTCTAGGTTTACATGGTACATACTCCTGAGTATGACTTTAGGCAGTGTTTTACGAAAACTCGTTTGATGTCTGATGATAGCCCAGTTCCTTGTAGATTGTGTGGAACGTGGAATCCTTTTGTTTTCATTGCTTGTTAGGACTATAAAAAGAATATTGGTGCTGGGTGACTCAGAGACAGCCCGTGTGTGTTAAGTGTAGTATACAGGGGATAAAGAGAAGGAAAAGAGAAGTGCTAATAGATCCTGATAAGTTTGGAAATTGAGATAGCATGAAGAATGAATAACAGAAGAAGTAAAATGGTATTTAAAAGAGTCCACTAGAATGTAATTTAGCAGATGAGAAAGATTGGCAGGAATCTCAGAGGGTAATTTTTCAAGGAAAGGTAATCTGATGAAATACTCTTCCCAATGGTAGGCTTGGTATCAATCAGAAAGTGGTGAAAAGTGACCCCCTGATGGAACTTTATGCTACATTGTTACAGTTGATGTTATTTTTAAGAGAAGAAGAAAAATGAGATCCAGGGATATATGCAGACACGTTTTTTACCCTGCAGATTTAACCTGAGTGGCAGAAAGAATGTGGCTTGGATTTGGCCCCACAGGACCTTTAGCCCTAACTTTGGAAAGAGATAACCGCAGAAAATAAAGAGATGTCGTTGAGCATTCAGCATAGGGCAGAGATGTTTGAAATTGGCTCAAATGCAGCAGGAAGATTGTGTTCTAGGTGTCCGAGACTTACAGCCGAGTTACCCCAGGCCAGCTCGGGTACACTGGCCCTCAGCCAACCACTCTGCCTCCTGAATGAAACCCAAATGGCAGTGAGGATGAGATGAATAATCCAAGGAGGGGACAATTTCAGAGACCCCCAGTGACAACCAAGACAAGGAATAAAACCAAGAAAGCTTTGCCTTTAGTCACCCCCTTGAGGCAAGTCTTGAGTCCCCCAGGAGAAGCCATGTGGGTGAACTTCTGCTTTTCTACTAGTGACCTGAAGAGTTGGTGGGAAAAAGTTAAAATGGATAGAGGAAAGCCTAGCAAAGCAGCAAAAAGATTGGAGTTCATAGTCAAGAATCAAGAGCCAGACTGTAGTGATACTTATTTCTGTTGGGTTGGGGGAGAAAAGCAGCCCTCGATGCAAATGATCAGCAAGTCTCATTTATTGATAATCGATACATATTTTTATACTAGGTTAATGAGGCTCATACATAGTGCAAAAGCAAGCTCATCATTGGTTACCTGGTTAAATGTCAAACACGCCTAGGTCTGCATTTTGTGGTTATTCAGCTGGGACATTTCTACATTCTTGCTCCTGTTTGTATTGTGTTATTGTCTAACAGCTGCACTCAAGGACCTCTATTTTGCTTTATACAGAGGCCAAGACAGCTGTATCATGTCTAGTGACCCTTGTCAGCTAACCAGTGCTCCACACCCCAGGATGCCCATGGCCCAGAATCCCCATTCCCAAGGAACTCTCTCCTGTTCATTCCATCCACTGAAATCCTCTCCCCCCCCAGGACCTTGATTCTCCAGGGACCCCCATTCCCACGGGAACCCCATTCCCCCAGCATCCCCATCCCCTGACCTAAATCCCTGGAGCCCACCTTCCCTGGGACTCCCATCCCTGAGTCCCCCCAGCCCTGGGGTGCACCATTCCCATGGCACCTCCATCCGCAGTGACATCCCCTCTTCTGGACCCCAATTTCCCAGGCACCCCCCCTTCCCCTGGACACCCCCCCGGGTCCCCAAACCCCCTGAGCCCCCCCCACTCCTGGGAACCCCATGTCCACCTGTCCCACCCAGCCTGTCCCCATCCTATCCCCACCCTGCCCACAGCCTGTGCCCAGCTTGTGGCCACCCTGCCCCCATCAGGTGCCACCTACGCATGAGGGTGAGACCTGACCTCGCTTCCTTCCTCTTTGGCCAAAGAGCCACCACCGAGGGGACAGCCAATCCCAGCAGTGAGTGACAGCCAGTCACATGGCTGGGGACACCGGGATGGCCGGGAGGGTGGCGCTGCTCCTGTGGGTGAGTGCCCTGGGCACGGGCCTGACCCCCTTGGGATGGGGAGGGGAGGGGCACAGGGGGCTGTGGGGTCCCCTTGGGTGCCAAGGGCAGCAGCGCCAGTCCATGTTACCCACAGTGGACCTTGGTGGGACTGGGGATGTAGGGTGGCTTTGGGGACAGGAACAGGGGGCAGGAATTTGGGGATGGGGATGTGGGGACAGCAATGTGGGGACTGCACCTTTGGGCTCAGGTGGCTCTGGGATAGGGACAAGGAACTGGGATGCAGGGACAGAAGGGGACAAGAATGGTGAGGATGTGGCCATGGGGATGGGATCATGGGGATGGGATCATGAGCTGGTGGGGGTGACCTGGGCCAGCATGGGCTGTTCTGTGGTGTCCTCATGCCTGGGGTGTCCACAGTGTCCCCATGTTCTGCTGCAGCCCAGGGTGGCTTCAGTGTCCCTGTTCCCAAGGTGTCTGTGCCACAGGGATGTGGTGCATGGGTGGCTGTGACACAGACATGTCCCCCTGCCTCTCCAAATCTTTTGGGGACCACGCACATGCACTTTCCCTCACGAACTGCTGTCCCCACGGGGTCTGTTTATGGACAGCCCCCACACCCTGTACCCCTGTGCTTCTGTCCCTGCAGTTCCACCCCTACTAAGCCTTGTCCCTTCTCCCTTCCAGCCCAGACCCTCGGCCTCGCTGGTGAGTCCTCGGGGGATGCCATGGCCCCACCCTGCTGTCCCCAGCCCCACACTGGCCCTGGCAGGCTGGTGTCCCCTGTCACCCACAGGTGCCCAGACCACCCAGCTCCTGGTGGAACCACCCTGGAGGCCGGCGGTGCTGTGGAACCGGGTGACACCGACCTGCCCAGGCCTATTGACTGCCGGTGCCACCACCTGGTACAGGAACGGGCAGCGCTGGTGGCTGGGATGCAACACCATCAGTGTCACCCAGGGTGGCACCTACACATGTGACAGACCCAGCACCAGGCTCAGCACCCCGTGAGAGTCTCAAATGGTGAGGGGGGGTTTGGGTGTCCCGAGGCTGTCACCCACGGGAACGACAATGGCTGTGGGCTCTGCTCCATGGGTCACCTCCTGTGTGACCAGAGCCCATCCCCTGCTCTGGGACAACCCAGAGCATCCCTGCGTGGGAGAACCTCGTGTTGGAATTGGGGACCCCTGGTGCTCTGGGTGTGACCCAATGGGGGGTCCCGGTGCCATTGGGTGTTACAGGACGCCTCTGTCACCCAGGCTGGCTGGTGCTGCAGGTGCCGGCGCAGGCGCTGCTGGAGGGGGACACGGTGACTCTGCACTGCCAGGACTGAGGGAACAGAACGGAAATCGATGTCCTTCTACCGCGAGGGCAAGAAACTGGAGGGCTCTGCGATGGGACTAACTGTCCCTGTCCCCTCTGCAGGCACCACAGTGGCAGCTACCATTGCAGGGGCTGGGTGAGGTCTGGTGTGGGGAGGAGTCAGCGCGGTGACAGTGACAGTGCAAGGTGAGCATGCCAGAGCATCCCAGTGTGGGGGGACCCGTGTTGGAAGTGGGGACCGCTTGTACGCTGGGTGTGACCCAATAGAGGGATTCCCATGAAAACGGGACCCCCCAGTGTGACAGGACACCCGTGTCCCACAGCCCGGTTGGTGCTGCAGCTGTCGGCATGGGCGCTGCAGGAGGGGGACACGGTGACACTGCGCTGCCGGCGCTGGGAGAACATGTCGGTCACTGGGTGCGATTCTACCATGGGGACAAGGAGGTGGGGAGGTCCCTCAATGGGACCGAGCTGTCCCTGTCATCTCTGCAGCTGAACCACAGCGGCCGCTACAGCTGCGGGGGCTGGGTGGGCTCCAAGTGCCACTGCGGGCACAGCCAGCACCGGTGACAGTGACAGTGCACGGTGAGCACCCCCACGGCTGGAACTGCAATCTCCTGACACCCCCAAAGCCACTTCCCAGTGCACTCAGAGTCACAGTCCTCACCTCCCCTCTCCTTCCCTGAGCTCTTCTCGGTGCCAGTGCTGGAGGGTCCCCCCGAGCCCAGCCTGGGGTCCCCCCTGACTCTCAGCTGCCTCAGCACCCCCAGCCCCCTGCGGCCCCGAGCCCCCCTCCTGCACGTGTTCTACCGGGACGGGCAGGTGGTGGGGGGCCCGCAGGGGTCCCTGCAGCTGCTGGTGCCCGCCGTGGGGGTCTCTCACTCGGGGAATTACAGCTGCCAGGTGCGCTCCGAGGGGGGGGCCGTGCGGAAGAGCAGCGCCCGGCTCCGCGTCACGGTGCACAGTGAGTGCGGGGATGGGCATGGGGAGCACCCAAGGACCCTCTGGGTCCCCTTCCTGGAGACCTCCATGTCCCCCAGACACCTTTCTTGTGTCCTCCAACCACTGCCCTGTGTCCCCTCACCCACCCCTGATGTGATCCTGTCCCCAACATCCCCCACCACACCCATCCCTGCTGTCCCTATCCCCCCACACCGGCTGCCAGCCCCTCCCTGTGGCCTCAGCCCTGTCTGTGTCCCCGCAGTACCTGTGGCCAATGCCACCATCACACCTGGTGTCCTGGAGGTGACACCGTGGGACACAGGGACACACAGGGAAACAGGTGGGGTCACAGAGCATCACCAAAGAGTGCAGGAGCCCTGGGGCGATGGGTGACCCTGATGTGTCCCCCTCTGTTTCTTGCAGTGGCCACAGGGGTCGGTGGGGCCCTTTTGTTCCTGCTCCTGCTCGTGGGTGTCACTGTGGCCTGGCACTGGTGGCACCGTGTGGGTGGGTGACAATGGGGGGACAGGGGACATGGAGAGAGGCCCACAGCGTTGTGGAGCCATAGGGCAGCACCCACAGCCCCTGGCTTGGGAGAGGCTGATCCCCTCAGGGACCATGGCTCAGAGCCCTGGGGAGCTGTTGGAGGGTCCTGCAGGGATGTTGGGGTTCTATCAGGGGTCCCCCTCCCTGCCAGGCTCAGGGTTCGGGGGGCTCAGGGTGTTGGTGCAAGTGGGGTGGGTCAGGGATACTGGGGGGCATCAGGGATACTGGGGGAGCCTGGGGAGAATTGTGTGTCTGGTGGTGGTGGTTCAGCATTCCCAAGGGTGGATGGGGGCCCCTGGCTCTCCAAAGTCACCCCTCCAGTTTTCCTTTGCAGATGCCAGGAAGCACCAGGAAAGGTGGGTGCAGCCTCCAGCCATGATACGCCTTTTACCCAAATCCCCAGCACCTCCCATCCCCTTCCACACACCCCCTGATTCCCACAGGGCCCCCCCAGACCCCCTGGCACCCCCACTGGAGGATCCTCAGGCGACGTACATGGAGCTGCACAGGCAACCGTGGGAACCCAGTGACATCCATGACAATCTACACCAAAAGTTGTGATGCTCTGGGGAGCGGGAGGCACTGGGTGACACTGGGGGTGCTCCCTGCATGGCTCCTGTAGTTCCCAGTCCTTCCAAGGGAGGTGGTCATGGGTCAGGGGGAGGCAACACAGGGCACCCTGTGCTCCCCATTTCCTATCCCAGTACCCCCAAGGGCTCCCCCATCCCTTTGCTCGTACCTGCAGGGGCTCCCAGCCCCATCCAAGTGCCCAAGTACCCTCAGGGACTGCCCACTCTCTCCCCACAGTGCTTGCAGTACACCCAGGGCTTCCCCATTCCCCTCCCACTACCCCTGTCCCATCCTGCTGTAAAAGGGGGAGTCGGGGAGGATTCTTGCTGAAAGGTTTCTCAGATGAAAATGAAGCACAAACACGGCAATATTATATCTGAGAAGTGTTTATTGATAAAGGAGGGTAGGTGTTCTTACCGAAAGGGGAGAGAAGGGAGTAGAAAGGGAAAAGGATCGAGAGAGAAACAGAAGACAGGGACAGCGTTACCGCAAGGAGCCCCGGGCGCTCTGTGGCATCAGCTCGGCAGATGGAGCGTGTGTGCTGCAAGCCGGGGCGAGCCCACATGGCTTTTGTGAGTGGCTGGGTGTGATTTCCAAGGACGGCACCTGCGTGTCTCTGGCATGGCGAGCGATGGCTGCAGGCTGGCTGCTGCGGGCTGGCTGCGGGCTGGTGCTGCGGCACTGGGGGCTCTGGGCTGGGGCCGCGGGCTGGGGCTGCGCTGGGCAGGTGCAGCAGGCTCGGGGCTGTGGGCAGCGTGGGAAACGCGGCAGAGGCGGCGGGAGGGTGCAGGCAGCATCCGCTCCATCGGGGAAGCAATGAAGGAATGTCCAGGACGAGCAGGAATGAGCTGCCTCGGGGAAGCAGCGAAGCAGGGAAGAACGGGTGCGGACAGGGAAGAAGGACACCGGGAGGAAAAGGCGAGGGGGGGGGGATCGGTGATATTTTTGCCTCATGACCGGGAGGAATGATGCATCTGACTCCATCTTATCAGAAGGCTAATTAATTACTTTATTTTACTATATTATTCTATATTATATTACATTACACCTAAACTGAATCTGCCAAGCACTCAACTGCACTCCACTGCACACAATCTCATGACTGTCAGCCAACAGTCCCCACACACACACAGACCTGGATTCAATTGGTCAGTGAATCAAAACACTCACACCAGAATCCAATCACCAATTCCCTTCAGGTAAACAATCTTCCACAATGCATTCCACTTGTGAAAAACACAGGAGCAGAAAATTAGATAAGAATTGTTTGGATCATTCTTTGCTTCTGTCACTGCTTCTCCCAGGTTCAGAGAATGTCAATCCCACAGGGGAGGAGGGCCAAGCTGACCCTCTGAGCAAGCCCCTGATCCCTCCATGAAACCCAAAGCAAAACGCTCCTGCTGTGTCACAGTTTGCTGCTTTTATTTGCAAAGGCTCCTCCCACAGCCCGATTTCCCGGGCATTTTTTTGCAGACATTTTTCCCGGGCATCTGTCCCACCAGCCAGTGGGGGTCACTCACAGCCGATCACTGAAGCTTTCTCTCCCCTGATTCTCTGTTGTGTGAAGCCTCACCAGGGACAGGGTTCCCAGCACATGCACAACCCACAGAGTCATTTTTCACCTCATGTGCAGCATATCTTCAGACATAAATCAAATTCAGATTTGTTCCTCTTAACCCCATGTGCTTAGTGGCTCTGCAATCCCCCTCCCAGTGCTCCCACTAAGGTGGCTTACTGGTGCCCATCCCAGTTCCAAGGGGGCACAGGACCTGGTTCCCTGCTCCTGGGACAAAAATGCAGCTCTTTGGTTAACCTGGCAGAAATGGTGTTTCTTTGTTCAGCTCTGCCAAGGAAGCTGAACAAGGTGGAAACCTCCCTTGGAATGGAAAATAGGACCCCATCTCTCTGACCTATTATAACTTTGAAATTATGGGCTTTTAGGTAAAGATGTGGGAACAGGAATAACAGTTCTTTACGGGTATGTGTTGTGAGAAACAAGTTAATGGAAGTTGACTTTCACTGGATATTATCTGAATTGATATTACAGTATTGATTATATTGTTGATTAAATATTGTGATGTTGTTGGAACAGTGATGTGCATTGTGGAGTGGCTGATGTTGTTGGGGTGGCCATGCAAGGGTGGGGCCCAGCCATGGCCCAGCCCCACTGCACAGGGATGGCCATTGCCCAGCCCTGCTCTGGCCAGCCCCAGCTGGCAGCCAGCACCTGAGGGTCCCCCCTGCCCCCTTGGCTTTGATTCTGGCAGCTTTAGAGCTGCTGCAAAGGTGAGAATTCTGTGAGGTTTGCTCAGCCCTGCCAGAAGCACAAACCCCAAAGGCAGCCCAAGCAGTGTCTCTGAGAGGCCTTTGATGGTTTTCAGAGCAGGGCTGGCTGGAAACTGCCCCTGCAGGGGCAGCTGTGGGGAACCAGTCCGGAAATGCAGCAATTGATCATTTGTGCCTTTGTCCAAGGGACTGAGAGAGCCCCAGCACTACTGCAAATCCCACACCAATCTGCTCAACAAGCTGACCTGGACCCTCCTCCTCCTCCCTGCCTTGCCGTGGATGGACAGTGGCCGGATGCCCCGCACCCACCACAGCCGCTCTCTCACTGCCCTCCGCACCTGGATGGGGAGAGAAAATTGAGCAAAGGGTTCCTGGGTTGAGACAAGGACCAGGTGAGATCACTCATCAAATCCTGTCATGGGTAAAACTGCCTCGGAATTAGAGATATGAATTGAATTTATTGCTGACAAAATCAGAGCAGGATAAGCAAGTCAAATAAACCCGTCCATTTCCATGTACCTTCTCCCTGTCATGAATAACTTTGTAGTCATTGGCTTTCACTATTTTATTGGTTTTTCCAAATTATTTTGGTATAATACACTTTGTAATCACTTTTTAACTGCTTTTGATACACTACAAATTGTCAGCCTTTTATCCTAATCCCTGTGTAGAACATATATTTTAGTGTAATAAATATATTACAGTTTAGGCTCTCACAAAGTATCGAGAGAGACAATGTGCTGTGTATTACAACATTAACTGCTGCAAAAGCAGCTAATGCCTTTCTTTGTGTAACTAAGTGACAAAGCTGAGAATAACTCAGATAATTTTGTGAAATAGATCATATTGATTTAATGCACTGGTGGAGTATCTCATCTCTATGAGAAGAACACATTGAATAGTAAATAAACATCAAAAGAAAGAATGCAAAGAGGAATTTACCACTGACCCTTCAGTTATCAAGGACTGTCAAACCACAGAAAAGGGGGGCTTGTGAGGACATAAAAGATATAAATTTAACCAGCAGTATGGCATGTACTATATGAAAATGAATCAAGCAAATGAATTCCCAGAACATGTGAACTGGAAATAATGTTTGAATATGTATAACCCTTCTGAGTATGTATTTAACCAACTCAATGAAAAGGTTTATAAGAAGAATTGTTGTAGTGAACTGTGTGCCTCTGGCAGTTGCCAAGCACCCAGCACGCTGTTTACTGTCCCTTTTATCCCTTATTGAACATTTACAAATTTTAAAGAGTGAGCCTTGTTTCTCTCACAGTTTAACCAAAAAGCTGAATTTTGGATACAATAAGAGTGAAAAATGTCGTGTGCCCCCCCTGGCTCTGGGAGGGGGAAGGAGGAGCCCCGTGGGGTGCTGTGAAGAGGAAGAAGAGACCCCTGAGGGGAATCGATGTCCCCAGTGCCCCCAGTGTCACAGCACGTTCTCGTAGTCACGGGGGTCCTATTGTCCCTTGTGGGGTCCCGACCACTCTGCATTGGTCACTTGTTGATCCCGAGGTGGGGCAGGGCTGGGGGCACCCGTGGGGGCTGTGAGAGTGACATCAGTTGTGGGCACCTTGGTGGGGTTTGACACCCGTGGGTGATGTGTCCGTGTCCCCCCCCGGAATTCTCCCACTGCCCACTCAGTGCCCATGACGTGGGGGTCCATCACGGCCCCCTCCTCCAGGGGGTCCTGTAGGGATAAGGAGGGGGCTCTGGGTGGTGTCTGGGGAAGGGAAAAGGGGAGTCCTGGCCGAGCCCCCCACTCACCTGTCCTGGAGCTTCCTGGCAGCTGCAAGGGAAAGGGGAGGGGGTGACCGAGGGGACACCGGGACCCTGAACCTTCCTGGGACCTCAGCAGCTCCAACCATCCATGGGACCCCCAAATCCCTGCTGCGGCCCTGATTCCCAATGAACCCCTGATTACCCCAGACACTCTGAGCATCCCTGAAGCCCCCAAAACTTCTGCACCACCGCAGGGCCCCATTCCCCCTGGTGCCCCCAACCCTCTGAGCCCCCAGAACCCCAAAACTGGCAGGGAGGGGCACCCCCAAACTCCCCCAGGACCCCAGAAAGATCCCCCAACATCCCTGCACAGCCCTCCAGGAGCTCCCCAAACCCTCCAGGACCTCCCAGTGCACCCCAATGTTCCTCAAAGCTCACTCAGTGAAGGCCCTGGAGCCCAGCCAAGGCCCTCCAAATTCCCCCCAAACCCCCCAGGACGCCCAGCCGAGGTAACTGCGGGCTCAGTGTCCCCCAGCTCAGGGGCCCTGGGTGCTGCTGATCTCTGCCCCCACTCTGGGGGCTTCCCCTCACTCCAGGACCCCCATCCCCTCCATTGTCACCTACCCTGGCGGTGCCACCAGTGACAGCCCCCGATGACAGCCAGGAGCAGGAGCAGGAACAGGAGGGTCCTGCCGACATTCACAGCCACTGCTGGAGACAGAGGGGGACACAATCAGGGTCACCCTGAACCCTGGGGGTCCTGAACACCCCGGCGACCCCGTGTGACCCCACCTGTGACCCAGGGTGAGCCAGGGGTCACCTCCAGGGCCAGCTCAGGGCTGAGTGCCGGAACACGCGGTGCCCGTCCTGTCCCAGCTGGTTGGTGGCCACGCACTGGTAGGTGCCCGAATGTCCCACATCGATGTCCCTGAGCTCCAGGACGGGATCCCGGGCCGCCTCCTGCCCACTGTGCAGCCAGATGAAGGTGACAGGGGCTGAGCCCACCTGCACCGAGCAGCGCAGGGTCACGTTGTCACCTGTACGCACCTGGTGTGACAGGGGACCGGGGGTGATGGTGGCATTGGCCACGGGCACTGCGGGGACAGAGACAGGGCTGAGGCCACAGGGAGGGGCTGTCAGCCGGTGTGGGGGTATGGGGATGGGGGTGATGGGTGGGATTGGGGATGTCGGGGATGGCATCACACCACAGAGGGGTGAGGGGACCAGGGGAGTGGTGGGGGACACAAGGAAGGTGTCTAGGGCACATGGAGGTGCCCACGCAGGGGGTCCGAGGAGGCTGTGGGGGCTCCCCGTGCCCATCCCAGCACTCACTGTGCACCGTGATGCGGAGCCGGGCGCTGCTCTTCCGCACGGCCCCCCCTCGGAGCGCACCTGGCAGCTGTAATTCCCCGAGTGAGAGACCCCCACGGCGGGCACCAGCAGCTGCAGGGACCCCTGCGGGCCCCCCACCACCTGCCCGTCCCGGTAGAACACGTGCAGGAGGGGGGCTCGGGGCCGCAGGGGGCTGGGGGTGCTGAGGCAGCTGAGAGTCAGGGGGGACCCCACGGTGGGTCTGGGGGGACCTTGCAGCGCCGGCACAGGGGAGAGATCTGAGAAGGAGAGGGGAGGTGAGGACTGTGACTCTGAGTGCACTGGGAAGTGGCTTTGGGGGTGTCAGGAGATTGGAGTTCCAGCCATGGGGTGCTCACCGTGCACTGTCACTGTCACCGGTGCCGAGAGCATCCACGATGCCACATTGGAGCTCACCCTGCCACTGCATCTGTAGATGCCGCTGTGGCTCAGCTGCAGAGGGGACAGGGACAGCTCAGCCCCATTGACGCACCTCCCCACGTCCTTGTCCCCGTGGTAGAATTGCACCTTGGTGACCGGCATGTCCCGCCAGGCCCAGCAGCACAGTGTCACCGTGTCCCCCTCCAGCAGCGCCCATGCCGACAGCTGCAGCACCAACCGGGCTGTGGGACACGGGTGTCCTGTCACACTGGGGGGTCCCGTTTTCATGGGAATCCCTCCATTGGGTCACCCCCAGTGCACCAGGGGTCCCCACTTCCAACACTGGGGTCCCCCACACTGGGATGCTCTGGGCTGCTCACCTTGCACTGTCACTGTCACCGGCGCTGACTCCTGCGATCCCCAGTAGTCCAACTGGCCCTTGCAGCGGTAGCGGCCGCTTTGACTCAGCTGCAGAGGGGACAGGGACAGCTTGGTCACATCACAGAGTCGCCCTGGTTTCTTCCCCTCGCAGTAGAAGGACACCGAGGTGACCGTTCTGTTCCCCAGTCCTGGCCACGCAGTGTCACCGTGTCCCCCTCCAGCAGCGCCCGTGCTGGCGCCTGCAGCACCAGCCAGTCTGGGGGACAGAGGGGTCCTGTCACACCCAATGGCACCAGGACCCCCCACTGGGTCACACCCAGAGCACCAGGGGTCCCCAATTCCAACACGGGGGTGCCCCACACTGGGATGCTGTGGGATGTCCCCAGAGCAGGGGATGGGCTCTGGTCACACAGGAGGTGACCCATGGAGTGGAGCCCACCCAGAGCCCTTAGGGTCCCCCGGGGGCCAGGGTGGAGACAGCCAAACCCCCCTCACCATTTGAAACAGTCATGGGGGGGCTGAGCCCAGTGCCAGGTCTGTCACACGTGTAGGTGCCACTCTGGGTGGCACTGTCGGTGTTGTCTCCCTGCCCCCAGTGCTGCCCATCCTGGTACCAGGTGGTGGCACCGGCGGTCCCCGAGCCCTGGCAGGTCAGTGTCACCCGGTCCCACAGCACTGCCGGCATCCAGGGGGGCTCCACCAGGAGCTGGGTGGTCTGGGCACCTGTGGGTGACAGGGGACACCAGCCTGCCAGGGCCAGCGTGGGGCTGGGGACAGCAGGGTGGGGCCATGGCATCCCCCGAGGACTCACCAGCGAGGCCGAGGGTCTGGGCTGGAAGGGAGAAGGGACAGGGCTGGGTGGGGGTGGCACCGTGGGGACAGAGGCGCATGGGGTAAAGGGTGTGGGGGCTGCCCCCAACTGCCCTAATGGGGACAGCAGTTCCTGTGAGAAAGTGCATGTGCGTGGTCCCCAAAAGATTTGGAGTGGCAGGGGGACATGTCTGTGTCACAGCCACCCGTGCACCACATCCCTGTGGCACAGACACCTTGGGAACAGGGACACTGAGGCCACCCTGGACTGAGGCAGAACATGGGGACACTGTGGACACCCCGGGCACGAGGACACCACAGACACAGCCCATGCTGGCCCAGGTCACCCACACCAGCTCATGATCCCATCCCCATGATTCCATCCCCATGGCCACATCCTCACCATTCTTGTCCCCTTCTGTCCCTGCATCCCAGTTCCCTTGTCCCTATTCCCAGAGCTACCTGAGCCCAAAGGTGCCAGTCCCCACATTCCTGTCCCCACATCCCCATCCCCAAATTCCTGCCCCCTGTTCCTGTCCCCAAAGCCACCCTACATCTCCAGTCACACCAAGGTCCACTGTGGGTAACATGGACTGGCACTGCTGGCCTTGGGCACCCAAGGGGACCCCACAGCCCCCCTGTGCCCGCTCCCCTCCCTATCCCAGGGGTGTCAGGCCCGTGCCCGGGGCACTCACCCCACAGGAGCAGCGCCACCTTCCCCCGGCCATCCCGGTGTCCCCAGCCATGTGGACTGGCTGTCACTCACTGCCGGGGGTGGCTGTCCCCTCGGTGGTGGCTCTTTGGCCAAAGGGGAAGGAGGCGAGGTCAGGTCTCACCCTCATGCGTAGGTGGCACCTGGTGGGGGCAGGGTGGCCACGAGCTGGGCACAGGCCGTGGGCAGGGTGGGGACAGGATGGGGACAGGCTGGGTGGGACAAGGTGGGACATGGGGTTCCCAGGAGTGGGGGGTCAGGGGTTTGGGGACCCAGGGATGAGCGTCCATGGGAATAAGGATCCCAGAAATGGGGTCCCTGGGAATGGAGGTACTGAGGAGGGGGAGTCACTGGGAATGGGGGTCCCGAATGTTGAGGAGACTCAGGGATGGGATGCCCAGGGGAACGTGGGCTCCAGGGATTTGGGGTCATGGGATGGGGATGCTGGAGGAATGGGGGGTTCCTGTGGGAATGGGGGTCCTGGGAGAATCAAGGTCCTGGCGGGGGGAGGATTTCAGGGGATGGAATGAACAGGAGAGGGCTCCTTGGGAATGAGGGGTCCCAGGCCATGGGGATCCTGGCAAATGTCAGTATGGGGACATGGGTTCCAGAGAGGAGGGGACATAAGCAAATGGGGTACACGTGATTTAATTTCCAGGGGACGGGAAGTGCCAGGGACGGGCGGTGGCTGGATGGGCCCGTAGGTCTCAGCTCCTTCCCTGGGTGCCTCAGATTTTGGGTGACTCAGGGCCCAGCAGAGCCCCCACAAGTTGCTGGTGACCTGGGGGTCCTCCCAGAGAGATTCTGAGGGGCTCTGGGTCTGTGGAGCTGCTGCAGAGGTGAGAATTCTGTGGGGGAAAAGGCCTGTCTGTGGTTTGCTCAGCCCTGCAAGAAGCACAAACCCCAAATGGAGCCCAAGCAGTGGCTCTGTGAGGGCCTTTGATGGTTTTCAGAGCAGGGCTGGCTGGAAACTGCCCCTGCAGGGGCAGCTGTGAGGGAACCAGTCCAGAAATGCAGCAATTGATCATTTGCTCCTCTTGGTAAGGGACTGAAAGAATCAAAAAATTACTGCACAACCCATAACACTCAGTTCAAAAACCTGCCCTGCACCCTCCTTCTTGAGCAAAACCTGCAGCCTTCTAGAAACTCATGGAAAGAATTGGTTCAGGATGTGTCTGCCAGATAAGAGGGAAAAGTGTGAAAATACTGAGAAGGGGCTCTGCCCTGCGGCCATTGTGGAGCTCTGGAGAGTGACCCTCTCTGGATTTCAGGTTTCCCCAAAGCTGCTCCATCCCTGCCCTCCTCACCTGAGTGAAAGGCTGAGGGTTTGCAGGAATTGTGGTCTAAAGTCACCAGAGGTGCTGCTGTGGACCCGAGACCTGCCTGGGGTCAGGCCCTGCCTTTCTTCCATTCGGGATCATGGAGAGCAGTCACAGGCGTTGTGCAGAGCGTGTGCCTGGCCCCAGGACACTGCTACGCTGCCAGTGGGCACTGGGATCCAACCTGCTGCCTTGGCGGCTTCTGCCCGCTGCCGGTGGTGGTGCCGGGACCGATTGGTGGCCGTGAGTTTGCAAAAGGAGCGATTTCCCCTCCTCCGTCCCGTGCGAGGCCGCCATGGCCCCTGAGGGGATGGAGCTGGACCGGGGCGCCCCCTGCTGGCCGGGAGTGCTCCCTGCAGCGCCCCCTGCTGGCCGGGAGTGCTCCCTGCAGCGCCCCCTGCTGGCCGCGGTTATAACTGCCACAAAAACCAACAGCGCTGAGCGGGAGGGAAAGTTCTGGGTTTCTGTTGTTTGTTCTGTTCTCGTTTTTAAATTTCCCAGTAAAGAGCTGTTATTACTTTTCTTAAACTTTTGCCTGGAGGCCCCATCATTGTTGAAATTAAAAAATGTCCCACATTCCTGGGCAGATATTTCTCATTTAAAGGAGTTGCCAACTCCCGGGTTCCAACGTGGATGGGACAGACACTCCCAGAGGAGACAGGGTCAGGGACTTGGCCACCTCATGCTCTGCCTTTTAAGCCAGTTGGGCCACCAAGGGCCATCTCTCCAGCTGGCACTTCTGGTCACTGGGCCACTCCAGAGCTGGCTTTGGTAGAGTGTCACACTGTCCCCAGTGTGCAATGGCTGACAGACTGACAGACAGACGGGGCCCTGTGCTGTTTCAGGAATTGTTCGTCTCTCAGCTCTTTGGGATCTTTGTGCCTCCATGGGGAGGGCGAGGGGCAGCAGCCCCTGGTTTTCAGTGGCAGCCCAGAACTGGAGAATCCCGTTCCCAAAGCCCGACAAAGCTGAACAAACACCATCTCTGCCAGTTTAACCAAAAACTGCATTTTGGTCCAAATAAGAAGGAAATGGGTCCTGTGCCCCCTGGCACTGGGCGGATCCTGGGGAGCCCTGGGTGGACTGGGAGCACTGGGAGGGGGAAAGGGGAGCACTGGGTGCCCTCTTCAGCTCCCCCCAACTTGTGATCATCACCCCGGGCAGGATGGGCCACCACGGGAGCCATGGGATGGGGACTCCCAGTGTCCCCCAGTGTCACAGCACGCTCCCATGGATGTCACTGGTGTCCTGCAGTTGCCCATGTGGTCCTGGCAGCTCTGCGTGGGTAACCTGGGGGTCCTTGGGGGGGACAGTAAGAGACACCTGGCTGGGGGTGACACCCATGGGTGACACGTCTGTGTCCCCACCCATCCCCATACTCACCCCCTGCCCCCTCGGTGTCCAGCCCTCCCCCACCTCCAGGGGTAAGGGGTTCTGGGGGGGCCCTGTGGGATAAGGGGGGGTCTGAGGGGTGTCTGGGGAGGGGTCAAGGAGAGCCATGGCTGGAGCTTCCCACTCACCTGTCCTGGGATTTCCTGAGAGCTGCAAGAAAAAGAGGATGGGGTGATCATGGGGTGCCCTGGGCCCCAACCCCACCTGGGACCTTTAAATGCCCACTGGAGCCCTGAGCCCCCACCAGACACTGATTTCTACTGGACTCCCAGGCCCCTGCACCCCAAACCACCCCTGAGGAGCCCCAGAACACCTGAGGCACCCAGGTACTCCAACCCCCTCCCCAGGACCCCTGAACCACCTCGGGACCCTGATTCTTCACATGGCCCCTGAACACGCCTCAAGCCCCCAAGAACCCCAAGAATGGAATGCAGGGAAGCCTCCAAACTGCTCCAGGATCCCTGAAGAGCTCTCAACATCCCTGCACAACTCTCCAACACCTCCCTGAAAGCCCCCAGGAGATCCCAGTGACACCCCTGTATTCCTCAAGGCCCCTCCTGGGACAGCCCAGGACCCTCCAAAATGCCCCAAACCTGTGAGCACCCCAAGCAAAGGTCACTGGGGGCTCAGCGTCCTCCAGGTCAGGGGCCTTGGGTAATGCCCCAACTGCGCCCCCAGTGTGTGGGGCTTCCCCCCACTTTCTGTAGGACCTCGTCCACCTTCATTGTCACCCACCCCGGCGGTGCCACCAGTGACAGCCCCCGATGACAGCCAGGAGCAGGAGCAGGAACAGGAGGGTCCTGCTGACATTCACAGCCACTGCTGGGGACAGAGGGGACACACCGGGGTCACCCTGAACTACAGGGATCCTGAACCCCCCAGTGACCCTGTGTGACCCCACCTGTGACCCAGGGTGAGCCAGGTGTCACCATCAGTGCCAGCTCAGGGCTGAGTGCCCGGAACACGCGGTGCCCGTCCTGTCCCAGCTGGTTGGTGGCCACGCACTGGTAGGTGCCCGAATGTCCCACATCGATGTCCCTGAGCTCCAGGAGGGGACCCCGGGCCACCTCCTGCCCATTGTGCAGCCAGGTGAAGGTGACAGGGGCTGAGCCCACCTGCACCGAGCAGCGCAGGGTTAGGGGGTCACCTGCACGCACCTGGTGTGCCAGGGGACCGGGGGTGATGGTGGCATTGGCCACGGGCACTGCAGGGACAGAGACAGGGCTGAGGGCACAGGGAGGGGCTGGCAGCCGGTGTGGGGGGATAGGGAGGGGGGTATGGGTGAGATGGGGGATGTCAGGGATAGGGTCACACCACAGAGGGGTGAGGGGACTGAGGGCAGAAGCAAAGGGACACAAGAAAGGTGTCAGGGAGACATGGAGGTCCCCAGGCAGGGGACTCGGGGCGTCTCTGCGGGCTCCCCGTGCCCATCCCCGCACTCACTGTGCACCGTGACGCGGAGCCGGGCGCTGCTCTTCCACACGGCCCCCCCTCAGAGCGCACCTGGCAGCTGTAATTCCCCGAGTGAGAGACCCCCACGGCGGGCACCAGCAGCTGCAGGGACCCCTGCGGGCCCCCCACCACCTGCCCGTCCCGGTAGAACACGTGCAGGAGGGGGGCTCGGGGCCGCAGGGGGCTGGGGGTGCTGAGGCAGCTGAGAGTCAGGGGGGACCCCAGGGTGGGTCTGGGGGGACCTTGCAGCGCGGCACAGGGAGAGAGCTCTGAGAAGGAGAGGGAGGTGAGGACTGTGACTCTGAGTGCACTGGGAAGTGGCTTTGGGGGTGTCAGGAGATTGGAGTTCCAGCCGTGGGGGTGCTCACCGTGCACTGTCACTGTCACCGGTGCCGAGAGCATCCACGATGACACATTGGAGCTCACCCTGCCCCTGCAGCTGTAGCTGCCGCTGTGGTTCAGCTGCAGAGGGGACAGGGACAGCTCGGTCCCATTGAGGGACCTCCCCAGGTCCTTGTCCTCATGGTAGAATCGCACCTCAGTGACCGACATGTCCTGCCAGCCCCGGCAGCGCAGTGTCACCGTGTCCCCCTCCAGCAGCTCCCGTGCCGGCACCTGCAGCACCAAGCGGGCTGCGGGACACGGGGGTCCTGTCACACCAGGGTATCCCCTTTTGATGGGGATCCCCCCATTGGGTCTCACCCAGCGCACCAGGGATCCCCAATTCCAGCACACAGGTCCCCCACGCTGGGATGCTCTGGGATGTCCCCAGAGCAGGGGATGGGCTCTGGTCACACAGGAGGTGAGCCATGGAGCAGAGCCCACCCAAAGCCATCAGGGTCCCCACAGTGCCAGGCTGCAGACACCCAAACCTCCCTCACCATTTAAGACTCTCATGGGGGGGCTGAGCCCGGTGCCGGGTCTGTCACATGTGTAGGTGCCACTCGTGGTGACAGTGAAGTTGTCTGGTCCCTCCTGCCCCCAGCGCTGCCCATCCTGGTACCAGGTGGTGGCACCAGCGGTCCCCGAGCCCTGGCAGGTCAGTGTCACCTGGTCCCACAGCACCGCCGGCATCCAGGGGGGCTCCACCAGGAGCTGGGTGGTCTGGGCACCTGTGGGTGACAGGGGACACCAGCCTGCCAGGGCCAGCGTGGGGCTGGGGACAGCGGGGTGGGGCCATGGCATCCCCTGAGGACTCACCAGCGAGGCCGAGGGTCTGGGCTGGAAGGGAGAAGGGACAGGGCTCGGTGGGGGTGGCCCTGCAGAGACAGCACCACCCGGGGGATGAGGTGAGGTGTCTGTCCCCAAACTGTCCCCACGGGAACACTGGTGTGGCATGGACATCTTGAGCACAGAGATCCTTGGTCACCATGGGCTGATGCAGGAAATGGGGACACTGTGGACACCCCATGTTTGCACAGGTCACCTCTACCAGCCCTACAGCACCTGTCCCCAGGGCCACAACCCCATGGCCCTGTGCCCATGATCCCATTTCAATGGCACCTGTCTTCCATGGCCCATCCACATGGTACGAGGCCCTTGTCCCTGTCCCTGCATCCCTGTTCCCCTGTCCCTGTCCCCACAGCTACCCAAGGCCCAAGGCTCCTTCTGCCACATCCTTGTCCCCACATCTCTATCCCCCTGTTCCTGTCCCCATATCCCAGTTCCCCTGTTCCTGTCCCTAAAGCCACCCCACAACTCTGGTCACACTGGGCTCCATGCCCTGCTGGCACTGGGGACCACAGGGGACCCTGCAACCCCCCTATGTCCCCTCTCCACCAGTCTCTGCTTCACTGGGGTCTATCCCCAGGGTGTCAGGCCCGTGCCCGGGGCACTCACCCCACAGGAGCAGCGCCACCTTCCCGGCCATCCCGGTGTCCCCAGCCATGTGCACTGGCTGTCACTCGCTGCCGGGGGTGGCTGTCCCCTGGGTGGTGGCTCTTTGGCCAAAGTGGAAGGAAGCGAGGTCAGGTCTCACCCTCATGCGTAGGTGGCACCTGGTGGGGGCAGGGTGGCCACAAGCTGGGCACAGGCTGTGGGCAGGGTGGGGACAGGATGGGGACAGGCTGGGTTGGACAAGGTGGGACATGGGGTTCCCAGGAGTGTGGGGCACAGGGTGTTTGGGGAGCCAGGGCTGGGTGTCCAGGGGAATGGGGAGCCCCAGGGATGGGGTCCCTGGGAATGGGGGTCCTACAGAGGGGGAGTCACCAGGGATGGGGCTGCCATGGGAATGGGGGTGCCCAGGGCTGCGGGAACTCAGGGATGGGAGTCCAGGAACAATGAGGGCTCCAGGGACTTGGGGTCAGGGGATGAGGGCACCAGGGGAATGGGGCATCCCATGGGCATGAGGGGCCCTGGGAGAATCAAGGTTCTGGGGGAAGAAGGGATTTCAGGGGATGGAATGAATGGGAGAGGGTTCCTTGGGAATGAGGTGCTGGGCCATGGAGATCCTGGGGAATGGCAGTACTGGGATGGGGGTCCCCAGGACAGGGGTCCGAAGGAATGGGGGTCCCATGGTTGTGTTCCCAGGGGAATGGGGGTGCCAGGGATGGGCAGTGGCTTGGTGGGTCCGTGGGTTGGAGCCCCTTCCCTGAGTGCCTCGGATTTTGGGGTGACCCAGAGCCCAGCACAGGCCCCAAAGTGTGCCGATGGCCTGGGGGTCCCCCCAGGGAGATTCCGAGGTGCTCTGAGTCTGTGTGCCCCCAGCTCCCAGGGGCTTTTTCCACTCTTCATTTCCATTTCCTTCCTTTGATCCCTCAATTTCACAACCCCCCAGTTTGTTCCTGGATGATTCTGGGAATCAACTGAGAAGGGAATGGGAAGGGGGAACCTCGGGAGGGATGAGGGAGGGGTGAGGGGTCTGCAGGGAGGGCTGGGGAGGCTGTGGGGGATGGGGGTGTCCAGCTGTTCCCCCCAACACTTTCACTTTCTCTCTCCTACAGAAGAAGGAAGGGGCCGTTTGTGCTGAGTGTCACACGAGGGGGGCAGGGTCTGTCCTGGGGGGATCCTGTCCCAGAGGGGACACATGCTGGACAAGGGGCTCCTGTCCTGGAGCATGGCAACTCTGGGCGGGTCCAGACTTCTCCATTCCTGCTCGTCCCCTGCAGGATCTGAGCCAGCAAGAGCAGCTGGGGAATGGAGCCCTGGGCAGGAAGGAGCTCCCAAACTCCTGCTCCTTGAAGCCAGTGGCCATCCAGGGTGGGGCCCAGCCATGGCCCAGCCCCACTGCACAGGGATGGCCATTGCCCAGCCCTGCTCTGGCCAGCCCCAGCTGGCAGCCAGCACCTGAGGCTCCCCCCTGCCCCCTTGGCTTTGATTCTGGCAGCTTTAGAGCTGCTGCAGAGCTGAGAATTCTGTGGGGGAAAAAGGCCTGGCTGTGGTTTGCTCAGCCCTGCAAGAAGCACAAACCCCAAAGGGAGCCCAAGCAGTGGCTCTGAGAGGGCCTTTGATGGTTTTCAGAGCAGGGCTGGCTGGAAACTGCCCCTGCAGGGGCAGCTGTGGGGAACCAGTCCGGAAATGCAGCAATTGATCATTTGTGCCTTTGCCCAAGGGACTGAGAGAGCCCCAGCACTACTGCAAATCCCACACCAATCTGCTCAACAACCTGAGCTGGACCCTCCTCCTCCTCCCTGCCTTGCCGTGGATGGACAGTGGCCGGATGCCCCGCACCCACCACAGCCGCTCTCTCACTGCCCTCCGCACCTGGATGGGGAGAGAAAATTGAGCAAAGGGTTCCTGGGTTGAGACAAGGACCGGGAGAGATCACTCATCAAATCCTGTCATGGGTAAAACTGCCTCGGAATTAGAGATATGAATTGAATTTATTGCTGACAAAATCAGAGGAATATAAGGAGAAGTCAAATAAACCCTTCAATGCACCTTCCCCCTGTTATGAATAACTTTGTACATAGGCTTTAACTCTTATATTCATTTTTGCAAATTATTTTGATATAATACAGTTTGTAATCGCTTTTGAACTGCTTTTGATACACTACAATTTGTCAGCCTTTTTACCCTAATCCCTCTGTAGAACATATATTTTAGTGTGATTAATATATTATAGTTTAGACTCTCCCAATCTATCAAGAAAGAGACAATGTGCTGTGTATTACAACATTAACTGTTGCAGAAGTAGCTAATGCCTTTATTTGTGTAACTAACTGCCAATAGTGAGAGTAACTCAGATAATTTTGTGAAATAGCTAATGTTGATTTAATGTACTGGTGGAGTATCTCATCCCTATGAGAAGAACACATTGAAAAGTAGTAAATAAATAAATATCAGAAGAAAGAATGCAAAGAGGAATTTACCACTGATGCCTCAGTTATTGACAACTTTCAAAACACAGCAGGGGGGCCTTGTGAGAACATAAAATATATTAATTTAATCTGCAGTATGGCTTGTACTTTATGAAAACGAATCAAGGGTCAAACCAAGCAAAAGGATTCCTGGAACATGTAAACTGGAAACAATGTTTGAATATGTGTAACTCTCCTGAGTATGTATTTATTCAATACAATGAAAAGGTATGTAAGGAGAATTGTTGTAGTTTACTGAGGGCCTCTGGCAGTTGCCAAGCACCCAGCAGGATGTTTACTGTCCCTTTTATCCCTTGTTAAACATTTTAAAATTTTAAAGAGTGAGCCTTGTTATTCACACAGTTTAACCAAGAAGCGTCATTTTGGGTACAATAAGAGGGAAAAATGTCGTGTGCCCCCCCTGGCACTGGGAGGGGGAATGAGGAGACCTGTGGGGTGCTGTGAAGAGGAAGAAGGGACCTCTGAGGGGAATCGATGCCCCCAGTGCCCCCAGTGCCCCCAGTGTCACAGCACGTTCTCACAGTCACGGGGGTCCCGCTGTCCCTCGTGGGGTTCTGACAGCTCCGTGTTGGTCACTTGTGGATCCCGAGGTGGGGCAGGGCTGGGGGCACCCGTGGGGACTGTGAGAGTGACACCACTTGTGGGGACCTGGGTGGGGGTGACACCCGTGGGTGATGTGTCCCTGTCCTCCCCCAGAATTCTCCCACTGCCCACTCAGTGCCCACAGCATGGGGGTCCAACACTGTCCTCTCCTACGGGGGGGGGTCCTATGGGGATAAGAGGGGTCTGGGTGGTGTCTGGGGAGTCCTGGCCTGAGCCCCCACTCACCTGTCCTGGAGCTTCCTGGCAGCTGCAAGGAAAAGGGGAGAGGGTGACTGTGGGGACCCCAGGAACCTTCCTGGGACCTTGGCAGCTCCAGCCATCCATGGCACCCCCAAATCCCCACTGCAGCCCTGATTCCCAATGAACCCCTGATTCCTCCTGGACACTCTGAGCACCCCAGAACTTCTGTACCACCACAGGGCCCCAACACCCCCTGGTACCCCCAACCCTCTGAGCCCCCAGAACCCCAAGCTTGTCAGGGAGGGCCACCCCCAAACTCCCCTAGGACCCCAGAAAGATCCCCCAACATCCCTGCACAGCCCTCCAGGAGCTCCCAAAACCCTCCAGAAGATCCCAGTGCCGCCCCAATGTTCCACAAAGCCCACTCAGTGAAGGCCCTGGAGCCCAACCAAGGCCCTCCAAATTCCCCCCAAACCCCCCAGGACGCCCAGCCGAGGTCACTGCGGGCTCAGTGTCCCCCAGCTCAGGGGCCCTGGGTGCTGCCGATCTCTGCCCCCACTCTGGGGGCTTCCCCTCACTCCAGGACCCCCATCCCCCCATTGTCACCCACCCCGGTGGTGCCACCAGTGACAGCCCCCGATGACAGCCAGGAGCAGGAGCAGGAACAGGAGGGTCCTGCTGACATTCACAGCCACTGCTGGGGACAGAGGGGTCACACCGGGGTCACTCTGAACCCTGGGGGTCTGGGACACCCTGGTGACCCTGTGTGACCCCACCTGTGACCCAGGGTGAGCCAGGTGTCACCTCCAGGGCCAGCTCAGGGCTGAGTGCCCGGAACACGCGGTGCCCGTCCTGTCCCAGCTGGTTGGTGGCCATGCACTGGTAGGTGCCCGAATGTCCCACATCGATGTCCCTGAGCTCCAGGAGGGGACCCCGGGCCACCTCCTGCCCATTGTGCAGCCAGGTGAAGGTGACAGGGGCTGAGCCCACCTGCACCGAGCAGCGCAGGGTCAGGGGGTCACCTGCACACACCTGGTGTGACAGGGGACCGGGGGTGATGGTGGCATTGGCCACGGGCACTGCGGGGACACAGACAGGGCTGGCACTGGGCGAGGTGGGCTGGGGGTGCCATGGGTGGGGTCACCCCCAGCCCGAGGGTCCCGCTCACCCAGGACGGTGACATTCAGGGGGTCACTCTCGGCCACGCTGTCCCCGTTGCTGACCCGGCACCGGTACTGGCCGCTGTCATTGTCCCCAACGTGGTGCAGCTCCAGGCGGGGGCCGGTGCCCAGAGGTGCCCCCAAACCCTCCCGGTGCCAGGAAAAGGACAGGGGACCTGTCCCCACGGCCACTGCGCAGCTCAGCACCAGGCGGTCCCCAAGTGCCACCTGTGCCCCGGGGGGCTGCACTGACACGGACACCCCCGAGGGTGGGACCCCTGCGGGAGAGGGGGACACCAGGGGACAGTGAGGGACCCAGGGGATTTGGGGAGGGGCCGGGGAACTCCAGTGATGGAGAGGGGGTGCAGAGATTGGGGTGGGGGGGCTTAGAAAGGAACCCCGAGGGATGATGGGGGGGTCAGGGAGGGAACACCTGGAGAGGGAGGTGGGCAACACCAGGGAGGGTATGGGGACCCAGGGAGGGGATGGTGTGACCTGGGGAATGTGCAGAGACCTCAGAGAGGGGTGAAGGGATCCAGGGAGGGGTGAGGGGACCCAATGAGAGATGGAGGGAAACACGAGCCAGGGATGGGGGGACCTTGGGAGGGACCCGGGGCAGCGATGGCAGGACACGGAAAAGGTGTCAGGGAAGGATGGGGGTACCCATGTAGGGGCTGGGGGTCCCGGGGAGGGACCCGAGAAAGGAGGGTGGGAGGCAGGGAGGGATCCAGGAAAGGTTGGGTGCCCCACGGCTGGTGTCAGGGAGGGCTGGGGGATGCCAGGCAGTGTGGGGGACCCGGGGAGGCTGTGGGGGCTCCCCGTGACCATCCCCGCACTCACTGTGCACCGTGACGCGGAGCTGGGCGCTGCTCTTCCGCACAGACCCCCCCTCGGAGCGCACCTGGCAGCTGTAATTCCCCGAGTGAGAGACCCCCACGGCGGCACCAGCAGCTGCGGGGACCCCTGCGGGCCCCCCACCACCTGCCCGTCCCGGTAGAACACGTGCAGGAGGGGGGCTCGGGGCCGCAGGGGGCTGGGGGTGCTGAGGCAGCTGAGAGTCAGGGGGCCCCTGGGTGGGTTTGGGGGGACCCTCCAGCACCGGCACCGAGAAGAGCTCTGGGAAGGAGAGGGGAGGTGAGGACTGTGACTCTGAGTGCACTGGGAAGTGGCTTTGGGGTGTCAGGAGATTGGAGTTCCAGCCGTGGGGGTGCTCACCGTGCACTGTCACTGTCACTGCTGCTGACCGTGACTGCCAGGACCCCACCAAGCCCTCACATCGGTAGCGGCCGCTGTGGTTCAGCTGCAGGGGGGACAGGGACAGCTCGGTCCCCTTGAGGGACCCCCCGAGATCCTTCTGGTCCCGGTAAAATCGCACCCTGGTGAGATGGTTGTCCTGCCGGCACCGGCAGCGCAGTGTCACCGTGTCCCCCTCCAGCAGTGCCTGCGCTGGCACCTGCAGCACCAGTGGGTCTGTGGGACAGGACGGTCACATCTCACTGATGAGACCGGTCTGAGGTGGGTGCCCATAGCACCGGGGACATCTGGGTGCACTGAGGCGCTCTGGGGTGCACTGGGATGTCCCTGTGTGCAGGGCACAGGCTCTTTCCACACAAGGGGTGTGAGGCCACCCACGGAGTGGAGCCCACCCTGACCTGTCAGGGGCCACCCGGATCATTTAAGATCCCCCCTCACCATCTAAGACTGTCACAGGGGGGCTGAGCCCGGTTCTGGGACTGTCACACGTGTAGGTGCCTCTCTCGGTGACACCGAGGCGGTGCTGTCCCTGCTGCTTCCAGCGCTGCCCATCCTTGTACCAGGTGGTGGCACCGGCGGTCCCCGAGCCCTGGCAGGTCAGTGTCACCCGGTCCCACAGCACCGCCGGCCTCCAGGGGGGCTCCACCAGGAGCTGGGTGGTCTGGGCACCTGTGGTGAGAGGGGACACCAGCCTGCCAGGGCCAGCGTGGGGCTGGGGACAGCAGGGTGGGGCCATGGCATCCCCCGAGGACTCACCAGCGAGGCCGAGGGTCTGGGCTGGAAGGGAGAAGGGACAGGGCTCAGTGGGGGTGGCACTGCAGGAACAGCAGCACCAGGGTACAGGGTGTGGTGGCTGTCCCCAAAAGCTGTCCCTGTGGGGACAGCAGTTCTTGTGGGAAAGTGCGTGTGGGTGGTCCCCAAAAGGATTTGGAGAGACAGAAGGGACATGTCTGTGTCACAGCCACCCATGCACCACATCCCTGTGGCACAGACACCTTGGGAACAGGGACACCGAGGCCACCCCGGGCTGAGGCAGAACATGGGGACACTGTGGACACCCCAGGCATGAGGACACCACAGACACAGCCCATGCTGGCCCAGGTCACCCCCAGCAGCTCATGATCCCATCCCCATGATCCCATCCCCATGGCCACATCCTCACCATTCTTGTCCCCTTCTGTCCCTGCATCCCAGTTCCCTTGTCCCTATCCCCAGAGCTAACTGAGTCCAAAGGTGCCAGTCCCCACATTCCTGTCCCCACATCCCCATCCCCAAATTGCTGCGCCCTGTTCCTGTCCCCAAAGCCACCGTACATCCCCAGTCCCACCAAGGTCCACTGTGGGTAACATGGACTGGCACTGCTGGCCTTGGGGACCTCAGGGACCCCACAGCCCCCTGTGCCCCCTCCCCTCCCCATCCCAGGGGTGTCAGGCCCGTGCCCGGGGCACTCACCCCACAGGAGCAGCGCCACCTTCCCGGCCATCCCGGTGTCCCCAGCCATGTGCACTGGCTGTCACTCGCTGCTGTGGCCACCGCTCCCCTGGCTGGCGGCTCTTCGGATGAAGGGGAAGGAAGCGAGGTCACGTCCGTCCCCACGTGCAGGTGGCCCTTGGTGGGGGCAGGGTGGCCACAAGCTGGGGACAGGCTGTGACATACTGGGATGGTCTGGGGACATGGTGGGGGATGGTGTTGCCAGGAGTGGGGGCCTCAGGGGATGTGGGGAACCAAGGATGGGTGTCCAGGAGAATGGGGGTCCAGGGGAATTGGGGTCTCCATGCCTGGGGGGATTCAGGGATGGGGGTGCTGTGGGAACAGGGTCCCCAGGGATTTGGGGTCATGGCATGTGGGTGCCAGGCTTGGGGGTGCAGGGGGAAAAAGGGGACCCTTGGGAATTGGGGTTCTGGGGGAAGAAGCAGCCCATGGGATGGGATCAAGGCAATGGTGGTGCTGGGCAATGGCAGTCCTGGGATGGGGGTCCCCAGGGAGGGGAGACCAAGGCAATGGGGGTCCCATGGTTGGGTTCCCAGAGGAATGGGGGTGCCAGGGATGGGCAGTGGCTGGGTGGGCACAGGGATCTCAGCTCCTTCCTGGGTGCCTCAGAATTTGGGGTGACTCTGAGCCCAGCACAGCCCCCACCCTGCAGCACCCCAGGGCTGTCCTGGGAGTCTCTGTGTCCCTGCCCCACACACCCCTGGGTCAGGTCCCCCCATTTCCTGGCTCACCAATCCCAGGCAACATTTGATGCCCAATTGGTTGAGACAAAATTATACATCCATAGAATAAAAGCAAAACTCTTTCCCACACCATTATTTTCCCAAAAAAGAACTCAGCAAAATTACAACTGGCAAGGCATAAAATGGTCTGGTTTATAGAATCCATTGCTTTCTCAGCAAGTCCCTCCTAAAGAAAACACAATTATATCACAAAGAAATGAAACTTTTTGGTTCCCTTTAGCAGCCTCTTTGTGCATCCCACAGCAGCATTTGCTTGTGGGTAACACAGAGTGTGGAATCTCCCAGAGTGTCCAACAGCTCCATGGGATTGTTCCCTGCCTGCTGGGCAGCAACCCAGCCCATAAGGAAGCCTTTTCTTGGGCCATATTTAGGAACTCTCCCCATTTTTCTCATTCCCACCCTGAAACTTGATTGACTTCCCATGGAGGAAGGGGAGAAGCTCTGTCCATCCTTGGGACAGTGCACAGGAATCTGTGGAAATGCCCGTGTGTGCCTCAGGGTCTGATTCCCGGGTAAATCCACTCCAGCCTGCCCTGAATTCCCCTGCCTGGGCACTCCCTGCTCCTGCTGTGACACCCCTGTTCCCCAGCCCCTCGTGTGCAGCCCCTGCTCAATATTTCCACACTTTTCCCTCTCTTCTGGTGTGCACATCCAGAGCCCAAACATTCTTTCTGGGAGGTTCCAAAGGGCTGCAGGTTTTGTTCAAGAAGGAGGGTCCAGGTCAGGTTGTTGAGCAGATTGTTGTTGTCTTTGCAGTAGTTTTGTGGTTTTCTCAGTCCCTTGGGCAAAGGCACAAATGATCAATTGCTGCATTTCCGGACTGGTTCCCTCACAGCTGCCCCTGCAGGGGCAGTTTCCAGCCAGCCCTGCTCTGAAAACCATCAAAGGCCCTCTCAGAGCCACTGCTTGGGCTCCCTTTGGGGTTTGTGCTTCTTGCAGGGCTGAGCAAACCACAGGCAGGCCTTTTCCCCACAGAATTCTCAGCTCTGCAGCAGCTCTAAAGCTGCCAGAATCAAAGCCAAGGGGGCAGGGGGGAGCCTCAGGTGCTGGCTGCCAGCTGGGGCTGGCCAGAGCAGGGCTGGGCAATGGCCATCCCTGTGCAGTGGGGCTGGGCCATGGCTGGGCCCCACCCTTGCATTGACAGGGGTCCCCAGGATGTGCCACCCCTGGGACAGGCACCCGGCCAGGAATGTGCAGGGACATTTCTGGAACTGCCACCCCCGGGGACAGGACCCCCCATGCCAGGATGTGTCACCCCCTGGGACAGGATCCCCCCAGGACAGGAGCCCCTGGATGTGCCCCCCAGGACAGAACCTGCCCCCTTTCCCATGTGACTCTCAGCACAAACGGCCTCTTCCTTCTTGTCCAGGAAAGTGAAAGTGTTGAGGGGGCACAGCCCAACACCTCCATCCCCCACAGCCTCCCCACCCTTCCCTGCACCCCCACTCCCCATTTTCCTCATCCCCAGTGTCCCCCAACCCCTTCCCTGCTCAGGTGCTCCCCAGGATTGCTGAGCCAGGAACAGGGGGTGAGGGACATGGTAAAAAAGTGAGGAAAATAAGGAAAAAAGAGAAATTAAGTGAGAAAAATTGAAGGGCAGGGGAGGGCACAGAAGCAGAGCTACCCAGGACCCCCATGTGATGCCTGCCCAGGAAATGAGCAACCCAGGGGGGCAGTGCTGGGCCCTGGGTCACCCCAAAATCTGAGGCACCCTATGAAGGAGCTGTGACCCCCGTGCCCCCCCACCCACTTCCCATCCTGGCACCCCCATTCCTCTGGGACCCCAGCCATGAGATCCCATTTCCTTCTGTCCCCCCTTCCCTACGACCCCATACCTGGACTGCAATTCCCCAGGATCTCCAACCCCAAGGAACACCATCCTGTTTAATTCCAGTCCTTTGGACACCCCTTCGCTTGGGGACCTTGATTCTCCCAGGACCCCCATTCTCACAGGGCCCTCCCTTACCCAAGCACCCCCATCACTTGGCCACCACCCAATGATCACAAATCCCTGGAGGCCAAGTTGTTCATGGACCCTCATCCCCATGACTGGGTCTACCAAACCCTTGGGACCCCCATTCCCGTGGGACCCCATCCTGGGCACCCCATTCCCCTGGACACCCATCCCTGGCTCCCTACACAGCCTCAGGCTCCAAATTCTGGCAACACCATGTCCCCACCATGTCCCACCATCCCCCCATGTCCCACAAGGTCCCCAGCCTGTCCCCATCCTGTCCCCACCCTGCCCCCACCAAGGGCCACCTCCACGTGGGGACGGACGTGACCTCGCTTCCTTCCCCTTCATCCGAAGAGCCGCCAGCCAGGGGAGCGGTGGCCACAGCAGCGAGTGACAGCCAGTGCACATGGCTGGGGACACCGGGATGGCCGGGAAGGTGGCGCTGCTCCTGTGGGGTGAGTGCCCCGGGCACGGGCCTGACATACCAGGGATGGGCCCTGGTGAGGCAGAGACTGGTGGGGAGGGGGCACAGGGGGGCTGTGGGGTCCCTTGAGGTCCCCAATAGCACCAGAGTCAGTGCAGGTGGGGACTGGGGCCATGGGGTGACTGTGAGGACAGAAAAGTTGGGACAAGAACAGGGGGACAGGGATTTGGGAAAGCATCATGAGGCTGGAGGGGGTGACCACTCCAACCATGGAGTGGCCGTGGAGTCCTCATTTCTGGGTGTCCACAGTGTCCCTGTGTCCTGACTAAGCAAGGTCTAGCCGAGTTGTCCCAGTCCCCAAGGGGTCCTTTGCCACATTATGACAGTTTATGGACAGCCACCACACCCAGTCCCTCCCTGCCTCTGTCCCCATGCTGCAACCGCCACCCAGCCCTGTCCCTTCTCCCTTCCAGCCCAGACCCTCGGCCTCGCTGGTGAGTCCTCGGGGGATGCCATGGCCCCACCCCGCTGTCCCCAGCCCCACGCTGGCCCTGGCAGGCTGGTGTCCCCTGTCACCCACAGGTGCCCAGACCACCCAGCTCCTGGTGGAGCCCCCCTGGAGGCCGGCGGTGCTGTGGGACCGGGTGACACCGACCTGCCAGGGCTCGGGGACCGCCGGTGCCACCACCTGGTACAGGAACGGGCAGCGCTGGGGACAGGAGGGACGCGACGACTTCACTGTCACTGAGAGTGGCACCTACACGTGTGACAGACCCGGCACCGGGCGCAGCCCCCCCGTGACAGTCTCAAGTGGTGAGGGGGGTTTCTTGTCTCCATCCTGGCACCTGCGGGGTCCTCAAGGGCTCTGGGTGGGCTCCCCTCCATGGGTCACCTCCTGGTGTGACCAGAGCCTGTCCCCTGCACATGGGGACCTACCAGAGCATCTCAGAGTGGAGGGACCCCAGTTCTGGATTCAGGGACCCCTGGTGCATTGGATGTGTTCCATATCTGGGGTCCTCATGAGAACAGAATGCCCCAGGTGTCCTAAGACTCCCGTGTTCCGCAGGCCGACTGGTGCTGCAGGTGCCGGCACGGGAGCTGCTGGAGGGGGACACGGTGACACTGCGCTGCCGGCGCTGGGAGAACATGTCGGTCACCGGGGTGCGATTCTACCATGGGGACAAGGAGGTGGGGAGGTCCCTCAATGGGACCGAGCTGTCCCTGTCCCCTCTGCAGCTGAACCACAGTGGCCGCTACAGCTGCGGGGGCCGGGTGGACTCCAAGGTGGCACCGTGGGCGCTCTCGGCTCCAGTGACAGTGACAGTGCATGGTGAGCACCCCACAGCCGCCACCCCGATATGTCCAGAGCCCCTCCTCAGAAACTCAGGCTCACAAATCCCCCTCCCCTCTCCTTCCCAGAGCTCTTCTCGGTGCCGGTGTTGGAGGGTCCCCCCAAGCCCTCCATGGGGTCCCCCCTGAATCTCAGCTGCCTCAGCACCCCCAGCCCCCTGCGGCCCCGAGCCCCCCTCCTGCACGTGTTCTACCAGGACGGGCAGGTGGTGGGGGGCCCGCAGGGGTCCCCGCAACTGCTGGTGCCCGCCGTGGGGGTCTCTCACTCGGGGAATTACAGCTGCCAGGTGCGCTCTGAGGGGGGGTCTGTGCGGAAGAGCAGCGCCCGGCTCCGCATCACGGTGCACAGTGAGTGCGGGGATGGGCACGGGGAGCCCCCACAGCCTCCTCGGGTCCCCTGCCTGGGCACCTCCATGTCCCCCTGACACCTTTCCCAGGTCCTTCCATCACTCCCCTTGTCCCCTCACCCCTCCGTGATGTGACGCCATCCCCAACATCCCCCACCACACCCATCCCCCCTTGTCCCTATCCCCCCACACTGACTGCCAGCCCTTCCCTGTGGCCTCAGCCCTGTCTGTGTCCCCGCAGTACCAGTGGCACACGTCACCATGACCCCCAGTGTCCTGGAGGTGACACCGCAGGACATAGGGACATCCTGGGTCACAGGTGGGGTCACACAGGGTCACCAGGGAGTGCAGGACCCCTGGGGTGATGGGTGACCCTGATGTGTCCCCCTCTGTTTCTTGCAGTGGCCGCAGGGGTCGGTGGGGCCCTTTTGTTCCTGCTCCTGCTCGTGGGTGTCATTGTGGCCTGGCACTGGTGGCACCGTGTGGGTGGGTGACAAAGGGGGAGACGGGGGTCCCAGAGAGCTGTCAAGGCCCTCAGAGTTGGGGAGCAATAGGACAGTACCCACACCCCGCAGAATTGTGACCTTCTCTGGGGGTCCTGTAGGGTTTTGGGAGGTGCTGGAGGGTCCTGCAGGGATGTTGGGGGTTCTTTCAGGGGCCCTGGGGGTGTTTAAGCGCTCTCTGTCCCTCCAGGGTTTTGGGTTCTTGAGGATGAGATGTCTGGGGGCACAGGGGAGCTTAATGAGTTCTGGGGGGTCTCCAGACATTCTTGGGGGTCCTGTGGGAAATTGAGGGTCCCATTGGGGTTCAGGAATGCTGAGAGGGGACAGGGCCCGGCGGACCCCACAGTCACCCTTCCCCTCTTTCCTCTGCAGCTGGCAGGAAGCAGCAGGAAAGGTGAGTGGGGGCGCTCAAACCACACTCTCCCATTTTACCCCAAACCCCCAAGACCTCCCATTCCTCCCCCACATCCCCTTTGTTCCCTCAGGGCCCCCCCGGATCCCCCGGCCCCCCCAGAGGAGGGGCAGGTGCTGTACACCCACGTCGTGGTCACCAAGAGGGCAGGGGGTGAGTACGGGGGGGACACACGCAGAGGGACACGGCACCCACGAGTGTCACCCCACCCAGATCCCACAGCCCGTGTCTCTCACAGCGTCCCCCCGTGCCACCACCCTCCAGGATCCCCGGGTGACCTACGCGGAGCTGCGGGGACCCCAGGGGCCACCGCGGGAACCCGGTGACATCTACGGGAATGTGCTGTGACACTGGGGGCAACTGGGGGGCACTGGGGGTCCCCACCCATGGGCACCCACTTGTGTGTGTGCTGCCACTAAAAACTGCCCCTCTCCCTCCCTGTGGGGGCACAAAGATCCCAAAGGGCTGAGAGAAGAACAATTTCCTGCAACAGCAACGAGAGAGAATAAAACCAACCGCAAAAGCAACAAGGTTCAGAATCTAAATTGTCACACAAGGAACAATTTCCAAGGAAACCCCTAAGAAGAAAAAAACCGCAGACATTTCCCCCAACACACTTCTTCCACCAGATGAACCTGGCAGGGCACAGGATGTTCCTTGCTCTGATGGCCAAAGCAGTCTTCATGAGGCTCTGGATTCTTTTCTCCCTTCTCCCAAACCCCTCCACTGCTGTTTTCCCCACACGAGGATGTCACAAAGGCCCTGTGCAGGTTCTGGAGCCTCCCCCTTTTCCAGGGCAGTCAGGATCCCGCCATGGCACATGGTGGGGTGTCAGAGACATGAAAAGTTTGATGTCTGGAGATATGGAACAGCTGTGTGTGGCACAGGTGGATCAGGCCTTGCTTTTGGTGAGACAGGGCCCCGTCTTTCCGTCAGTCTGTCAGCCATGGCACACTGGGGACAGTGTGTCGCTCTGCCAAAGCCAGCTCCTGAGTGGCCGTGTGACCAAAAGTGCCATCTGGTGAGAGGGCCCCTGGTGGCCCAACTGGCTTAGAAGGGAGAGCATGAGTTGGCCAAGTCTCTGACCCTGTCTCCTCTGGCAGTGTCTGTCCCATCCACGCTGGAACCCAGGAGATGTCAACCAGTTTAAATAAAAAAATATCTGTCAAGGAAAGTGGGAGCATTCCTGGAATGGAAAGAAGACCCATGTCTAAATTGTTTTTTAATTTCAAAAATGGTGAGGCTTCCAGGCAAAAGTATAGGAAAAGGAATAACAGCTCTTTACTGGGAAATTTATAAACCAGAACAGAACAAACAACACAAACCCAGAACTTTCCCTCCCGCTCAGCGCTGTTGGTTTTTGTGGCAGTTATAACCGCGGCCAGCAGGGGGCGCTGCAGGGAGCACTCCCGGCCAGCAGGGGGCGCTGCAGGGAGCACTCCCGGCCAGCAGGGGGCGCCCCGGTCCAGCTCCATCCCCTCAGGGGCCATGGCGGCCTCGCACAGGAGACAGGAGGGGAAATCGCTCCTTTTGCAAACTCACAGCCACCAATCGGTCCCGGCACCACCACCAGCAGCGGGCAGAAGCTGCCAAGGCAGCAGGTTGGATCCCAGTGCCCACTGGCAGTGTAGCAGTGTCCCGGGGCCTGGCACACGCCCTGCACAACACCTGTGACCGCTCTCCGTGATCCCGAATGGAAGAAAGGCAGCACCCACCCCCAGGCAGGTCTCCAGGCCACAAAGCACCTCTGGTGGCTTTATGCCGCAATTCCTGCAAAGCCTCAGTGTTTCGCTCAGGTGAGGAGGGCAGGGATGTGTCCCGATCCGTCCCAGTGGTACGCATGATGGGGTGGATTTTAAGGTGCAAAAATAACCATCAAGGACACAGGGGATTTACAGCAACAAAAATCACTACAGTTTTATTGAAGATCACAGCAGAGGACCGTTGGTGTAGTGGGGAACCGGAGAGAAAAGGAAAAAGCAAGGGAAAGAGGGAGGAAAGGAGGGAATGGGTATTATAACTACCGAAACTGTGGCGTCGCTTCTTCGGTCCAGCCGTGAAGAGCTCAGCAGGATACCAGGTCCGGGGAGATCTCAAAGGCACGGCTGAACTGGACCCCAATTATACTATTTTTTGTTGGGGGTAGGGAGGTGGTTTCATAACCAAGACAATGGTTGTCAAGGGGGGGAGAAGGTACAGGACAGGGGGGTACTGGTACACAGAGTCCGAGACCAGTAACCAGCAAGAGCCATTGTTTTCATGCCCCAGTGCTTGCTCTGGGCAGCCTTCTCCCCACACCACTGTGCACTCTCCCCCGAGTTTGGGGGTGTTCAGTCCCAGTCTTTGGAAAAAGGTACAAGGGGGTTTCTTGCAGAGGAGCTTCTCGTCCTGATTCCTTGATGAAGATGCTCGCATCTCTGCTTGTCTGTCACGATGGTTGAGGGCAGGCAAGAGGGGTCTTTTTTATTGGAAAGGGGCCATTTCCACAGTTCAAAGCCAGCCAGACCGAAAGGGGCGGGGGAGAAAGCCCAAATCCATTGCATTGTTCAGAAGAAGCAAAATGTCCCGTCCAGGTTCAGTGTGGCGTATCAACAGTGAGCTAACTTCTCCACCCTGCACTGGCTTAACAGTTTTCTTGACAGTCGTGAGGCAAAAATGCAGGATTTCGGACAGACTCTCACATGACCCCGTGACTCACGATTGTCTTGAGGGATCTTCATCAGCAGAACTCTGGTCTTCAGGTTCTTCAGAACTTGTCACATGTCGGTAGCATAACCCGGAAAAAATAGAGACGATAGGAAAGAGGAGGGGAAAAAGAAAGAGAGAAGGAAAAGAAAAGAAAAGAGGGGAGAAAGGGAAGCAATAAACAAACATAATAAGTATTGATTATTATAACAATTTTCACAAATGATTGATTAATATTCCTTTTAAAGAATTCTAGAAATGATTAATTAATTATAACAATATTATTTGTATAACAATTTCAAAAAATGGTTGAAACAAATCACAGATAATCAAAACAAGAACAACAAACAAATCATTCTAAAAATTATTTTCTAAACAATTCACTACAGATCAAAAAAAAAAAATCTTAACAAAATCATACTCAGGAATCAAAATTGCTCTAAAGCATATATGCTTAATTCATAATTGTTTCGTGTCAAATGTTTTGGGAGTGTCCACTGTGTAGAGGACATCGGCTAAGCGGTGTGCATTGATTATAGACGTCAATCTCCTTAGCTTTTTCATCATGCTCCAATTCATAGCGAACAGGGCTGCTGACAAGATAAAGCTAAGCACGATTAGAATCAAAAGGACAACAATGGGATGACACGCCCTGTTCAGAACACCTGTGGCAGTGGGTGACCACCCAAAGAGGGTGTCCCACCTCCTGTGCTCGGCATCTTGCTTTACCCTCTCCATGACCCGGTGTATTTGTCTCACGTTATGATGAACAGTCACCAGGGTCTTCTGTCCGCTTTCCTTGATTTTCTCCAGGATCTCAACCAGGTCCTGATGCAGCAGCAGTTGTCTCACCAGGGTGAGGTCCATCCCAATAGGAGTAGGCATCAGTTTGTGAATCAGTGTGTAGTTGGATTGCAGTAGGTAGTGAGAAGTAACTGGAGCTTCATAAGAGAAATCACATCCTGAAATCTTAGTAAAGTTACAAGCACAGAAGTTTGAGTGATTCTTTGTATCTACTACAACATCTTCTACAAGCACAGAATCACAGATAGTTCTAAAGCATGCACATCCATCGCCTATGTATATAAGAACTGTTTCAGAGGCCTCATTAGGACGAATTTCAAAATGACAGATGTTTTGCTCTGTGTCTAAACAGATATCCTGAGCTACGAGTGCATTGCTTTCACAGATGAGCCCTTGTTGTTCTCGGACAATACAGGATTCCAGATTAACAGTTTGCCATTTGTCATCAGACTGACGGGCCCATCCTCTATGTTCTGTAGGATAGAGAACAGCTCCGTCGTGGTTTAATCCTAATGCAATAACAGGGAAAACCGAATGTACAGAAGCATTGCGTATGGTTAAAACAAAAGCAGTGGCTGTGTTTGAAACAGGGTCATAGGTAAAGTTCACCAGGTTCCACCAGGATTGGAATTCTTTTTCAAAGTCAGTGGCACTGTCCCAGACTATTTTCCGAATTTCTGTGGGGAAAGTGCCTTCCTCGCCTTCTCTTATAATTGAGGCAGAGACTGACTGCATCCACAATTGTGCCTGGATACAGCTGAGGGCTAAGGAAACATTGTTTTCTGTAGCACTAAGTGCATCAATTACCAATTTGTGGTCATCCACATTCACTCTCTCCCAATTTAGTAATATGTTTGATAGCAGCCACTGGTGTGTTCACAAAAACCAATAAGAATGATTGCAGTGGTTGCTATAATTTCATAAAATCTCTAATTGTGGCAGCCAATTTATTCAAGTTCAGTTAATTTACATGTTATGTGTAATACCATCACCTGGTGTTACCATAAAGGGAAGGGAAAACATTATTTCTGTTGTCCATCACTAGCGTTATCATGGTGTCATGGTTTGACACTGGCACAATGCACAATGCCAGCGCCCCCATGAAAAGATACCTCTTCCCTGGTGTCTGCTGTGAGATGGGGCCAGGAATAAGCAAAGCAGGCTTCTAGCTTATGAATAGAGGGAACAAAAAGTTTATTAACTACACTACAAACAAGACACATACACACGCAGACACACACACACACAGACAATGAAAACTTCACAAAAGCATTTCCTCCTCCCCCTTACCAGATTCTCCCAATACATCTCTCAAAGTTCAACTCTCAGTCCATCATCACTCTGTAAATACTCAATCTTCAGTCTATCAAGAGCAGAAGTCCTTCTTGGGCCATGGTGACCTCTTCCTTTTCATGTCCAGTGCTCTCACCACATGAACATGGACTAGAGCTGCTTCGAGGGTTGTCTTTTTTAAGGATGCTTTGTCTCTTTCCAAAAAAAGCACAATCTCACCTTCGGGACATCCTTTGTCCCCCCCATATTTCTCTACACCCCTGGGGCCGGGGGGGTCTCCAACTGAACCCTCTCGGTCCGAGCCACCGCCTCCCCCTGGATGCAGCCTCTGTGTCACAAGGAAGCATGGTTCTGTCCATGGCTGACAAAAAGTGTCCAGCTACAGCTACTTCTTATCTCTTGCCATCTAGGGTTCTCTCACAACCCCGCACTCACAACACACCTGCCTATTTCTTGCTCCAGAAAGGGTCAATGCTCTGCAAGATTTTCATTGTCCAAACAGGGGTTAAAGGCTTCTACAGGCAGCCAGGCTCTTTCTCCGCTGCACCTTCCTCCCCTTCTCCACGAGCCGGGCATGCTGCCAACTCCGAGGCCTCAAGGCCACAGCCCCGTACAGTGAGCGCGGTTTCTGTCTCTCGTCTCCCGGGAGGGGGGGGGGGGCTGCCCAAATTTCTCGGCGGGGCTTCTCTCCTGGGGAGGGCTGCACAAGGCTCCTGGTACACCTCCACCCTTCCATCCCAGGGGCCTTCAAGCCCCTCTCTGTCCCAAAACTCAGCTTACCTCAAGGCGCAGGTCCCTTCCCCCGCCCAGCTGGCAGGGCCAGACGGGGGAGGCCTGACCAGCTCCCCAGCTAGAAACCAAAAGGAAGTTCCCAGGGGACAGCTCTGCTTTTAACCCCTGTGTTCTCAGAGGCGTAACCAATACCCCAATGGTCAAAACAGGTGCCAATTTCAGAATCTGAACACCCATTGGCCTCTGACCACTCCATTCCCAGAAAACCTATTTCCTGTCAAACCACCACACCCTCTTTCCTCCCTCTTTTCCTTTTTCTCCCCCTTTTTCTCTGGTCCCCCCTTACCAACGCTTTTCTGTTGAGATTTTTCAATAAAACTGTATTTGATTTTGTTGCTGCAAATCCCCTGTGCCTTTGTTGGTTATTTTTTGCACCTTAAAATCACCCCGTCATCTGTACCACTGGGACGGATCAGGACAGGACCCTCCAGCACTGGCACTGTAAAGAGCTCTGGAAAGGAGAGGGGAGGGGGATTTGTGACCCTGAGTCCCTGGGGAGGCGCTGTGGGGGTGTCAGGGTGGTGGCTGTGGGCTGCTCACCGTGCACTGTCACTGTCACTGGCGCTGACTGTGCCCACAGTGACACTTTGGAGTCCACCCGGCCCCCGCAGCTGTAGCGGCTGCTGTGGTTCAGCTGCAGAGGGGACAGGGACAGCTGGGTCCCATTGAGGGACCTCCCCACCTCTTTGTCCCCATGGTAGAATCGCACCCTGGTGACCGACATGTTCTCCCAGCGCCGGCAGTGCAGTGTCACCATGTCCCCATCCAGCAGCTCCTGCGCCAGCACCTGCAGCACCAGTTGGTCTGTGGGACACCGGAGTCTTAGGACACCTGAGGCATTCCATTTTCTCAAGGACACGCGAACTGGAACATATCCAGTGCACCAGGGGTCCCCAAATCCAGAACTGGTGTCCCTCCACTCTGCGATGCTCTGGGATGTCCCCGTGTGCAGGAGACGGCTCTGGTCACCTCACCAGGAGGTGACCAATGGAGCAGAGCCCACCCAGAGCCCCTGGGGTCCCCGCAGGTGCCGGGATGGAGACAACCAAACCCCCCTCACCATTTGAGACTGTCACCGGGGGGGCTGCACCCAGTGCCAGGTCTGTAACACGTGTAGGTGCCACTCTCGGTGACAGGGACGCAACCACTTCACTGTCACTGAGAGTGGCACCTACACGTGTGACAGACCCGGCACTGGGCTCAGCCCCCCCATGAGAGTCTCAGATGGTGAGAGGGCTTTGGGTGTCCCCAGCCTGGCACCCACAAGGATTTTAAGGGCTCTGGGTGGGGTCCACTCCATGGGTCAACTCCTGTGTGACCAGAGCCCATCCCCTGCATACGGGGACATCCCACAACATCCCAGTGTGGAGGGGCCCCTGTATTGGAACTGGGGACACTTAGTGTGCTGGCTGTGACCCACTGGGGGGGTCCCCATTGGGAGGTGCCTTCGGGACACTCCAAGCCCTCATGATGTGACGGGACCCACTTGTTCCCCAGACTGGCTGGTGCTGCAGGTGCCAGCACAGCCACTACTGGAGGGGGACAGGGTGACACTGCGCTGCCGGGGCCGGTGGAACAACCTGGTCACCTGGGTGTCTTTCCACCGTGAGAAGGAGCAGCTGGTGGAGCTCCGCAGTGGGACCGAGCTGACCCTGTTCCCTCTGCAGCTGCACCACAGTGGCAACTACAGGTGCAGGGGCTGGCTGAAAGACAGGGAGTGGGAGGTGTCCACACCGGTGACAGTGACTGTGCATGGTGAGAACCCCACAGCTGCCACCCCGAAACCCCCACAGCTCCACACCAAGGACTTGGGGTCGCTGTTCCCACTGCCTCCAATCTCCTGCCCTGAGCTCCTCCCTGTGCTGGTGCTGGTGGGTCCCCCCGAGCCCACCCAGGGGTCCCCCCTGACTCTCAGCTGCCTCAGCACCCCCAGCCCCCTGCAGCCCCGAGCCCCCCTCCTGCACGTGTTCTACCGGGATGGGCAGGTGGTGGGGGGCCCGCAGGGGTCCCCGCAGCTGCTGGTGCTGCCATGGGGGTCTCTCACTCGGGGAATTACAGCTGCCAGGTGCGCTCTGAGGGGGGATCTGTGTGGAAGAGCAGCGCCCGGCTCCGCATCACGGTGCACAGTGAGTGCGGGGATGGGCACGGGGAGCCCCCAGAGATGCCCCGAGTCCCCTGCCTGGGCACCTCCATGTCTCCCTGACACCTTTCTTGTGTCCCCATGCCTCCGCCCTGTGTCCCTCACCCCTCCCTGATGTGACCCCATCCACAAAATCCCCCATCTCACCCATCACCCCCATCCCTATCCCCCCACACCGGCTGCCAGCCCCTCCCTGTGGCCTCAGCCCTGTCTCTGTCCCCACAGTGCCCGTGGCCAATGCCACCATCACCCCCGGTCCCCTGTCACACCAGGTGCGTGCAGGTGACCCCGTGACCCTGCGCTGCTCAGTGCAGGTGGGCTCAGCCCCTGTCACCTTCACCTGGCTGCACAATGGGCAGGAGGTGGCCCGGGGTCCCCTCCTGGAGCTCAGGGACATCGATGTGGGACATTCGGGCACCTACCAGTGCGTGGCCACCAACCAGCTGGGACAGGACGGGCACCGCGTGTTCCGGGCACTCAGCCCTGAGCTGGCCCTGGAGGTGACAACTGGCTCACCCTGGGTCACAGGTGGGGTCATGCAGCTTCGCTGAGGTTTTCTGGACCCCAGGGTTCAGGGTGACCCTGATGTGTCCCCTCTGTCTCCCTCAGTGGCTGTGAATGTCGGCAGGCCCCTCTTGTTCCTGCTTCTGCTCCTGGCTGTCATCGGGGGCTGTCACTGGTGGCACCGCCGGGGTGGGTGACAATGGGGGGGATGGGGGCATGGAGTGAGGGGGTCCTTGAGATCAGGGATTCATTGGGAATTGGGGCTGCAGTGGGGATTTGGGTGTCCTGTGGGTGGGTGGAGCTGCCGTGGTCCCAGGAAGGTTCAGGGGTTCCAGGGTCCCCTCGGTCACCCCGTCCCCTTTTCCTTGCAGCTGCCAGGAAGCCCCAGGAAAGGTGAGTGGGGGTCTCGTGCCGGGACTCCACATTCCCCCTCCCCAGACACCACCCAGACCCCCCTTATCCCCACAGGACCCCCCCAGAGGAGGGGGCCATTCTGGACCCCTACGTGATAGGCACTGAGTGGGCAGGGGGTGAGTACAGTAGGTTACACAGGGACACATCACACACGGCTGTCACCCCCACCCAGGTCCCCACAACCAGTGTCACTCTCACAGTCCCCACGGGTGCCCCCAGCCCTGCCCCATCTCGGGATCCACAAGGGACCAACACGGAGCTGTCGGAACCCCACGAGGGACAGCGGGACCCCCGTGACTGTGAGAACGTGCTGTGACACTTGGGGCACTGGGGGCATCGATTCCCCTCAGAGGTCCCTTCTTCCTCTTCACAGCACCCCACAGGTCTCCTCATTCCCCCTCCCAGTGCCAGGGGGGGCACACGACATTTTTCCCTCTTATTGTACCAATAATGTCACTTTTTGGTTAAACTGTGTGAGAAACAAGGCTCACTTGTTAAAATTTGTAAATGTTAATAAGGAATAAAAGGGACAGGAAACAGCGTGCTGGGTGCTTGGCAACTGCCAGAGGCACACAGTTCACTACAACAATTCTTCTTATAAACCTTTTCATTGTATTGGGTAAACGCATTCTCAGGAGGGTTATACACATTCAAACATTCTTTCCAGTTCACATGTTCCAGGAATCCTTTTGCTTGGTTTGACCCTTGATTCATTTTCATAAAGTCCATGCCATACTGCAGATTAAATTTATTTCTTTTATGTCCTCACAAGGCCCCCCTGTTCTGTGGTTTGACAGCTCTTGACAGCTGAAGGGTCAGTGGTAAATTCCTCTTTGCATTCTTTCTTTTGATGTTTATTTACTTGCTTCTTTTCAATGTGTTCTCTCATAGAGATGAGATGCTCCACCAGTGCATTAAATCAAGATTATCTATTTCACAAAATTATCTGAGTTATTCTCAGCATTGTCACTTAGTTACACAAATAAAGGCATTAGCTACTTCTGCAACAGTTAATGTTGTAATACACAGCACATTGTCTCTATCTTGATCATTTGTGAGAGTCTAAACTGTAATATATTTCTCACACTAAAATAAATGTTCTACGCATGGATTAGGGTAAAAAGGCTGACAAATTGTAGTGTATCAAAAGCAGTTAAAAAGTGATTACAAACTGTATTATACCAAAATAATTTGGAAAAACCAATAAAATAGTGAAAGCCAATGACTACATAGTTATTCTTAACAGGGGGAAGGTGTATTGAAGGGTTTATTTAACTTCTCCTTCTCGTCCTCTGATTTTGTCAGCAATAAATTCAATTCATATCTCTAATTCCGAGGCAGTTTTACCCATGACAGGATTTGATGAGTGATCTCTCCCGGTCCTTGTCTCAACCCAGGAACCCTTTGCTCAATTTTCTCTCCCCATCCAGGTGCGGAGGGCAGTGAGAGAGCGGCTGTGGTGGGTGCGGGGCATCCGGCCACTGCCCATCCACGGCAAGGCAGGGAGGAGGAGGAGGGTCCAGGTCAGGCTGTTGAGCAGATTGGTGTGGGATTTGCAGTAGGGCTGGGGCTCTCTCAGTCCCTTGGGGACAGTGACAAAATGATCAATTGCTGCATTTCTGGACTGGTTCCCTCACAGCTGCCCCTGCATGGGGGTTTCCAGCCAGCCCTGCTCTGAAAACCATCAAAGGCCTCTCAGAGCCACTGCTTGGGCTCCCTTTGGGGTTTGTGCTTCTTGCAGGGCTGAGCAAACCACAGGCAGGCCTTTTTCCCCCACAGAATTCTCAGCTCTGCAGCAGCTCTAAAGCTGCCAGAATCAAAGCCAAGGGGGCAGGGGGGAGCCTCAGGTGCTGGCTGCCAGCTGGGGCTGGCCAGAGCAGGGCTGGGCAATGGCCATCCCTGTGCAGTGGGGCTGGGCCATGGCTGGGCCCCAACCCTGGATGGCCACTGGCTTCAAGGAGCAGGAGTTTGGGAGCTCCTTCCTGCTCAGGTCTCCATTCCCCAGCTGCTCTTGCTGGCTCAGATCCTGCAGGGGATGAGAAGAATGGAGAAGTCTGGACCCCTCCAGAGCTGCCATCCCCCAGGACAAGAGCCCCCTATCCAGCATGTGTCCCCTCTGGGACAGGATCCCCCCAGGACAGGAGCCCCCTGGATGGGCCCCCCAGGACAGACCCTGCCCCCCCCACCGTGTGACGCTCAGCACAAACGGCCTCTTCCTTTTTCTGCAGCAGAGAGAAAGTGAAAGTGTTTGGGGAGCACAGCTGGACACCCCCATCCCCCACAGCCTCCCCAGCCCTCCCTGCAGACCCCTCACCCCTGCTTCCTCCACCCTGGGCTTCCCCCAGCCCGTTCCAGGTGACCCCCTGGCTGCCAGCACCTTGTGGGGGCAGGACTGGGCCCTGGGTCACCCCAAATTCTGAGGCAACCAGGGAAGGAGCTGTGAACCACGGGCTCACCAAGCCACTGCCCATCCCTGGGACCTCCATTCCCCTGGAAATCAAAGCATGCGACCCCCATTTCTTGTGTCCCTCCCCTCTGCAACCTCCATCCCAGTACTGCCATTCCCCAGGATCTCCATGGCCCAGCACCCCATTCCCAAGGAACCCTCTCCAGTTCATTCCATCCCCTGCAATCCTCCTTCCCCCAGGACTTTGATTCTTCCAGGATTCCCGTTCCCACGGGAGCCCCTATTCCCCCAGCATCCCCATCCCATGACCCCAAATCCCTGGAGCCCACGTTCCCCTGGGACTCCCATCCCTGAGTCCCTCCAGCCCTGGGGACCCCCATTCCCATGGCACTCCTATCCCCGGTGACATCCCCTCTTCAGGACCCCCATTCCCAGGGACCCCATCCCTGGCTCCCCAAACCCCTGAGCCCCGCACTCCTGGGAACTCCATGTCCCACCATGTCCACCCAGCCTTGTCCCCATCCTGTTCCCACCCTTCCCACAGCTTGTCCCCATGGCCACATCCCCATGATCCTGTGCTTGTGGTCACCCTGCCCCCACCAAGGGCCACCAACACGTGAGGACAAGACCTGACCTCGCTTCCTTCCTCTTCATCCAAAAAGCCACCATCGAGGGGACAGCCACCCCGGGCAGCGAGTGACAGCCAGTGCACATGGCTGGGGACACCAGGATGGCCGGGAAGGTGGCACTGCTCCTGTGGGGTGAGTGCCCCGGGCACGGGCCTGACACCCCAGGGATAGGGAGGGGAGGGGGCACAGGGGGCTGTGGGGTCCCCTGAGATCCCCAAGGCCAGCAGAGCGAGAGCATGAGGTGACCGGAGCCATGGGGTGGCTGTGGGAAGGGGAAAAGGAATGAGGGGACAATAACAGGGGGTCAGGGATTTGAAGAGGCAACATGGGGCAGGTGGGGGTGACCTGTGCCAGCACGGGGTGGCCGTGGCATCCCCAGTTACGGGGTGTCCAGAGTGTGCCTGTCCCCAAGGGGTCCCTGTCACACAAGGACACTTTGGGCACATCCCCCACACACCATTCTCCTGTGCCTCTGTCCCCATGACCCTCACCCAGCCCTGTCCCTTCTCCCTTCCAGCCCAGACCCTCGGCCTCGCTGGTGAGTCCTCGGGGGATGCCATGGCCCCACCCCGCTGTCCCCAGCCCCTCACTGGCCCTGGGAGGCTGGTGTCCCCTGTCACCCACAGGTGCCCAGACCACCCAGCTCCTGGTGGAGCCCCCCTGGAGGCCGGCGGTGCTGTGGGAACGGGTGACACTGACCTGCCAGGGCTTGGGGACCGCTGGTGCCACCACCTGGTACAAGGACGGGAAGCGCTGGGGGCAGCACAGACAAGACCAACTCATTGTCACCGAGGGTGGCACCTACACGTGTGACAGACCCGGCACTGGGCGCAGCCCCCCGGTGACAGTCTTACATGGTGAGGGGGGTTTGGGTGTCCCCAGCCTGGCACCCGCAGGGACCCCGAGGGCTCTGGGTGGGCTCTGCTCCATGGGTCACCTCCTGTGTGACCAGAGCCTGTCCCCTGCTCTGGGGACATCCCAGAGCATCCCTGTGCAAGGAGACTTCTCACTCACATTGGGTGGCTCCTGGTGCCTCCCGGTGCCATCATGACCCTCCTGATGGCCCTGGTGTGACAGGTCCCCTCTGTCCCTCAGGCTGGCTGGTGCTGCAGGTGCCAGCGCGGGCGCTGCTGGAGGGGGACACGGTGACACTGCGCTGCCGGAGCTGGCAGAACAAACCACTCACGGATGTGTACTTCTACCATGATGGGAAGAAACTGGAGGGGCTCCATGATGGGGCCGAGCTGTCCCTGTCCCCTCTGAAGCTGCACCACAGCGGCCGCTACCTCTGTGGGGGCCGGGTGGTGTCACAGTGGAGAGAGTCGGAGCTGGTGACAGTGACAGTGCACAGTGAGTGCAGGGATGGGGACAGGGAACCCGACATCCTCCAAGGGTTTCCCCACCGCTGCCTGAATCCTTCATCCCTCCCTTTACTCCTCCCTGGGTCACACAAAATTGCCCAAGTCCCTCTTGGTTTCCCCCAGGACTGCCCAGTTCCCCCTGCAGATCCCTCCTCCCTCTCTTTGTCCTCCCCATCCCTCCCTGGATTCCCCACCCCTTCCAAGGTCCCTGCTCCACCCTCTGGTCTCTCTGCCTTCCCTGGAACCTCCCGCCCATCTCTAAACCCCAAATCATTCCCTGAGGCTCCTCAGTCTCTGGTCTGCTTCCCCATCCCTGCCTGGGCCTCTCCCCCTTTCCACGGGGTCTCACCATTGTCCCCAGGTCCCAACGTGCCTCCCAGGGTCCCCTTCTGCTCACTGGGATCCTCTCCGCTCACCTCCAATCCCCCTCTTTCCCCTCCCGTGTCCCCCACCCCTCCTGCGTCCCCAATCCCTCTGTGTCCCTCCCACAGGGGTCCCGCTCTTGGGGGTGTCCCTGTCAGCACAGCCCCCCAGGGCACAGGTGGCACTCGGGGACAGCCTGGTGCTGAGCTGCGCAGTGGCCACGGGGACAGGTCCCCTGTCCTTCTCCTGGCACCGGGAGGGCTCGGGGACACTACTGGGCACCAGCCCCCACCTGGAGCTTCGTGACGTTGGGGACAATGACAGCGGCCAGTACCGGTGCCGGGTCAGCAACGGGGACAGCGTGGCCGAGAGTGACCCCCTGAATGTCACCGTCCTGGGTGAGCGGGACACTCGGTCTGGGGGTGACCCCACCCACGGCACCCCCACCCAACCTCACCATGTGCCAGCCCCGTCTCTGTCCCCACAGTGCCCGTGGCCAATGCCACCATCACACCCGGTCCCCTGTCACACCAGGTGTGTGCAGGTGACCCCGTGATCTTGCACTGCTTAGTGCAGGTGGGCTCAGCCCCTGTCACCTTCACCTGGCTGCACAATGGGCAGGAGGTGGCCCGGGGTCCCCTCCTGGAGCTCAGGGCCATCGATGTGGGACATTCGGGCACCTACCAGTGCGTGGCCACCAACCAGCTGGGACAGGACGGGCACCGCGTGTTCCGGGCACTCAGCCCTGAGCTGGCCCTGGAAGTGACACCTGGCTCACCCTGGGTAACAGGTGGGGTCACACAGGGTCACCAGGGAGTGCAGGACCCCTGGGGCGATGGGTGACCCTGAGGTGTCCCCCTCTGTTTCTTGCAGTGGCTGCAGGGGTCGGTGGGGCCCTTTTGTTCCTGCTCCTGCTCGTGGGTGTCATTGTGGCCTGGCACCGGTGGCACCGTGTGGGTGGGTGACAATGGGGGGACAGGGGTCATGGAGAGAGATGGGAGGGCCCCAGAGTTGTGGAGCCATAGGGCGGCACCCACAGACCCTGACTTGGGCAGGGCTGAGCCCTCAGGGACCACGGCTCAGAGCCCTGGGGAACTGTTGGAGGGTCCTGCAGGGATGTTGGGGGTTCTACCAGGGGTCCCCCTCCCTGCCAGGCTCGGGGTTCGGGGGGGTCAGGCTGTTGGTGCAAGTGGGGTGGGAGAGAGGGATACTGGGGGGCATCAGGGATACTGGGGGGGCCTGGGGAGAATTGTGTGTCTGGTGGTGGTTCAGCATTCCCAAGGGTGGATGGGGGCCCCTGGGTCTCCAAAGTCACCCCTCCAGTTTTCCTTTGCAGATGCCAGGAAGCACCAGGAAAGGTGAGTGCAGCCTCCAGCCATGATACACCTTTTACCCAAAGCCCCAGCACCTCCCATCCCCTTCCACACACCCCCTTATTCCCACAGGGCCCCCCCAGACCCCCTGGCACCCCCGCTGGAGGATCCTCAGGCGACGTACATGGAGCTGCACAGGCAACCGTGGGAACCCAGTGACATCTATGACAATCTACACCAAAAGTTGTGATGCTCTGGGAAGCGGGAGGCACTGGGTGACACTGGGGGTGCTCCCTGCATGGCTCCTGTGGTTGCCCATCCTTCCAAGGGAGGTGGTCCTGGGTCAGGGGGAGGCTACACAGGGCACCCTGTGCTCCCCATTTCCTCTCCCAGTACCCCCAAGGGCTCCCCCATCCCTTTGCTCGTACCTGCAGGGGCTCCCCAGCCCCATCCAAGTGCCCAAGTACCCTCAGGGACTGCCCCACTCTCTCCCCACAGTGCTTGCAGTACACCCAGGGCTTCCCCATTCCCCCTCCCACTACCCCTGTCCCATCCTGCTGTAAAAGGGGGAGTCGGGGAGGATTCTTGCTGAAAGGTTTCTCAGATGAAAATGAAGCACAAACACGGCAATATTATATCTGAGAAGTGTTTATTGATAAAGGAGGGTAAGTGTTCTTACCGAAGGGGGAGAGAAGGGAGTAGAAAGGGAAAAGGATCGAGAGAGAAACAGAAGACAGGGACAGCGTTACCGCAAGGAGCCCGGGCGCTCTGTGGCATCAGCTCGGCAGATGGAGTGTGTGTGCTGCAAGCCAGGGCGAGCCCACATGGCTTTTGTGAGTGGCTGGGTGTGATTTCCAAGGACGGCACCTGCGTGTCTCTGGCATGGCGAGCGATGGCTGCAGGCTGGCTGCTGCGGGCTGGCTGCGGGCTGGTGCTGCGGCACTGGGGGCTCTGGGCTGGGGCCGCGGGCTGGGGCTGCGCTGGGCAGGTGCAGCAGGCTCGGGGCTGTGGGCAGCGTGGGAAACGCGGCAGAGGCGGCGGGAGGGTGCAGGCAGCATCCGCTCCATCGGGGAAGCAATGAAGGAACGTCCGGGACGAGCAGGAATGAGCTGCCTCGGGGAAGCAGCGAAGCAGGGAAGAACGGGTGCGGACAGGGAAGAAGGACACCGGGTGGAAAAGGCAAAGGGGGGAGTGTCGGTGATATTTTTGCCCGATGTCCGGGAGGAATGATGCATCTGGCTCCATCTTATCAGAAGGCTAATTAATTACTTTATTATACTATATTATTCTATATAATCTTACATTATATCTAAACTGAATCTGCCAAGCACTCAACTGCACTCCACTGCACACAATCTCATGACTGTCAGCCAACAGTCCCCCCACACACACAGACCTGGATTCAATTGGTCAGTGAATCAAAACACTCACACCAGAATCCAATCACCAATTCCCTTCAGGTAAACAATCTTCCACAATGCATTCCACTTGTGAAAAACACAGGTGCAGAAAATGAGATGAGAACTGTTTGGATCATTCTTTGCTTCTCTCGCTGCTTCTCCCAGATTCAGAGAATGTCAATCCCACAGGGGAGGAGGGCCAAACTGACCCTCTGAGCGAGCCCCTGATCCCTCCAAGAAACCCAAAGCAAAACGCTCCTGCTGTGTCACAGTTTGCTGCTTTTATTTGCAAAGGCTCCTCCCACAGCCCCATTTCCCGGGCATTTTTTCCCAGACATTTTTCCCGGGCATCTGTCCCACCAGCCAGGGGGGTCACTCACAGCCGATCACTGAAGCTTTCTCTCCCCTGATTCTCTGTTGTGTGAAGCCTCACCAGGGACAGGGTTCCCAGCACATGCACAACCCACAGAGTCATTTTTCACCTCATGTGCAGCATATCTTAAGACATAAATCAAATTCAGATTTGTTCCTCTTAACCCCAGTGTGCTTAGTGGCTCTGCAATCCCCCTCCCAGTGCTCCCACTAAGGTGGCTTACTGGTGCCCGTCCCAGTTCCAAGGGGGCACAGGACCTGGTTCCCTGCTCCTGGGACAAAAATGCAGCTCTTTGGATAAACTGGCAGAAATGGTGTTTCTTTGTTCAGCTCTGTCAAGGAAGCTGAACAAGGTGGGAACCTCCCTTAGAATGGAAAATAGGACCCCCATCCCTCTGACCTATTATAACTTTGAAATTATGGGGCTTTTAGGTAAAGATGTGGGAACAGGAATAACAGTTCTTTACTAGTATGTGTTGTGAGAAATAAGTTAATGGAAGCTGACTTTCACTGGATATTATCTGAATTGGTATTACATTATTGATTATATTGATGATTAAATATTGTGATGTTGTTGGAACAGTGATGTGTATTGTGGAGTGGCTGATGTTGTTGGGGTGGCCATGCAAGGGTGGGGCCCAGCCATGGCCCAGCCCCACTGCACAGGGATGGCCATTGCCCAGCCCTGCTCTGGCCAGCCCCAGCTGGCAGCCAGCACCTGAGGCTCCCCCCTGCCCCCTTGGCTTTGATTCTGGCAGCTTTAGAGCTGCTGCAGAGGTGAGAATTCTGTGGGGGAAAAAGGCCTGCCTGTGGTTTGCTCAGCCCTGCAAGAAGCACAAACCCCAAAGGGAGCCCAAGCAGTGGCTCTGAGAGGCCTTTGATGGTTTTGAGAGCAGGGCTGGCTGGAAACTGCCCCTGCAGGGGCGGGTTTGGGGGAACCAATCTGGAAATGCAGCAATTGATCATTTGTCCCTTTGCCCAAGGGACTGAGAGAGCCCCAGCACTACTGCAAATCCCACACCAATCTGCTCAACAATCTGACCTGGACCCTCCTCCTCCTCCCTGCCTTGCCGTGGATGGACAGTGGCCGGATGCCCCGCACCCACCACAGCCACTCTCTCACTGCCCTCCGCACCTGGATGGGGAGAGAAAATTGAGCAAAGGGTTCCTGGGTTGAGACAAGGACCAGGAGAGATCACTCATCAAATCCTGTCATGGGTAAAACTGCCTCGGAATTAGAGATATGAATTGAATTTATTGCTGGCAAAATCAGAGCAGGATAAGCAAGTCAAATAAACCCGTCCATTTCCATATACCTTCTCCCTGTCATGAATAACTTTGTAGTCATTGGCTTTCACTATTTTATTGGTTTTTCCAAATTATTTTGGTATAATACAATTTGTAATCACTTTTTAAGTGCTTTTGATACACTACAAATTTGTCAGCCTTTTATCCTAATCCCTGTGTAGAACATATATTTTAGTGTGAGAAATATATTATAGTTTAGACTCTCACAAAATATCAAGATAGAGACAATGTGCTGTGTATTACAACATTAACTGTTGCAGAAGTAGCTAATGCCTTTATTTGTGTAACTAAGTGACAATGCTGAGAATAACTCAGATAATTTTGTGAAATAGATAATGTTGATTTAATGCACTGGTGGAGTATCTCATCTCTATGAGAAGAACACATTGAAAAGAAGCAAGTAAATAAGCATCAAAAGAAAGAATGCAAAGAGGAATTTACCACTGACCCTTCAGTTATCAAGGACTGTCAAACCACAGAACAGGGGGGCCTTGTGAGGACATAAAAGAAATAAATTGAATCTGCAGTATGGCATGTACTTTATGAAAATGAATCAAGGGTCAAACCAAGCAAAAGGATTCCTGGAACATGTGAACTGGAAAGAATGTTTGAATATGTGTAACTCTCCTGAGAATGTATTTAGCCAATACAATGAAAAGGTATGTAAGGAGAATTGTTGTAGTTTACTGAGGGCCTCTGGCAGTTGCCAAGCACCCAGCAGGATATTTCCTGTCCCTTTTATCCCTTATTAAACATTTACAAATTTTAAAGAGTGAGCCTTGTTTCTCTCACAGTTTAACCAAAAAGCTGCATTTTGGGTACAATAAGAGTGAAAAATGTCGTGTGCCCCCCCCCGGCACTGGGAGGGGGAAGGAGGAGCCCCGTGGGGTGCTGTGAAGAGGAAGAAGAGACCCCTGAGGGGAATCGATGTCCCCAGTGCCCCCAGTGTCACAGCACGTTCTCGTAGTCACGGGGGTCCTATTGTCCCATGTAGGGTCCCGACCGCTCTGCGTTGGTCACTTGTTGATCCCGAGGTGGGGCAGGGCTGGGGACACCCGTGGGGGCTGTGAGAGTGACATCAGTTGTGGGCACCTTGGTGGGGTTTGACACCCGTGGGTGATGTGTCCGTGTCCCCCCCCAGAATTCTCCCACTGCCCACTCAGTGCCCATGACGTGGGGGTCCATCACGGCCCCCTCCTCCAGGGGGTCCTGTAGGGATAAGGAGGGGGGTCTGGGTGGTGTCTGGGGAAGGGAAAAGGGGAGTCCTGGCCTGAGCCCCCCACTCACCTGTCCTGCAGCTTCCTGGTTTCTGCAAGGGAAAGGGGAGGGGGTGACCGAGGGGACACCGGGACCCTGAACCTTCCTGGGACCTCAGCAGCTCCAACCATCCATGGGACCCCGAAATCCCTGCTGCGGCCCTGATTCCCAATGAACCCCTGATTGCCCCAGACACTCTGAGCACCCCTGAAGCCCCCCAGAACTTCTGCACCACTGCAGGGCCCCAACCCCCCTGGTGCCCCCAACCCTCTGAGCCCCCAGAACCCCAAAACTGGCAGGGAGGGGCACCCCCAAACTCCCCCAGGACCCCAGAAAGATCCCCCAACATCCCTGCACAGCCCTCCAGGAGCTCCCCAAACCCTCCAGGACCTCCCAGTGCCACCCCAATGTTCCTCGAAGCCCACCCAGGGATGGCCCTGGAGCCCAACCAAGGCTTTCCAAATTCCCCCCAAACCCCCCAGGACCCCCAGCCGAGGTCACTGCGGGCTCAGTGTCCCCCAGCTCAGGGGCCCTGGGTGCTGCTGATCTCTGCCCCCACTCTGGGGGCTTCCCCTCACTCCAGGACCCCCATCCCCCCCATTGTCACCCACCCCGGTGGTGCCACCAGTGACAGCCCCCGATGACAGCCAGGAGCAGGAGCAGGAACAGGAGGGTCCTGCCGACATTCACAGCCACTGCTGGGGACAGAGGGGACACATCGGGATCACTCTGAACCCTGGGGGTCTGGGACACCCCGGCGACCCCGTGTGACCCCACCTGTGACCCAGGGTGAGCCAGGTGTCACTGTCAAGGCCAGCTCAGGGCTGAGTGCCCGGAACACGCGGTGCCCGTCCTGTCCCAGCTGGTTGGTGGCCACGCACTGGTAGGTGCCCGAATGTCCCACATCGATGTCCCTGAGCTCCAGGAGGGGACCCTGGGCCACCTCCTGCCCATTGTGCAGCCAGGTGAAGGTGACAGGGGCTGAGCCCACCTGCACTGAGCAGCGCAGGGTCACGGGGTCACCTGCACACACCTGGTGTGACAGGGGACCGGGGGTGATGGTGGCATTGGCCACGGGCACTGCGGGGACAGAGACAGGGCTGAGGCCACAGGGAGGGGCTGGCAGCCGGTGTGGGGGGATAGGGATGGGGGTGATGGGTGTGATTTTGGGATGTCGGGGATGGCATCACACCACAGAGGGGTGAGGGGACCAGGGGAGTGGTGGGGGACACAAGGAAGGTGTCTAGGGCACATGGAGGTGCCCACGCAGGGGGTCCAAGGAGGCTGTGGGGGCTCCCCGTGCCCATCCCCGCACTCACTGTGCACCGTGATGCGGAGCCGGGCGCTGCTCTTCCGCACAGCCCCCCCCTCGGAGCGCACCTGGCAGCTGTAATTCCCCGAGTGAGAGACCCCCACAGCGGGCACCAGCAGCTGCAGGGACCCCTGCGGGCCCCCCACCACCTGCCCGTCCCGGTAGAACACGTGCAGGAGGGGGGCTCGGGGCCGCAGGGGGCTGGGGGTGCTGAGGCAGCTGAGAGTCAGGGTCCCAGGGTGGGTTTGGGGGGACCTTGCAGCGCCGGCACCGAGAAGAGCTCTGAGAAGGAGAGGGGAGGTGAGGACTGTGACTCTGAGTGCACTGGGAATTGGCTTTGGGGGTGTCAGGGGATTGGAGTTCCAGCCATGGGGGTGCTCACCGTGCACTGTCGCTGTCAACGGTGCCGAGAGCATCCACGATGACGCATTGGAGCTCACCCTGCCCCCGCAGCTGTAGATGCCGCTGTGGCTCAGCTGCAGAGGGGACAGGGACAGCTCGGCCCCATTGAGGCACCTCCCCACCTCCTTGTCCCTGTGGTAGAATTGCACCTCGGTGACCGGCATGTCCCGCCAGGCCCAGCAGCGCAGTGTCACCGTGTCCCCCTCCAGCAGCACCCATGCCGACACCTGCAGCACCAACCGGGCTGTGGGACACGTGGGTCCTGTCACACTGGGGGGTCCCGTTTTCATGGGAATCCCTCCACTGGGTCACCCCCAGTGCACCAGGGGTCCCCACTTCCAACACTGGGGTCCCCCACACTGGGATGCTCTGGGCTGCTTACCTTGCACTGTCACTGTCACCGGCGCTGACTCCTGCGATCCCCAGTAGTCCAACTGGCCCTTGCAGAGGTAGCGGCCACTTTGACTCAGCTGCAGAGGGGACAGGGACAGCTTGGTCACATCACAGAGTCGCCCTGGTTTCTTCCCCTCGCAGTAGAAGGACACCGAGGCGACCCTGCAGTTCCCCCAGCCCCGGCAGCGCAGTGTCACCGTGTCCCCCTCCAGCAGCGCCCGTGCCGGCACCTGCAGCACAAGCCAGTCTGGGGGACAGAGGGGTCCTGTCACACCCAATGGCACCGGGACCCCCCACTGGGTCACACCCAGAGCACCAGGGGTCCCCAATTCCAACACGGGTGTGCCCCACACTGGGATGCTCTGGGATGTCCCCAGAGCAGGGGATGGGCTCTGTCACACAGGAGGTGACCCATGGAGCAGAGCCCACCCCAGCCCTTAGGGTCCCCCGGGGCAAGGGTGGGGACAACCCAAACAAACCCCCTCACCATTTGAAACAGTCATGGGGGGGCTGAGCCCACTGCCAGGTCTGTCACACGTGTAGGTGCCACTCTGGGTGGCACTGTCGGTGTTGTCTCCCTGCCTCCCAGTGCTGCCATCCTTGTACCAGGTGGTGGCCCGGCGGTCCCGAGCCCTGGCAGGTCATGTCACCCGGTCCCACAGCACCGCCGCCTCCAGGGGGCTCTACCAGGAGCTGGGTGGCTGGGCACCTGTGGGTGACAGGGACCACAGCCTGCCAGGGCCAGCGTGGGGCTGGGGACAGCAGGGTGGGGCCATGGCATCCCCCGAGGACTCACCAGCGAGCCGAGGGTCTGGGCTGGAAGGAGGGAGAAGGGACAGGGCTGGGTTGGGGTGGCACCGTGGGGACAGAGAGGCGCATGGGGTAAAGGGGGTGGGGGCTGCCCCCAACTGCCCTAATGGGACAGCAGTTCCTGTGAGAAAGTGCATGTGCGTGGTCCCCAAAAGATTTGGAGTGGCAGGGGGACATGTCTGTGTCACACCCACCATGCACCACATCCATGTGGCACAGACACCTTGGGAACAGGGACATCGAGCCACCCTGGGCTGAGGCAGAACATGGGGACACTGTGGACACCCCGGCATGAGGACACACAGACACGCCCATGCTGGCCCAGGTCACCCCCCAGCAGCTCATGATCCCATCCCCATGACCCATCCCCATGGCCCATCCTCACCATTCTTGTCCCCTTCTGTCCCTGCAATCCAGTTCCCTTTTCCCTATCCCCAGAGCTACCTGAGCCCAAAGGTGCCAGTCCCCACATTCCTGTCCCACATCCCCATCCCAAATTCCTCCTGCCCCCTGTTCCTGTCCCCAAATCCCCCCTACATCCCCAGTCCCACCAAGGACCACTGTGGGTAACATGGACTGGCACTGCTGGCATTGGGGACCCAAGGGGACCCCACAGCCCCCCTGTGCCCCCTCCCCTCCCTAACCCAGGGGTGTCAGGCCTGTGCCCGGGGCACTCACCCCACAGGAGCAGCGCCACCCTTCTGGCCATCCCGGTGTCCCCAGCCATGTGGACTGGCTGTCACTCACTGCTGGGATTGGCTGTCCCCTCGGTGGTGGCTCTTTGGCCAAAGGGGAAGGAAGCGAGGTCAGGTCTCACCCCTCATGCGTAGGTGGCACCTGGTGGGGGCAGGGTGCCACAAGCTGGGCACAGGCTGTGGGCAGTGGGGACAGGATGGGGACAGGCTGTGGGTGGACAAGCTGGGACATGGGGTTCCCAGGAGTGGGGGGTCAGGGGTTTGGGGACCCAGGGATGAGTGTCCATGGGAATAAGGATCCCAGAAATGGCGTCCCTGGGAATGGAGGTACTGAGGAGGGGGAGTCACTGGGAATGGGGGTCCCCAATGTTGAGGAGACTCAGGGATGGGAGGCCCAGGGGAAGGTGGGCTCCAGGGATTTAGGTCAGGGGATGGGGATGCTGGGGGAGTGGGGGGTCCTGTGGGAATGGGGGTCCTGGGAGAATCAAGGTCCTGGCGGGGGGAGGATTTCAGGGGATGGAATGAACAGGAGAGGGTTCCTTGGGAATGGGGGTCCCGGGCCATGGGGATCCTGCAATGTCAGTATGGGGGACGGGTTCCAGAGAGGAGGGGACATAAGCAATGGGGTACACATGATTTAATTTCCAGGGGACGGGAAGTGCCAGGGACGGGCAGTGGCTGGATGGGCCTGTAGGTCTCAGCTCCTTCCCTGGTTGCCTCAGATTTTGGGTGACTCAGGGCCCAGCAGAGCCCCCACAAGTTGCTGGTGACCTGGGGGTCCTCCCAGAGAGATTCTGAGGGGCTCTGGGTCTGTGGAGCTGCTGCAAAGGTGAAAATTCTATGGGGGAAAAAGGCCTGGCTGTGGTTTGCTCAGCCCTGCAAGAAGGCACAACCCAAAGGGAGCCCAAGCAGTGGCTCTGCGAGGGCCTTTGATGGTTTTCAGAGCAGGGCTGGCTGAAACCCCCC
>CM032377.1:2954779-2982027 GCA_019023105.1 Diglossa brunneiventris
CAAGGGCCACCTCCACGTGGGGACGGACGTGACCTCGCTTCCTTCCCCTTCATCCGAAGAGCCGCCAGCCAGGGGAGCGGTGGCACAGCAGCGAGTGACAGCCAGTGCACATGGCTGGGGACACCGGGATGGCCGGGAAGGTGGCGCTGCTCCTGTGGGGTGAGTGCCCGGGCACGGGCCTGACACCCTGGGGATGGGCCCAGGTGAGGCAGAGACTGGTGGGGAGGGGGCACAGGGGGGCTGTGGGGTCCATGAGGTCCCAAGGGCAGCAGAGCCAGAGCAGGGCATGGAGACCAGTGTGACCAGAGTTGTGGGGTGGCTTAGGGACAGAAACTGGGGAACTGGGATGTGGGGACAGGAACAGGGGATAGAGATGTGGGGACAAGGGATGTGGCAGAAGGAGCCTTGGGCCTTGGGTAGCTGTGGGGACAGGACAGGGGAACAGGGATGCAGGGACAGGGACAAGGGTCACGTAGCATGGGGATGGGCTGGACGACAGGTGCCATGGAATGGGATCATGGCACAGGGCCATGGGGTTGTGGCCATGGGGACAGGTGCTGTAGGACTGGTGGAGGTGACCTGTGCAAACATGGGGTGTCCACAGTGTCCCATGACCCCCACCCAGCCCTGTCCCTTCTCCCTTCCAGCCCAGACCCTCGGCCTCGCTGGTGAGTCCTCAGGGGATGCCATGGCCCCACCCTGCTGTCCCCAGCCCCACACTGCCCTGGCAGGCTGGTGTTCCCTGTCCCCCACAGGTGCCCAGACCACCCAGCTCCTGGTGGAGCCCCCCTGGATGCCGGCGGTGCTGTGGGACCGGGTGACACTGACCTGCCAGGGCTCGGGGACCGCCAGTGCCACCACCTGGTACAAGAACGGGCAGCAATGGGGGCAGGAGGGAGGCAACACTTCACTGTCACTGAGAGTGGCACCTACACGTGTGACAGACCCGGCAGTGGGCTCAGCCGCCCTGTGAACGTCTCAGATGGTGAGGGGTTTGTGTCCCAGCCTGGCACCACGGGAACCCCGAGGGACTCTGGTGGGCTCCCACTCCATGGGTCACCCTCTGGTGTGACCAGAGCTGTGCCCTACACACAGGACATCCCAGAGCATCCCAGTTGGGTGGGACCTCGTGTTGAAATTGGGGAAGCCTGGTGCACTGGCTGTGACCCAATATGGGGGTCCCAGTGACATCAGGACTCTCCAGACCACTGTGATGTGACGGCACCCCTCTGCCCCCAGAGCAGCTGGTGCTGCAGGTGCCGGCGCGGGCACTGCTGGAGGGGGAACGCTGACACTGCGCTGCCGGTACAGGGCCGGACAAGTGTTTGATTCGGTGTTCTTCTACCATGAGGAGACGGAACTGAGGGGGACTCCACAATGGGACTGAGCTGTCCCTGTCCCCTCTGCAGCTGAACCACAGCGGCCGCTACCGCTGCAAGACCGGGTGAACAACGGGGTATCATGGGATGGGAGGAGTCAGTGCCAGTGCCAGTGACAGTGCATGGTGAGCACCTGACAGCACCACCCCGACAGCCCCACAGCCCTCGCCAGGGACTCGGGGTCACTGCTCCCACAGTCCCCCATCTCCTGCCCTAAGCTCATCTGGGTGGCGGTGCTGGAGGGTCCCCCAAACCACCCTGGGGTCCCCCCTGACTCTCAGCTGCCTCAGCACCCTCAGCCCCCTGCGGCCCCGAGCCCCCCTCCTGCACGTGTTCTACCGGGACGGGCAGGTGGTGGGGGGCCGCAGGGGTCCCTGCAGCTGCTGGTGCCCGCCGTGGGGGCTCTCACTCGGGGAATTACAGCTGCCAGGTGCGCTCCGAGGGGGGGGCCGTGCGGAAAGAGCAGCGCCCGGCTCCGCATCACGGTGCACAGTGAGTGCGGGGATGGGCACGGGGAGCCCCCAGAGACGCCCGAGTCCCTGCCTGGGCACCTCCATGTCCCCCAGACACCTATCTTGGGTTCCCCAGCCTCTGTCCTTTGTCCCCTCACCTCCGTGATGTGACCCCATCTATGACATCCCCCATCACACCCATCCCCTTCAATCCCCTATCCTCACACTGCCTTCCAGCCCCTCCCTCCAGCCTCAGCCCTGTCTCTGTCCCGCAGTGCCCGTGGCCAATGCCACCATCACCCTCCATCCCCTGTCACACCAGCTGCACCCAGGTGACCCATGGACCCTGCACTGCTCAGTGCAGGTGGGCTCAGCCCCTGTCACCTTCACCTGGCTGCACAACGGCCAGAAGGTGCCCAGGGTCCCCCTGCAACTCGGGGCCATTGATGAGGGACACTCAGGCACCTACCAGTGCGTGGCCACCAACCAGCTGGATGGGCACCAGGCACTCAGCCCTGAGCTGGCACTGAAGGTGACACCGTGGGGACACAGGGATACAGGTAAGGTTACGCATGGTCACCAGGGAGTGCAGGACCCCTGGGGTGATGGGTGACCCTGATGTGTCCCCCTCTGTTTCTTGCAGTGGCCGCAGGGGTCGGTGGGGCCCTTTTGTTCCTGCTCCTGCTCGTGGGTGTCATTGTGGCCGGGCACTGGTGGCACCGTGTGGGTGGGTGACAATGGGGGGACAGGGGTCATGGAGAGAGGTGGGAAGGCACACAGAGAAGCGGGGGCCATAGGGCAGCACCCACATACCCTGGCTTGGGAGAGGCTGAGCCCCCAGTGACCATGGCTCAGAGCCCTGGGGAGCTGTTGGAGGGTCCTGCAGGGATGTTGGGGGTTCTATCAGGGGTCCCCCTCCCTGCCAGGCTCAGGGTTCTGGGGACTCAGGGTGTTGGTGCAAGTGGGGTGGGTCAGGGATACTGGGGGGCATCAGGGATACTGGGGGGGCCTGGGGAGAATTGTGTGTCTGGTGGTGGTTCAGCATTCCCAAGGGTGGATGGGGGCCCCTGGCTCTCCAAAGTCACCCCTCCAGTTTTCCTTTGCAGATGCCAGGAAGCACCAGGAAAGGTGGGTGCAGCCTCCAGCCATGATACACCTTTTACCCAAAGCCCCAGCACCTCCCATCCCCTTCCACACACCCCCTTATTCCCACAGGGCCCCCCCAGACCCCCTGGCACCCCCGCTGGAGGATCCTCAGGCGACGTACATGGAGCTGCACAGGCAACCGTGGGAACCCAGTGACATCTATGACAATCTACACCAAAAGTTGTGATGCTCTGGGAAGCGGGAGGCACTGGGTGACACTGGGGGTGCTCCCTGCATGGCTCCTGTGGTTGCCCATCCTTCCAAGGGAGGTGGTCATGGGTCAGGGGGAGGCTACACAGGGCACCCTGTGCTCCCCATTTCCTCTCCCAGTACCCCCAAGGGCTCCCCCATCCCTTTGCTCGTACCTGCAGGGGCTCCCCAGCCCCATCCAAGTGCCCAAGTACCCTCAGGGACTGCCCCACTCTCTCCCCACAGTGCTTGCAGTACACCCAGGGCTTCCCCATTCCCCCTCCCACTACCCCTGTCCCATCCTGCTGTAAAAGGGGGAGTCGGGGAGGATTCTTGCTGAAAGGTTTCTCAGATGAAAATGAAGCACAAACACGGCAATATTATATCTGAGAAGTGTTTATTGATAAAGGAGGGTAAGTGTTCTTACCGAAGGGGGAGAGAAGGGAGTAGAAAGGGAAAAGGATCGAGAGAGAAGCAGAAGACAGGGACAGCGTTACCGCAAGGAGCCCGGGCGCTCTGTGGCATCAGCTCGGCAGATGGAGTGTGTGTGCTGCAAGCCAGGGCGAGCCCACATGGCTTTTGTGAGTGGCTGGGTGTGATTTCCAAGGACGGCACCTGCGTGTCTCTGGCATGGCGAGCGATGGCTGCAGGCTGGCTGCTGCGGGCTGGCTGCGGGCTGGTGCTGCGGCACTGGGGGCTCTGGGCTGGGGCCGCGGGCTGGGGCTGCGCTGGGCAGGTGCAGCAGGCTCGGGGCTGTGGGCAGCGTGGGAAACGCGGCAGAGGCGGCGGGAGGGTGCAGGCAGCATCCGCTCCATCGGGGAAGCAATGAAGGAACGTCCGGGACGAGCAGGAATGAGCTGCCTCGGGGAAGCAGCGAAGCAGGGAAGAACGGGTGCGGACAGGGAAGAAGGACCATAGGGAAGTAAAGGTGAGGGCAGTGAGTATCGGTGATATTTTTGCCTGATGTGCGGGAGGAATGATGCCTCTGACTCCATCTTATCAGAAGGCTAATTAGTTACTTTATTATACTATATTTTTCTTTATTATATTACATTACACCTAAACTGAATCTGCCAAGCACTCAACTGCACTCCACTGCACAAAAACTCATGACTGTCAGCCGACAGTCCCCACACACACAGACCTGGATTCAATTGGTCAGTGAATCAAAACACTCACACCAGAATCCAATCACCAATTCCCTTCAGGTAAACAATCTTCCACAATGCATTCCACTTGTGAAAAACACAGGAGCAGAAAATGAGATAAGAACTGTTTGGATCATTCTTTGCTTCTCTCACTGCTTCTCCCAGGTTCAGAGAATGTCAATCCCACAGGGGAGGAGGGCCAAGCTGACCCTCTGAGCGAGCCCCTGATCCCTCCAAGAAACCCAAAGCAAAACGCTCCTGCTGTGTCACAGTTTGCTGCTTTTATTTGCAAAGGCTCCTCCCACAGCCCGATTTCCCGGGCATTTTTTCCCAGACATTTTTCCCGGGCATCTGTCCCACCAGCCAGGCGGGGTCACTCACAGCCGATCACTGAAGCTTTCTCTCCCCTGATTCTCTGTTGTGTGAAGCCTCACCAGGGACAGGGTTCCCAGCACATGCACAACCCACAGAGTCATTTTTCACCTCATGTGCAGCATATCTTAAGACATAAATCACATTCAGATTTGCTACTCTTAACCCCCATGTGCTTAGTGGCTCTGCAATCCCCCTCCCAGTGCTCCCACTAAGGTGGCTTACTGGTGCCCATCCCAGTTCCAAGGGGGCACAGGACCTGGTTCCCTGCTCCTGGGACAAAAATGCAGCTCTTTGGTTAACCTGGCAGAAATGGTGTTTCTTTGTTCAGCTCTGTCAAGGAAGCTGAACAAGGTGGGAACCTCCCTTGGAATGGAAAATACAACCCCCATCTCTCTGACCTGTTATAACTTTGAAATTATGGGGCTTTTAGGCAAAGATGTGGGAACAGGAATAACAGTTCTTTACTGGTATGTGTTCTGAGAAACAAGTTAATGGAAGTTGACTTTTGCTGGATATTATCTGAATTGATATTACGGTATTGATTATATTGTTGATTAAATACTGTGATGTTGTTGGAACAGTGATGTGAATTGTGGAGTGGCTGATGTTGTTGGGGTGGCCATGCAAGGGTGGGGCCCAGCCATGGCCCAGCCCCACTGCACAGGGATGGCCATTGCCCAGCCCTGCTCTGGCCAGCCCCAGCTGGCAGCCAGCACCTGAGGGTCCCCCCTGCCCCCTTGGCTTTGATTCTGGCAGCTTTAGAGCTGCTGCAGAGCTGAGAATTCTGTGGGTGGAAAAAGGCCTGCCTGTGGTTTGCTCAGCCCTGCCAGAAGCACAAACCCCAAAGGGAGCCCAAGCAGTGGCTCTGTGAGGGCCTTTGATGGTTTTCAGAGCAGGGCTGGCTGGAAACTGCCCCTGCAGGGGCAGCTGTGAGGGAACCAGTCTGGAAATGCAGCAATTGATCATTGGTTCCTCTTGCTAAGGGACTGAGACAGCCCCAGAACTACTGCAAATCCCACAGCAATCTGCTCAACAACCTGACTTGGACCTTCCTTCTGGAACAAAAACTGCAGCCTTCTGGAACCTCATGGAATGAATGTTGGGTTTCAGGTTGTGGCCATCAGATAAGAGAGAAAAGCGTGGAAATATCGAGCAGAGGCTCTGGCCATGGCCAGTGTGGAGCCCTGGGGAGTGATCCTGTCTGGATTCCAGATGTCCCCAAAGCTGCTCCATCCCTGCCCTCCTCACCTGAGTGGAAGGCTGAGGGTTTGTAGGAATTTTGGTGTTGTTTTGCGGAGATAGAAGAAAAACTCCACAACTCCTGTCAGAGTTGTAAAGCCGGTATGTTTGTTATTACAGCGCTGGACGCATGTGGGAATCATTCCCCTAAAATGACATGCGTACTTCTGTAAACTCTAGACTTCTTTTTATCCCCCTTACAAATGCATATGCATACAATTTCACAATAGGCTCATACATATCATTTTACCAGTTTCGCAGTGACTTTTGCTGTTAGATTCTTCTTTATCAGAAGGAATTTCTTGTGTCTTTGTTCTGTTCTGCAGTGTCTCTGTTTTTCTTTTCACTGTCTTCTTCTTTATCTTCTTGTCTTTTACTGAAGCAGCTTTTCCCTTTGGCCTTGGCTTTACACAGAAAGGCACTTTTCACCCTTTTTTACTCTGGGGGTTTTTACTATGCTTCAGTGTAAAGCCACCAGAGGTGCTCTTGTGGACCCGAGACCTGCCTGTGGTCAGGTGCTGCCTTCCTTCCATTCGGGATCATGGAGAGCGGTCGCAGGTGTTGTGCAGAGCGTGTGCCAGGCCCCAGGACACTGCTACGCTGCCAGTGGGAACTGGGATCCAACCTGCTGCCTTGGCGGCTTCTGCCCGCTGCCGGTGGTGGTGCCGGGACCGATTGGTGGCCGTGAGTTTGCAAAAGGAGCGATTTCCCCTCCTGCGTCCCGTGCGAGGCCGCCATGGCCCCTGAGGGGATGGAGCTGGGCCGGGGCGCCCCCTGCTGGCCAGGAGTGCTCCCTGCAGCGCCCCCTGCTGGCCGGGAGTGCTCCCTGCAGCGCCCCCTGCTGGCCGCGGTTATAACTGCCACAAAAACCAACAGCGCTGAGCGGGAGGGAAAGTTCTGGGTTTGTGTTGTTTGTTCTCTTCTGGTTTATAAATTTCCTAGGAAAGAGCTGTTATTCCTTTTCCTACACTTTTGCCTGAAGCTCCATCATTTTTGAAATTATAAAAAGTTGTAGACGTGGGTCTTCTTTCCATTCCAGGAACATTCCCACTTTTCTAGGCAGATATTTGTCTTTTAAACAAGTGTCCAACTCCTGGGTTCCAATGTGGATGGGACAGACACCCCAAGAGAAGACACAGTCAGGGACTTGGCCACCTCATGCTCTGCCTTTTAAGCCAGTTGCGTCACCAAGGGCCCTCTCCCCAGGTGGCACTTCTGGTCACCCTGCCACTCAGGAGCTGGCTTTGGCAGAGCATCACACTGTCCCCAGTGTGCCATGGCTGACACAATGATGGACAGACGGGGCCCTGTCTCACCAAAAGCAAGGCCTGAGCCACCCCTGCCACACACAGCTGTTCCAAAATGTCTCCAGACATCAAACTTTTCCTGTCTCTGACACCCTGCCCTGTGCCATGGCCTGATTCCGACTGCCCTGGAAAAGGGGGAGGCTCCAGAACCCCCAAAGGGCCTTTGTGACATCCTTATGTGGGGAACAGGGCAGAGGAGGGGTTTGGGACAGGGGACAAGACAATCCAGAGCCTCCTGAAGGCTGCTTTGGCCATCAGAGCAAGGAAGGTCCAGGGCCCTGCCAGGTTCCTCTGGTGAGGGAAACATGCTGGGGGAATCATCTGGGATTTGCCTCTCTTTTGGGGGCTTTCTCTGGAAATCATTCCTTTGTGACCCTCTGGACTCTCAAGCTTGCTGCTGTTGGTTTTATTCTGTCTTGTTGCTGTTTCAGGAAATTGTTCTTCTCTCAGCTCTTTGGGATCTTTGTGCCTCCACGGGGAGGGAGAGGGGCAGTTTTTAGTGGCAGCACACACACGAGTGGGTGCCCATGGGTAGGGACCCCCCAGCGCCCCCCAGTGCCCCCCAGTGTCACGGCACAACCTCATTGATGTCACTGCACTCCCGTGGTCGCCTGTGGGGTCCCCGCAGCTCTGCGTAGGTCACCTGAGGTGCCTGAGGGACAGTGATGTGGGGGAACCCTGCAAGAGACACTGGTTGTGGAGACCAAGGTGGGGGGTGACACCAGTGGGTGACGTGTCACTGTCCCCCCCAGCCACAGTACTCACGCTGCCCCTGTTTGGTGCCCATAACGTGGGTGTACAGCACCTCCCCCTCCTGTGGAGGGGCCAGGGGCTCCGGGGGGGCCCTGTGGGGATAAGGGAGATGTGTGGGAGGGGATGGAGAGTTGTGGGGTGGGGGAGTAATGGCTGGACACCCCCACTCACCTTTCCTGGTGCTTCCTGGCAGCTGCAAAAGGAAGAGGGGAGGGGTGACTGTGGGGTCCCAGGGCCCTGACCCCTCTCAGGAATCCTGACCCCCACAGGACCCTCAATTCCCCTCAGCACCCCCAAGCATCTCTGGAGCCCCCCAGAATTCATGAACCTCCCCAGTGCCCCGACCAACTCAGCATCCAGAACCCAAAGCCCACCAGGGACAGAGACCCCCCAAAAGCCCACAGGACCCCGGGAAGAACTCCCAATATCCCTGCAGGACCCTCCAGCACCTCCCCAAACCCTGCAGGACCCCATGCCAAGGTCACAGTTCTGGGGCTGCTGGTGCCGCCCTATTGCTCCCCAACTCTGGGGGCCTCTACGGCTCCCTGGGACCCCCATCCCCCCATTGTCACCCACCCACATGGTGCCACCAGTGCCAGGCCACAATGACACCCACGAGCAGGAGCAGGAAGAAAAGGGCCCAACCGACCCCTGCAGCCACTGCAAGAAACAGAGGGGGACACATCAAGATCACCCATCACCCCAGGGTCCTGCACTCCCTGTGACCATGTGTAACCTTACCTGTATCCCTGTGTCCCCACGGTGTCACCTTCAGTGCCAGCTCAGGGCTGAGTGCCTGGTGCCCATCCAGCTGGTTGGTGGCCACGCACTGGTAGGTGCCTGAGTGTCCCTCATCAATGGCCCCGAGTTGCAGGAGGGGACCCTGGGCCACCTTCTGGCCGTTGTGCAGCCAGGTGAAGGTGACAGGGGCTGAGCCCACCTGCACTGAGCAGTGCAGGGTCATGGAGTCACCTGGGTGCAGCTGGTGTGACAGGGCACTGAGGGTGATGGTGGCATTGGCCACGGGCACTGCGGGGACAGAGACAGGGCTGAGGCTGGAGGGAGGGGCTGGAAGCCAGGGTGAGGATAGGGATGAAGGGGATGGGTGTGATGGGGGATGTCATAGATGGGGTCACATCATGGAGGGGTGAGGGGACAAAGGACAGAGGCTGGGGAACCCAAGAAAGGGGTCTAGGGGACATGGAGGTGCCCAGGCAGGGGACTCGGGGCGTCTCTGGGGGCTCCCCGTGCCCATCCCTGCACTCACTGTGCACCGTGATGCGGAGCCGGGCGCTGCTCTTCCGCACAGACCCCCCCTCAGAGCGCACCTGGCAGCTGTAATTCCCCGAGTGAGAGACCCCCACGGCGGGCACCAGCAGCTGCAGGGACCCCTGCGGGCCCCCCACCACCTGCCCGTCCCGGTAGAACACGTGCAGGAGGGGGGCTCGGGGCCGCAGGGGGCTGGGGGTGCTGAGGCAGCTGAGAGTCAGGGGGGGGCCCCAGGGTGGGTTTGGGGGGACCCTCCAGCACCGCCACCCAGATGAGCTTAGGGCAGGAGATGGGGGACTGTGGGAACAGTGACCCGGAGTCCCTGGCGAGGGCTCTGGGGCTGTCGGGGTGGTGGCTGTCAGGTGCTCACCATGCACTGTCACTGGCACTGGCACTGACTCCTCCCATCTCTGTGATACCCCGTTGTTCACCCAGGTCTTGCAGCGGTAGCGGCCGCTGTGGTTCAGCTGCAGAGGGGACAGGGACAGCTCGGTCCCATTGTGGAGTCCCCTCAGTTCCGTCTCCTCGTGGTAGAAGAACACCGAATCAAACGACTTGTCCGGCCTGTACCGGCAGCGCAGTGTCAGCGTTTCCCCCTCCAGCAGTGCCCGCGCCGGCACCTGCAGCACCAGCTGCTCTGGGGGGCAGAGGGGTGCCGTCACATCACAGGGGTCTGGAGGGTCCTGATGTCACCGGGACCCCCATATTGGGTCACAGCCAGTGCACCAGGCTTCCCCAATTTCAACACGAGGGTCCCACCACACTGGGATGCTCTGGGATGTCCCTGTGTGTAGGGCACGGGCTCTGGTCACACCAGAGGGTGACCCATGGAGTGGAGCCCACCAGAGTCCTCGGGGTTCCCGTGGGTGCCAGGCTGGGAACACAAACCACCCTCACCATCTGAGACGTTCACAGGGCGGCTGAGCCCACTGCCAGGTCTGTCACACGTGTAGGTGCCACTCTCAGTGACAGTGAAGTTGTTGCCTCCCTCCTGCCCCCAGGGCTGCCCGTCCTTGTACCAGGTGGTGGCACCGGCGGTCCCTGAGCCCTGGCAGGTCAGTGTCACCCGGTCCCACAGCACCGCCGGCATCCAGGGGGGCTCCACCAGGAGCTGGGTGGTCTGGGCACCTGTGGGTGACAGGGGACACCAGCCTGCCAGGGCCAGTGTGGGGCTGGGGACAGCAGGGTGGGGCCATGGCATCCCCTGGGGACTCACCAGCGAGGCCGAGGGTCTGGGCTGGAAGGGAGAAGGGACAGGGCTGGGTGGGGGTCATGGGGACACTGTGGGCACCCCATGTTTGCACAGGTCACCTCCACCAGTCCTACAGCACCTGTCCCGATGGCCACAACCCCATGGCCCTGTGCCCATGATCCCATTCCAATGGCACCTGTCCTCCCAGCCCATCCCCATGCTACGTGACCCTTGTCCCTGTCCCTGCATCCCTGTTCCCCTGTCCCTGTCCCCACAGCTACCCAAGGCCCAAGGCTCCTTCTGCCACATCCTTGTCCCCACATCTCTATCCCCCTGTTCCTGTCCCACATCCCAGTTCCCCTGTTTCTGTCCCTAAAGCCACCCCACAACTCTGGTCACACTGGGCTCCATGCCCTGCTCTGGCTCTGCTGCCATTGGGGACCTCAGGGGACCCCACAGCCCCCCTGTGCCCCCTCCCCTCCCTATCCCAGGGTGTCAGGCCCGTGCCCGGGGCACTCACCCCACAGGAGCAGCGCCACCTTCCCGGCCATCCCGGTGTCCCCAGCCATGTGCACTGGCTGTCACTCGCTGCTGTGGCCACCGCTCCCCTGGCTGGCGGCTCTTCGGATGAAGGGGAAGGAAGCGAGGTCACGTCCGTCCCCACGTGTAGGTGGCCCTTGGTGGGGGCAGGGTGGGGACCTTGTGGGACATGGGGGGGATGGTGGCACATGGTGGGGACATGGTGTTACCAGAATTTTGAGCCTGAGGCCGTGTAGGGAGCCAGGGATGGGTGTCCAGGGGAATGGGGTGCCCAGGGATGGGGTCCCATGGGAATGGGGGTGCCAAGGGTTGGGTAGACTCAGACGTGGGGATGAGGGTCCCAGAACAATGTGGCCTCCTGCGATTTGTGATCATGAGATGGGGGCCATGGCATGGGGGTGCCTGGGGTAAGGGGGCCCTGTGAGAATGGGGGCCCTGGGGAAATCAAGGTCCCCAAGGGCAGCGGTGTCCCAGGGTCTGGAATTACCAGGATGGGATTCCTTGGGGTTGGAGATCCTGGGGAATTGCAGTCCAGGGATGGGGGTCTCAGGGAAGGGGGGGCAGAAGGAAATTGGGTCCCAAAGTTGGAGTCCCAAAGGAATGGGGGTGCCTGGGATGGGCAGTGGCTGGGGGGGCACGGGGGTCACAGCTCCTTCCCGGGGTGCCTCAGATTTTGGGGTGATGCGGGGCCCCACAAAATCACCCCTGGGGTGCTCGTTTCCTGGCCAACAATTGCATGGGAGTCCTGGGTAGCTCTGCCTCTGTGTCCTCCCCTGCCCCTGACTTTTTCCCTTCTTTATTTCTCCTTTTTCGTTATTCTCCTTACTTTTTGTCATATCCCCTCACCCCCCGGTTCCTGGCTCAGCAATCCTGGGGAGCACCTGAGCAGGGAAGGGGTTGGGGGGACCCAGGGGAGGGGGAAAATGGGGAGCAGGGGATACGGGGAAGGGTGGGGAGGCTGTGGGGGATGGAGGTGTTGGGCTGTGCCCCCTCAACACTTTCTTTGCCCTGGACAAGAAGGAAGAGGCCGTTTGTGCTGAGAGTCACATGGGAAAGGGGGCAGGTTCTGTACTGGGGGGCACATCCAGGGGGCTCCTGTCCTGGGGGGATCCTGTCCCAGGGGGTGTCACATCCTGGCATGGGGGGTCCTGTCCCAGGGTGTGGCGGTTCCAGAAATGTCCCTGCACATTCCTGGCCGGGTGCCTGTCCCAGGGGTGGCACATCCTGGGGACCCCTGTCAATGCAAGGGTGGGGCCCAGCCATGGCCCAGCCCCACTGCACAGGGATGGCCATTGCCCAGCCCTGCTCTGGCCAGCCCCAGCTGGCAGCCAGCACCTGAGGCTCCCCCCTGCCCCCTTGGCTTTGATTCTGGCAGCTTTAGAGCTGCTGCAGAGCTGAGAATTCTGTGGGGGAAAAAGGCCTGCCTGTGGTTTGCTCAGCCCTGCAAGAAGCACAAACCCCAAAGGGAGCCCAAGCAGTGGCTCTGAGAGGCCTTTGATGGTTTTCAGAGCAGGGCTGGCTGGAAACCCCCCCTGCAGGGGCAGCTGTGAGGGAACGAGTCCGGAAATGCAGCAATTGATCATTTGTGCCTTTGCCCAAGGGACTGAGAAAACCACAAAACTACTGCAAAGACAACAACAATCTGCTCAACAACCTGACCTGGACCCTCCTTCTGGAACAAAACCTGCAGCCCTTTGGAACCTCCCAGAAAGAATGTTTGGGCTCTGGATGTGCACACCAGAAGAGAGGGAAAAGTGTGGAAATATTGAGCAGGGGCTGCACACGAGGGGCTGGGGAACAGGGGTGTCACAGCAGGAGCAGGGAGTGCCCAGGCAGGGGAATTCAGGGCAGGCTGGAGTGGATTTACCCGGGAATCAGACCCTGAGGCACACACGGGCATTTCCACAGATTCCTGTGCACTGTCCCAAGGATGGACAGAGCTTCTCCCCTTCCTCCATGGGAAGTCAATCAAGTTTCAGGGTGGGAATGAGAAAAATGGGGAGAGTTCCTAAATATGGCCCAAGAAAAGGCTTCCTTATGGGCTGGGTTGCTGCCCAGCAGGCAGGGAACAATCCCATGGAGCTGTTGGACACTCGGGGAGATTCCACACTCTGTGTTATCCACAAGCAAATGCTGCTGTGGGATGCACGAAGAGGCTGCTAAAGGGAACCAAAAAGTTTCATTTCTTTGTGATATAATTGTGTTTTCTTTAGGAGGGACTTGCTGAGAAAGCAATGGATTCTATAAACCAGACCATTTTATGCCTTGCCAGTTGTAATTTTGCTGAGTTCTTTTTTGGGAAAATAATGGTGTGGGAAAGATTTTTGCTTTTATTCTATGGATGTATAATTTTGTCTGAACCAATTGGGCATCAAATGTTGCCTGGGATTGGTGAGCCAGGAAATGGGGGGACCTGACCCAGGGGTGTGTGGGGCAGGGGCACAGAGACTCCCAGGACAGCCCTGGGGTGCTGCAGGGTGGGGGCTGTGCTGGGCTCAGAGTCACCCCAAAATCTGAGGCACCCAGGAAGGAGCTGAGATCCCTGTGCCCACCCAGCCACTGCCCATCCCTGGAACCCCCATTCCTCTGGGAACCCAACCATGGGACCCCCATTGCCTTGGTCTCCCCTCCCTGGGGACCCCCATCCCAGGACTGCCATTGCCCAGCACCACCATTGCCTTGATCCCATCCCATGGGCTGCTTCTTCCCCCAGAACCCCAATTCCCAAGGGGCCCCTTTCTCCCCCTGCACCCCCAACCCTGGCACCCACATGCCATGACCCCAAATCCCTGGGGACCCTGTTCCCACAGCACCCCCATCCCTGAATCCCCCCAGGCATGGAGACCCCAATTCCCCTGGACCCCCATTCTCCTGGACACCCATCCTTGGTTCCCCACATCCCCTGAGCCCCCCACTCCTGACAACACCATCCCCCACCATGTCCCCAGACCATCCCAGCATGTCACAGCCTGTCCCCAGCTTGTGGCCACCCTGCCCCCACCAAGGGCCACCTACACGTGGGGACGGACGTGACCTCGCTTCCTTCCCCTTCATCCGAAGAGCCGCCAGCCAGGGGAGCGGTGGCCACAGCAGCGAGTGACAGCCAGTGCACATGGCTGGGGACACCGGGATGGCCGGGAAGGTGGCGCTGCTCCTGTGGGGTGAGTGCCCCGGGCACGGGCCTGACATCCTGGGGATGGGGAGGGGAGGGGGCACAGGGGGGCTGTGGGGTCCCCAGAGGTCCCCAATGCCAGCAGTGCCAGTCCATGTTACCCACAGTGGACCTTGGTGGGACTGGAGATGTAGGGTGGCTTTGGGGACAGGAACAGGGGGCAGGGATTTGGGGATGGGGATGTGGGGACAGGAATTTGGGGACTGGCACCTTTGGGCTCAGGTAGCTCTGGGGATAGGGACAAGGGAACTGGGATGCAGGGACAGAAGGGGACAAGAATGGTGAGGATGTGGCCATGGGGATGGGATCATGGGGATGGGATCATGAGCTGGTGGGGGTGACCTGGGCCAGCATGGGCTGTGTCTGTGGTGTCCTCATGCCTGGGTTGTCCACAGTGTCCCCATGTTCTGCCTCAGCCCGGGGTGGCCTCAGTGTCCCTGTTCCCAAGGTGTCTGTGCCACAGGGATGTGGTGCACGTGTGGCTGTGACACAGACATGTCCCCCTGCCTCTCCAAATCCTTTTGGGGACCACCCACACACACTTTCCCACAAGAACTGCTGTCCCCACAGGGACAGCTTTTGGGGACAGCCACCACACCCTGTGTGTACCCTGGTGCCACTGTTCCTGTAGTGCCACCCTCACTGAGCCCTGTCCCTTCTGCCTTCCAGCCCAGACCCTCGGCCTCGCTGGTGAGTCCTCGGGGGGATGCCATGGCCCCACCCCGCTGTCCCCAGCCCCACGCTGGCCCTGGCAGGCTGGTGTCCCCTGTCACCCACAGGTGCCCAGACCACCCAGCTCCTGGTGGAGCCCCCCTGGAGGCCGGCGGTGCTGTGGGACCGGGTGACACTGACCTGCCAGGGCTCGGGGACCGCCCGTGCCACCACCTGGTACAAGGATGGGCAGCACTGGGGGCAGGAGGGGCAGCACCGCCTCAGTGTCACCGAGAGAGGCACCTACACGTGTGACAGACCCGGAACCGGGCGCAGCCCCCCTGTGACAGTCTTAGATGGTGAGGGGGGATCTTAAATGATCAGGGTGGCCCCTGACAGGTCAGGGTGGGCTCCACGCCGTCGGTGGCCTCACACCCCTTGTGTGGAAAGAGCCTGTGCCCTGCACACAGGGACATCCCAGTGCACCCCAGAGCGCCTCAGTGCACCCAGATGTCCCTGGTGCTAAGGGCACCCACCTCAGACCGGTCTCATCAGTGAGATGTGACCGTCCTGTCCCACAGACCCACTGGTGCTGCAGGTGCCAGCACAGGCACTGCTGGAGGGGGACACGGTGACACTGCGCTGCCGGTGCCGGCAGGACAACCATCTCACCAGGGTGCGATTTTACGGGGAACAGAAGGATCTTGGGGGGTCCCTCAAGGGGACCGAGCTGTCCCTGTCCCCCCTGCAGCTGAACCACAGTGGCCACTACCGATGTGAGGGCTTGGTGGGGTCCTGGCAGTCACGGTCAGCAGCAGTGACAGTGACAGTGCATGGTGAGCACCCCCACGGCTGGAACTGCAATCTCCTGACACCCCAAAGCCACTTCCCAGTGCACTCAGAGTCACAGTCCTCACCTCCCCTCTCCTTCCCAGAGCTCTTCTCGGTGCCGGTGCTGGAGGGTCCCCCCGAGCCCACCCTGGGGTCCCCCCTGACTCTCAGCTGCCTCAGCACCCCCAGCCCCCTGCGGCCCCGAGCCCCCCTCCTGCACGTGTTCTACCGGGACGGGCAGGTGGTGGGGGGCCCGCAGGGGTCCCTGCAGCTGCTGGTGCCCGCCGTGGGGGTCTCTCACTCGGGGAATTACAGCGGCCAGGTGCGCTCTAACGGGGGGGCCGTGCAGAAGAGCAGCGCCCGGCTCCGTGTCACGGTGCACAGTGAGTGTGGGGATGGGCACGGGGAGCCCCCACAGATGCCTCGGGTCCCCCACACTGCCTGGCATCCCCCAGCCCTCCCTGACACCAGCCGTGGGGCACCCAACCTTTCCTGGATCCCTCCCTGCCTCCCACCCTCCTTTCTCAGGTCCCTCCCCGGGACCCCCAGCCCCTGCATGGGTACCCCCATCCTTCCCTGGCACCTTTTCCGTGTCCTGCCATCGCTGCCCTGGGTTCCTCCCAAGGTCCCCCCATCCCTGGCTCGTGTTTCCCTCCATCTCTCATTGGGTCCCCTCACCCCTCCCTGGGTCCCTTCACCCCTCTCTGAGGTCTCTGCACATTCCCCAGGTCACACCATCCCCTCCCTGGGTCCCCATACCCTCCCTGGTGTTGCCCACCTCCCTCTCCAGGTGTTCCCTCCCTGACCCCCCCATCATCCCTCGGGGTTCCTTTCTAAGCCCCCCCACCCCAATCTCTGCACCCCCTCTCCATCACTGGATTTTTCCAGCCCCTCCCCAAATCCCCTGGGTCCCTCACTGTCCCCTGGTGTCCCCCTCTCCCGCAGGGGTCCCACCCTCGGGGATGTCCGTGTCAGTGCAGCCCCCCGGGGGACAGGTGGCACTTGGGGACCGCCTGGTGCTGAGCTGCGCAGTGGCCGTGGGGACAGGTCCCCTGTCCTTCTCCTGGCACCGGGAGGGTTTGGGGGCACCTCTGGGCACCGGCCCCCGCCTGGAGCTGCACCACGTTGGGGACATTGACAGCGGCCGGTACCGGTGCCGGGTCAGCAATGGGGACAGAGTGGCTGAGAGTGACCCCCTGAATGTCACCGTCCTGGGTGAGTGGGACCCTCGGGCTGGGGTGACCCCACGCATGGCACCCCCAGCCCACCTCGCCCAGTGCCAGCCCTGTCTGTGTCCCCGCAGTGCCCGTGGCCAATGCCACCATCACCCCCGGTCCCCTGTCACACCAGGTGCGTGCAGGTGACCCCGTGACCCTGCGCTGCTCGGTGCAGGTGGGCTCAGCCCCTGTCACCTTCACCTGGCTGCACAATGGGCAGGAGGTGGCCCGGGGTCCCCTCCTGGAGCTCAGGGCCATCGATGTGGGACATTCGGGCACCTACCAGTGCGTGGCCACCAACCAGCTGGGACAGGACGGGCACCGCGTGTTCCGGGCACTCAGCCCTGAGCTGGCCCTGGAGGTGACACCTGGCTCACCCTGGGTCACAGGTGGGGTCACACAGGGTCACCAGGGTGTTCAGGACCCCCAGGGTTCAGGGTGATCCCGATGTGTCCCCTCTGTCCCCAGCAGTGGCTGTGAATGTCGGCAGGACCCTCCTGTTCCTGCTCCTGCTCCTGGCTGTCATCGGGGGCTGTCACTGGTGGCACCACCGGGGTGGGTGACAATGGGGGGGATGGGGGTCCTGGAGTGAGGGGAAGCCCCCAGAGTGGGGGCAGAGATCGGCAGCACCCAGGGCCCCTGAGCTGGGGGACACTGAGCCTGCAGTGACCTTGGCTGGGGGTCCTGGGGGGTTTGGGAGGAATTTGGAGGGCCTTGGTTGGGCTCCAGGGACATCTCTGGGTGGGCTTTGAGGAACACTGGGGTGGCACTGGGAGGTCCTGGAGGGTTTTGGGAGCTCCTGGAGGGCTGTGCAGGGATGTTGGGGGATCTTTCTGGGGTCCTAGGGGAGTTTGGGGGTGGCCCTCCCTGACAAGCTTGGGGTTCTGGGGGCTCAGAGGGTTGGGGGTACCAGGGGGTGTTGGGGCCCTGTGGTGGTACAGAAGTTCCTGGGGGTTCAGAGTGTCCAGGAGGAATCAGGGCTTCATTGGAAATCAGGGCTGCAGTGGGGATTTGGGGGTGCCATGGATGGCTGGAGCTGCCAAGGTCCCAGGAATGTTCCTGTGGTCCCCACGGTCACCCTCTCCCCTTTTCCTTGCAGCTGCCAGGAAGCTCCAGGACAGGTGAGTGGGGGGCTCAGGCCAGGACTCCGCAGACACCACCCAGACCCCTCTTATCCCCATAGGACCCCCCCGTAGGAGAGGACAGTGTTGGACCCCCATGCTGTGGGCACTGAGTGGGCAGTGGGAGAATTCTGGGGGAGGACAGGGACACATCACCCACGGGTGTCACCCCCACCCAGGTCCCCACAAGTGGTGTCACTCTCACGGCACCCACAGGTGTCCCCTGGCCCTTTCCCACCTCGGGATCCACAAGTGACCAACGCGGAGCTGTCGGAACCCCACGAGGGACAGCGGGACCCCCGTGACTGTGAGAACGTGCTGTGACACTGGGGGCACTGGGGGCACTGGGGACATCGATTCCCCTCAGAGGTCCCTTCTTCCTCTTCACAGCACCCCACGGGGCTCCTCCTTCCCCCTCCCAGTGCCAGGGGGGGCACACGACATTTTTCCCTCTTATTGTACCCAAAATGACGCTTCTTGGTTAAACTGTGTGGATAACAAGGCTCACTCTTTAAAATTTTAAAATGTTCAACAAGGGATAAAAGGGACAGTAAACATCCTGCTGGGTGCTTGGCAACTGCCAGAGGCCCTCAGTAAACTACAATTCTCCTTACATACCTTTTCATTGTATTGAATAAATACATACTCAGGAGAGTTACACATATTCAAACATTGTTTCCAGTTTACATGTTCCAGGAATCCTTTTGCTTGGTTGACCCTTGATTCGTTTCATAAAGTACAAGCCATACTGCAGATTAAATTAATATATTTTATGTTCTCACAAGGCCCCCCTGCTGTGTTTTGACAGTTGTCAATAACTGAAGCATCAGTGGTAAATTCCTCTTTGCATTCTTTCTTCTGATATTTATTTATTTACTACTTTTCAATGTGTTCTTCTCATAGGGATGAGATACTCCACCAGTACATTAAATCAACATTAGCTATTTCACAAAATTATCTGAGTTACTCTCACTATTGGCAGTTAGTTACACAAATAAAGGCATTAGCTACTTCTGCAACAGTTAATGTTGTAATACACAGCACATTGTCTCTTTCTTGATAGATTGGGAGAGTCTAAACTATAATATATTAATCACACTAAAATATATGTTCTACAGAGGGATTAGGGTAAAAAGGCTGACAAATTGTAGTGTATCAAAGCAGTTCAAAAGCGATTACAAACTGTATTATATCAAAATAATTTGCAAAAATGAATATAAGAGTTAAAGCCTATGTACAAAGTAATTCATAACAGGGGGAAGGTGTATTGAAGGGTTTATTTGACTTCTCTTTATATTCCTCTGATTTTGTCAGCAATAAATTCAATTCATGTCTCTAATTCCGAGGCAGTTTTACCCATGACAGGATTTGATGAGTGATCTCTCCCGGTCCTTGTCTCAACCCAGGAACCCTTTGCTCAATTTCTCTCCCCATCCAGGTGCGGAGGGCAGTGAGAGAGCGGCTGTGGTGGGTGCGGGGCATCCGGCCACTGCCCATCCACGGCAAGGCAGGGAGGAGGAGGAGGGTCCAGGCCAGGTTGTTGAGCAGATTGGTGTGGGATTTGCAGTAGGGCTGGGGCTCTCTCAGACCCTTGGGCAAAGGAACAAATGATCAATTGCTGCATTTCCGGACTGGTTCCCTCACAGCTGCCCCTGCAGGGGCAGTTTCCAGCCAGCCCTGCTCTGAAAACCATCAAAGGCCTTCGCAGAGCCACTGCTTGGGCTCCCTTTGGGGTTTGTGCTTCTTGCAGGGCTGAGCAAACCACAGGCAGGCCTTTTTCCCCCACAGAATTCTCAGCTCTGCAGCAGCTCTAAAGCTGCCAGAATCAAAGCCAAGGGGGCAGGGGGGACCCTCAGGTGCTGGCTGCCAGCTGGGGCTGGCCAGAGCAGAGCTGGGCAATGGCCATCCCTGTGCAGTGGGGCTGGGCCATGGCTGGGCCCCACCCTTGCATGGCCACCCCAACAACATCAGCCACTCCACAATCACATCACTGTCCCAACACTAACCACATCACAATATTTAATCATCAATATAATCAATAATGTAATATCAATTAATATAATATCCAGCTAAAGTCAACTTCCATTAACTTGTTTCTCACAACACATACTAGTAAAGAACTGTTATTCCTGTTCCCACATCTTTACCTAAAAGCCCCATAATTTCAAAGTTATAATAGGTCAGAGAGATGGGGGTCCTATTTTCCATTCCAAGGGAGGTTCCCACCTTGTTCAGCTTCCTTGACAGAGCTGAACAAAGAAACACCATTTCTGCCAGGTTAACCAAAGAGCTGCATTTTTGTCCCAGGAGCAGGGAACCAGGTCCTGTGCCCCCTTGGAACTGGGATGGGCACCAGTAAGCCACCTTAGTGGGAGCACTGGGAGGGGGATTGCAGAGCCACTAAGCACACTGGGGTTAAGAGGAACAAATCTGAATTTGATTTATGTCTTAAGATATGCTGCACATGAGGTGAAAAATGACTCTGTGGGTTGTGCATGTGCTGGGAACCCTGTCCCTGGTGAGGCTTCACACAACAGAGAATCAGGGGAGAGAGAGCTTCAGTGATCGGCTGTGAGTGACCCCCACTGGCTGGTGGGACAGATGCCCAGGAAAAATGTCTGGGAAAAAATGCCTGGGAAATCGGGCTGTGGGAGGAGCCTTTGCAAATAAAAGCAGCGAACTGTGACACAGCAGGAGCGTTTTGCTTTGGGTTTCTTGGAGGGATCAGGGGTTCGCTCAGAGGGTCAGCTTGGTCCTCCTACCCTGTGGGATTGACATTCTCTGAATCTGGGAGAAGCAGCGAGAGAAGCAAAGAATGATCCAAACAGTTCTCATCTCATTTTCTGCTCCTGTGTTGTTCACAAGTGGAATGCATTGTGGAAGATTGTTTACCTGAAGGGAATTGGTGATTGGATTCTGGTGTGAGTGTTTTGATTCACTGACAAATTGAATCCAGGTCTGTGTGTGTGTGGGGACTGTTGGCTGACAGTCATGAGATTGTGTGCAGTGGAGTGCAGTTGAGTGCTTGGCAGATTCAGTTTAGGTGTAATGTAATATAATATAGAATAATATACTATAACAAAGTTATTAATTAGCCTTCTGACAAGATGGAGTCAGATGCATCATTCCTCCCGGATGACAGGCAAAAATATCACCGACACTCCCCCCCTCGCCTTTTCCTCCCGGTGTCCTTCTTCCCTGTCCGCACCCGTTCTTCCCTGCTTCGCTGCTTCCCCGAGGCAGCTCATTCCTGCTCGGCCTGGACGTTCCTTCATTGTTTCCCCGATGGAGCGGATGCTGCCTGCACCCTCCCGCCGCCTCTGCCGCGTTTCCCACGCTGCCCACAGCCCCGAGCCTGCTGCACTGCCCAGCGCAGCCCAGCCCGCGGCCCCAGCCCAGAGCCCCCAGTGCCGCAGCACCAGCCCGCAGCCAGCCCGCAGCAGCCAGCCTGCAGCCATCGCTCGCCATGCCAGAGACACGCAGGTGCCGTCCTTGGAAATCACACCCAGCCACTCGCAAAAGCCATGTGGGCTCGCCCTGGCTTGCAGCACACACACTCCATCTGCCGAGCTGATGCCACAGAGCGCCCGGGCTGCTTGCGGTAACGCTGTCCCTGTCTTCTGTTTCTCTCTCGATCCTTTTCCCTTTCTACTCCCTTCTCTCCCCCTTCGGTAAGAACACTTACCCTCCTTTATCAATAAACACTTCTCAGATATAATATTGCCGTGTTTGTGCTTCATTTTCATCTGAGAAACCTTTCAGCAAGAATCCTCCCCGACTCCCCCTTTTACAGCAGGATGGGACAGGGGTAGTGGGAGGGGGAATGGGGAAGCCCTGGGTGTACTGCAAGCACTGTGGGGAGAGAGTGGGGCAGTCCCTGAGGGACTTGGGCACTTGGAGGGGGCTGGGGAGCCCCTGCAGGTACGAGCAAAGGGATGGGGGAGCCCTTGGGGGTACTGGGAGAGGAAATGGGAAGCACAGGGTGCCCTGTGTAGCCTCCCCCTGACCCAGGACCACCTCCCTTGGAAGGATGGGCAACCACAGGAGCCATGCAGGGAGCAACCCCAGTGTCACCCAGTGCCTCTCGCTTCCCAGAGCATCACAACTTTTGGTGTAGATTGTCATAGATGTCACTGGGTTCCCACGGTTGCCTGTGCAGCTCCATGTATGTCGCCTGAGGATCCTCCAGCGGGGGTGCCAGGGGGTCTGGGGGGGCCCTGTGGGAATAAGGGGGTGTGTGGAAGGGGGTGGGAGGTGCTGGGGCTTTGGGTAAAAGGTGTATCATGGCTGGAGGCTGCACCCACCTTTCCTGGTGCTTCCTGGCATCTGCAAAGGAAAACTGGAGGGGTGACTTTGGAGAGCCAGGGGCCCCCATCCGCCCTTGGGAATGCTGAACCACCACCAGACACACAATTCTCCCCAGGCCCCCCCAGTATCCCTGATGCCCCCCAGTATCCCTGACCCACCCCACTTGCACCAACACCCTGAGCCCCCCGAACCCTGAGCCTGGCAGGGAGGGGGACCCCTGATAGAACCCCAACATCCCTGCAGGACCCTCCAACAGCTCCCCAGGGCTCTGAGCCATGGTCACTGGGGGCTCAGCCACTCCCAAGTCAGGGGCTGTGGGTGCTGCCCTATGGCTCCACAACTCTGGGGGCCTTCCCACCTCTCTCCATGCCCCCTGTCCCCCCATTGTCACTCACCCACACGGTGCCACCGGTTGCCAGGCCACAATGACACCCACGAGCAGGAGCAGGAACAAAAGGGCCCCACTGACCCCTGCAGCCACTGCAAGAAACAGAGGGGGACACCTCAGGGTCACCCATGGCCCCAGGGGTCCCGCACTCCCTGGTGATCCCGTGTGACCCCACCTGTGACCCAGGGTGAGCCAGGTGTCACCTCCAGGGCCAGCTCAGGGCTGAGTGCCCGGAACACGCGGTGCCCGTCCTGTCCCAGCTGGTTGGTGGCCACGCACTGGTAGGTGCCCGAATGTCCCACATTGATGTCCCTGAGCTCCAGGAGGGGACCCCGGGCCACCTCCTGCCCATTGTGCAGTCAGGTGAAGGTGACAGGGGCTGAGCCCACCTGCACCGAGCAGCGCAGGGTCACGGGGTCACCTGCACGCACCTGGTGTGACAGGGGACCGGGGGTGATGGTGGCATTGGCCACGGGCACTGTGGGGACAGAGACGGGGCTGGCTCATGGCGAGGTTGGATGGGGGTGCCATGGGTGGGGTCACCCCCAGCCCGAGGGTCCCGCTCACCCAGGACGGTGACATTCAGGGGGTCACTCTCGGCCACGCTGTCCCCGTTGCTGACCCGGCACCGGTACTGGCCGCTGTCATTGTCCCCAACGTCACGAAGCTCCAGGTGGGGGCTGGTGCCCAGTAGTGTCCCCGAGCCCTCCCGGTGCCAGGAGAAGGACAGGGGACCTGTCCCCGTGGCCACTGCGCAGCTCAGCACCAGGCTGTCCCCGAGTGCCACCTGTGCCCTGGGGGGCTGTGCTGACAGGGACACCCCCAAGAGCGGGACCCCTGTGGGAGGGACACAGAGGGATTGGGGACCCAGGAGGGGTGGGGGACATGGGAGGGGAAAGAGGGGGATTGGAGGTGAGCAGAGAGGATCCCAGTGAGCAGAAGGGGACCCTGGGAGGCATGTTGGGACCTGGGGGCAATGGTGAGACCCCGTGGAAATGCGGAGAGGCCCAGGCAGGGATGGGGAAGCAGACCAGAGACTGAGGAGCCTCAGGGAATGATTTGGGGTTTAGAGATGGGTGGGAGGTCCCAGGGAAGGCAGAGAGACCAGAGGGTGGAGCAGGGACCTTGGAAGGGGTGGGGAATCCAGGGAGGGATGGGGAGGACAAAGAGAGGGATGAGGGATCTGCAGGGGGAACTGGGCAGTCATGGGGGAAACCAAGAGGGACTTGGGCAATTTTGTGTGACCCAGGGAGGAGTAAAAGGAGGGATGAAGGATTCAGGCAGTGGTGGGGAAACCCTTGGAGAATTTCGGGCTTCCCTGTCCCCATCCCTGCACTCACGGTGCACTGTCACAGTCACCAGCTCCGACTCTCTCCACTGTGACACCACCCGGCCCCCACAGAGGTAGTGGCCGCTGTGGTGCAGCTTCAGAGGGGACAGGGACAGCTTGGCCCCATCATGGAGCCCCTCCAGTTTCTTCCCATCGTGGTAGAAGTACACATCCGTGAGTGGTTTGTTCTGCCAGCTCCGGCAGCGCAGTGTCACCGTGTCCCCCTCCAGCAGCGCCCGTGCTGGCACCTGCAGCACCAGCCAGCCTGAGGGACAGAGGGGACCTGTCACACCAGGGCCATCAGGAGGGTCATGATGGCAGCGGGAGGCACCAGGAGCCACCCAATGTGAGAGAGAAGTCTCCTTGCACAGGGATGCTCTGGGATGTCCCCAGAGCAGGGGACAGGCTCTGGTCACACAGGAGGTGACCCATGGAGCAGAGCCCAACCAGAGCCCTTGGGGTCCCCACGGTGCCAGGCTGGGGACACCAACCCCCTCACCATGTAAGACTGTCACCGGGGGGCTGCGCCAGTGTCGGGTCTGTCACACGTGTAGGTGCCACCCTCGGTGACAATGAGGCGGTGCTGTCCCTGCTGCCCCCAGCGCTGCCCGTCCTTGTACCAGGTGGTGGCACCGGCGGTCCCCAAGCCCTGGCAGGTCAGTGTCACCCGGTCCCACAGCACCGCCGGCCTCCAGGGGGGCTCCACCAGGAGCTGGGTGGTCTGGGCACCTGTGGGTGACAGGGGACACCAGCCTGCCAGGGCCAGCGTGGGGCTGGGGACAGCGGGGTGGGGCCATGGAATCCCCCGAGGACTCACCAGCGAGGCCGAGGGTCTGGGCTGGAAGGGAGAAGGGACAGGGCTGGGTGGGGGTGGCACCGTGGGGACAGAGGCACAGGAGAATGGTGTGTGGGGGATCCCAAAAGTGTCCTTGTGTGACATGGACCCCTTGGGGACAGGGACACTCTGGACCACCCCGGAACTGGGGACGCCACGGCCACCCCGTGCTGGCACAGGTCACCCCCACCTGCCCCATGTTGCCTCCCCAAATCCCTGACCCCCTGTTATTGTCCCCACATTCCTTTTCCCTTCCCACAGCCACCCCATAGCTCCGGTCACCTCATGCTCTCGCTCTGTGGCCTTGGGGCCCTCAGGGGACCCCACAGCTCCCTGTGCCCCCTCCCTCCACATCCCTGGGGTGTCAGGCCGTGCCGGGGGCACTCACCCCACAGGAGCAGCGCCACCTTCCCGGCCATCCCGGTGTCCCCAGCCATGTGCACTGGCTGTCACTCGCTGCCCGGGGTGGGTGTCCCCTCGGGGTGGCTTTTTGGATGAAGGGGAAGAAGCGAGGTCAGGTCTTGTCCTCACGTGTGGTGGCCTTGGTGGGGGCAGGGTGACCACAAGCACAGGATCATGGGGATGTGGCCATGGGGACAAGCTGTGGGAAGGGTGGGAAACAGGATGGGGACAAGGCGGGGTGGACATGGTGGGACATGGAGTTCCCAGGAGTGCGGGGCTCAAGGGTTGGGGAGCCAGGGATGGGGTCCCTGGAATGGGGGTCCTGAGGAGGGGATGTCAACGGGGATGGGAGTGCCATGGGAATGGGGTCCCCAGGGCTGGAGGGACTCAGGATGGGAGTCCCAGGGGAACGTGGGCTCCAGGGATTTGGGGCCATGGGATGGGGATGCTGGGGGAATAGGGGCTCCCGTGGGAATGGGGGTCCTGGAAGAATCAAAGTCCTGGGGGAAGGAGGATTGCAGGGGATGAGAATGACTGGAGAGGGTTCCTTGGGAAATGGGGGTGCTGGGCCATGAGATCCTGGGGAATGTCAGTACTGGGATGGAGGTTGCAGAGGGGAGGGACACAAGAAATGGGGGTCCCATGATTTGATTTCCAGGGGAATGGAGGTCCAAGGATGGGCAGTGGCTGGGTGAGCCCGGGTTCACAGCTCCTTCCCTGGTTGCCTCAGATTTTGGGGTGACCCAGGGCCCAGTCCTGCCCCCACAGGTGCTGGCAGCCAGGGGGCACCCCAGAAAGATTCTGAGGTGCTCTGGGTCTGTGTCCCCAGGCCCCCAGGGACTTTTCCCTCTCTTTTTTTCCATTTCCATCATTTTACCCCTCAATTTTAAAAGTCCCCAGATTGTACCTTGATGATCCTGGGGGGCAACTGAGCAGGGAATGGGCTGGGGAAGCCAGGGTGGGGGAAGCAGGGGTGAGGTGTCTGCAGGGAGGGCTGGGGAGGCTGTGGGGGATGGGGGTGTCCAGCTGTGCTCCCCAACACTTTCACTTTCTCTCTGCTGCAGCAGAAGGAAGAGGCTGTTTGTGCTGAGTGTCACACGGTGATGGGGCTGGGTTCTGTCCTTAGGGGGCAAATCCAGGGGGCTCCTGTCCTGGGGGTATCCTGTCCCAGGGGGGACACATGCTGGACAAGGGGCTCCTGTCCTGTGGCATGGCAACTCTGGGTGGGTCCAGAGTTCTCCATTCCTGCTCGTCCCCTGCAGGATCTGAGCCAGCAAGAGCAGCTGGGGAATGGAGCCCTGGGCAGGAAGGAGCTCCCAAACTCCTGCTCCTTGAAGCCAGTGGCCATCCAAGGGTGGGGCCCAGCCATGGCCCAGCCCCACTGCACAGGGATGGCCATTGCCCAGCCCTGCTCTGGCCAGCCCCAGCTGGCAGCCAGCACCTGAGGCTCCCCCTGCCCCCTTGGCTTTGATTCTGGCAGCTGTAGAGCTGCTGCAGAGCTGAGAATTCTGTGGGGGAAAAAAAGGCCTGCCTGTGGTTTGCTCAGCCCTGCAAGAAGCACAAACCCCAAAGGGAGCCAAGACAGTGGCTCTGAGAGGGCCTTTGATGGTTTTCAGAGCAGGGCTGGCTGGAAACTGCCCCTGCAGGGGCAGCTGTGAGGGAACCAGTCTGGAAATGCAGCAATTGATCATTTTGTCCCTGTCCCCAAGGTACTGAGAGAGCCGCAAGCCCTACTGCAAATCCCACAGCCATCTGCTCAACAAACCTGACCGGACCCTCCTCCTCCTCCCTGCCTGCCGTGGATGGGCAGTGGCCGGATGCCCCGCACCCACCACAGCCGCTCTCTCACTGCCCTCCGCACCTGGATGGGGAGAGAAAATTGAGCAAAAGGGTTCCTGGGTTGAGACAAGGACCAGGAGAGATCATCATCAAATCCTGTCATGGGTAAAAACTGCCTCGGAATTAGAGATATGATTGAATTTATTGCTGACAAAATCAGAGCAG
>CM032378.1:0-107500 GCA_019023105.1 Diglossa brunneiventris
AACTGCTCTGCGACCGGTACATTGCTCTGCTGGCGAAGAAGCCTTCTCCTCGCCTCCCGAAGCAGGAGAGAGCGGCAGCTTCCGAAAGGAGAAGAACGAAGCCGCACAACACTGGGAATGTGTGCGCAGCTTGCAAATTCATAGAAAACAATACTTTTCCAAGCTCCTGCCTTTTCCAGACACATTAAAATTGGAAAAGGAGGCATTTTGGACAACTTTCTTTTGATTCTTGCAAACACTCAGAAGACCCCCCCTGCAACGTCTAGAAGACGATCAGAGATGTTTTCAGTCGTGGCACAGTTTCTCCTTGCCAGAATTTGTGAAAAAGCTTTTTGCTAAGATGTAGGCGGCAAGAGCTGCTAAAAATGAAAATACAGAGCTCTCCGAGGCTAAGCGCCTGTCCCGGGACTCATTGGGCAGAAGCCGCGCTCCGGAGTGCATTGTGACCGGCACGAGAGCAGTGTACCGGCAAAGTGCTCTGTGACGGCAGATGATCTGCACCCGGCAAACTGCTCTGTGACCGGCACAATGATCTGCACTCGGCAAACTGCTCTGGACCGGAAGATGATCTGCACCCGGCAACACTGCTCTGTGACCGGCAAGATGATCTGCACAATGGAAACTGCTCTGGGACCGGCAAAATGATTTGCCCCCGGCAAACTGCTCTGTGACCGGCAAATGATCTGCACCAGCAAATTGCTCTGTGACGTGCAAACTGCTCTGTGACCGGCAAACTGCTCTGCGACCGGTACATTGCTCTGCTGGCGAAGAAGCCTTCTCCTCGCCTCCCGAAGTAGAGAGAGAGCGGCAGCTTCCGAAGGAGAAGAACGAAGCCGCACAACACTGGGAATGTGTGCGCAGCTTGCAAATTCATAGAAAACAATACTTTTCCAAGCTCCTGCCTTTTCCAGACACATTAAAATTGGAAAAGGAGGCATTTTGGACAACTTTCTTTTGATTCTTGCAAACACTCAGAAGACCCCCCCCTGCAACGTCTAGAAGACGATCAGAGATGTTTTCAGTCGTGGCACAGTTTCTCCTTGCCAGAATTTGTGAAAAAGCTTTTTGCTAAGATGTAGGCGGCAAGAGCTGCTAAAAATGAAGATACAGAGCTCTCCGAGGCTAAGCGCCTGTCCCGGGACTCATTGGGCAGAAGCCGCGCTCCGGAGTGCACTGTGACCGGCACGAGAGCAGTGTACCCGGCAAAGTGCTCTGTGACCGGCACAATGATCTGCACCGGGAAAACTGTTCTGTGACCGGCAAGATGATCTGCACTCGGCAAACTGCTCTGTGACCGGCACAATGATCTGCACCGGCAACTGCTCTGTGACCGGCAAGATGATCTGCACCAATGGAACTGCTCTGTGACCGGCAAGATGATCTGCACCCATGGAACTGCTCTGTGACCGGCAAAATGATATTGCACCCAGCAAATGCTCTGTGACCTGCAAACTGCTCTGTGACCGGCAAACTGCTCTGCGACCGGTACATTGCTCTGCTGGCGAAGAAGCCTTCTCCTCGCCTCCCGAAGCAGGAGAGAGCGGCAGCTTCCAAAAGGAGAAGAACGAAGCCGCACAACACTGGGAATGTGTGCGCAGCTTGCAAATTCATAGAAAACAATACTTTTCCAAGCTCCTGCCTTTTCCAGACACATTAAAATTGGAAAAGGAGGCATTTTGGACAACTTTCTTTTGATTCTTGCAAACACTCAGAAGACCCCCCCTGCAACGTCTAGAAGACGATCAGAGATGTTTTCAGTCGTGGCACAGTTTCTCCTTGCCAGAATTTGTGAAAAAGCTTTTTGCTAAGATGTAGGCGGCAAGAGCTGCTAAAAATGAAGATACAGAGCTCTCCGAGGCTAAGCGCCTGTCCCGGGACTCATTGGGCAGAAGCCGCGCTCCGGAGTGCACTGTGACCGGCACGAGAGCAGTGTACCCGGCAAAGTGCTCTGTGACCGGCACAATGATCTGCACCCGGCAAACTGTTCTGTTACCGGCAAGATGATCTGCACTCGGCAAACTGCTCTGTGACCGGCACAATGATCTGCACCCAGGGAACTGCTCTGTGACCGGCAAAATGATCTGCACCCAGCAAAATGCTCTGTGACCGGCAAAATGATCTGCACCCGGCAAACTGCTCTGTGACCGGCAAAATGATCTGCACCCAGCAAAATGCTCTGTGACCTGCAAACTGCTCTGTGACCGGCAAACTGCTCTGCGACCGGTACATTGCTCTGCTGGCGAAGAAGCCTTCTCCTCGCCTCCCGAGCAGGAGAGAGCGGCAGCTTCCGAAAGGAGAAGAACGAAGCCGCACAACACTGGGAATGTGTGCGCAGCTTGCAAATTCATAGAAAACAATACTTTTCCAAGCTCCTGCCTTTTCCAGACACATTAAAATTTGAAAAGGAGGCATTTTGGACAACTTTCTTTTGATTCTTGCAAACACTCAGAAGACCCCCCCTGCAACGTCTAGAAGACGATCAGAGATGTTTTCAGTCGTGGCACAGTTTCTCCTTGCCAGAATTTGTGAAAAAGCTTTTTGCTAAGATGTAGGCGGCAAGAGCTGCTAAAAATGAAAATACAGAGCTCTCCGAGGCTAAGCGCCTCTCCCGGGACTCATAGGGCAGAAGCCGCGCTCCGGAGTGCACTGTGCCTGGCACGAGAGCAGTGTACCCGGCAAAGTGCTCTGTGACCGGCAAGATGATCTGCACCCGGCAAACTGCTCTGTGACCGGCACAATGATCTGCACCAATGGAACTGCTCTGTGACCGGCAAGATGATCTGCACCCGGCAAACTGCTCTGTGACCGGCAAAATGATCTGCACCCAGCAAAATGCTCTGTGACCGGTAAACTGCTCTGTGACCGGCAAACTGCTCTGCGACCGGCAAACTGCTCTGCTGGCGAAGAAGCCTTCTCCTCGCCTCCCGAAGCAGGAGAGAGCGGCAGCTTCCGAAAGGAGAAGAACGAAGCCGCACAACACTGGGAATGTGTGCGCAGCTTGCAAATTCATAGAAAACAATACTTTTCCAAGCTCCTGCCTTTTCCAGACACATTAAAATTGGAAAAGGAGGCATTTTGGACAACTTTCTTTTGATTCTTGCAAACACTCAGAAGACCCCCCCTGCAACGTCTAGAAGACGATCAGAGATGTTTTCAGTCGTGGCACAGTTTCTCCTTGCCAGAATTTGTGAAAAAGCTTTTTGCTAAGATGTAGGCGGCAAGAGCTGCTAAAAATGAAAATACAGAGCTCTCCGAGGCTAAGCGCCTGTCCCGGGACTCATTGGGCAGAAGCCGCGCTCCGGAGTGCATTGTGACCGGCACGAGTGCACTGCACCCGGCAAAGTGCTCTGTGACCGGCACAATGATCTGCACCCGGCAACTGTTCTGTGACCGGCAAGATGATCTGCACCCGGCAAAACTGCTCTGTGACCGGCAAAATGATCTGCACCCAGCAAAATGCTCTGTGACCTGCAAACTGCTCTGTGACCGGCAAACTGCTCTGCGACCGGTACATTGCTCTGCTGGCGAAGAAGCCTTCTCCTCGCCTCCCGAAGCAGGAGAGAGCGGCAGCTTCCGAAAGGAGAAGAACGAAGCCGCACAACACTGGGAATGTGTGCGCAGCTTGCAAATTCATAGAAAACAATACTTTTCCAAGCTCCTGCCTTTTCCAGACACATTAAAATTCGAAAAGGAGGCATTTTGGACAACTTTCTTTTGATTCTTGCAAACACTCAGAAGACCCCCCCTGCAACGTCTAGAAGACGATCAGAGATGTTTTCAGTCGTGGCACAGTTTCTCCTTGCCAGAATTTGTGAAAAAGCTTTTTGCTAAGATGTAGGCGGCAAGAGCTGCTAAAAATGAAAATACAGAGCTCTCCGAGGCTAAGCGCCTGTCCCGGGACTCATTGGGCAGAAGCCGCGCTCCGGAGTGCACTGTGACCGGCACGAGAGCAGTGTACCCGGCAAAGTGCTCTGTGACCGGCACAATGATCTGCACCCGGCAAACTGCTCTGTGACCGGCAAGATGATCTGCACCCGGCAAACTGCTCTGTGACCGGCAAGATGATCTGCACCCAATGGAACTGCTCTGTGACCGGCAAAATGATCTGCACCCAGCAAATTGCTCTGTGACCTGCAAACTGCTCTGTGACCGGCAACTGCTCTGCGACCGGTACACTGCTCTGCTGGCGAAGAAGCCTTCTCCTCGCCTCCCGAAGCAGGAGAGAGCGGCAGCTTCCGAAAGGAGAAGAACGAAGCCGCACAACACTGGGAATGTGTGCGCAGCTTGCAAATTCATAGAAAACAATACTTTTCCAAGCTCCTGCCTTTTCCAGACACATTAAAATTGGAAAAGGAGGCATTTTGGACAACTTTCTTTTGATTCTTGCAAACACTCAGAAGACCCCCCCTGCAACGTCTAGAAGACGATCAGAGATGTTTTCAGTCGTGGCACAGTTTCTCCTTGCCAGAATTTGTGAAAAAGCTTTTTGCTAAGATGTAGGCGGCAAGAGCTGCTAAAAATGAAGATACAGAGCTCTCCGAGGCTAAGCGCCTGTCCCGGGACTCATTGGGCAGAAGCCGCGCTCCGGAGTGCACTGTGACCGGCACGAGAGCAGTGTACCCGGCAACAGTGCTCTGTGACCGGCAAGATGATCTGCACTCGGCAAACTGCTCTGTGACCGGCACAATGATCTGCACTCGGCAAACTGCTCTGTGACCGGCAAGATGATCTGCACCCGGCAAACTGCTCTGTGACCGGCAAAATGATCTGCACCCAGCAAAATGCTCTGTGACCTGCAAACTGCTCTGTGACCGGCAAACTGCTCTGCGACCGGTACATTGCTCTGCTGGCGAAGAAGCCTTCTCCTCGCCTCCCGAAGCAGGAGAGAGCGGCAGCTTCCGAAAGGAGAAGAACGAAGCCGCACAACACTGGGAATGTGTGCGCAGCTTGCAAATTCATAGAAAACAATACTTTTCCAAGCTCCTGCCTTTTCCAGACACATTAAAATTCGAAAAGGAGGCATTTTGGACAACTTTCTTTTGATTCTTGCAAACACTCAGAAGACCCCCCCCTGCAACGTCTAGAAGACGATCAGAGATGTTTTCAGTCGTGGCACAGTTTCTCCTTGCCAGAATTTGTGAAAAAGCTTTTTGCTAAGATGTAGGCGGCAAGAGCTGCTAAAAATGAAAATACAGAGCTCTCCGAGGCTAAGCGCCTGTCCCGGGACTCATTGGGCAGAAGCCGCCCTCCGGAGTGCACTGTGACCGGCATGAGAGCACTGTACCCGGCAAAGTGCTCTGTGACCGGCACAATGATCTGCACTCGGAAACTGCTCTGTGACCGGCAAGATGATCTGCACCCGGCAAACTGCTCTGTGACCGGCAGATGATCTGCACCAATGGAACTGCTCTGTGACCGGCAAGATGATCTGCACCCGGCAAACTAGTCTGTGACCGGCAAAATGATCTGCACCCAGCAAACTGCTCTGTGACCTGCAAACTGCTCTGTGACCGGCAAACTGCTCTGCGACCGGTACATTGCTCTGCTGGCGAAGAAGCCTTCTCCTCGCCTCCCGAAGCAGGAGAGAGCGGCAGCTTCCGAAAGGAGAAGAACGAAGCCGCACAACACTGGGAATGTGTGCGCAGCTTGCAAATTCATAGAAAACAATACTTTTCCAAGCTCCTGCCTTTTCCAGACACATTAAAATTGGAAAAGGAGGCATTTTGGACAACTTTCTTTTGATTCTTGCAAACACTCAGAAGACCCCCCCTGCAACGTCTAGAAGACGATCAGAGATGTTTTCAGTCGTGGCACAGTTTCTCCTTGCCAGAATTTGTGAAAAAGCTTTTTGCTAAGATGTAGGCGGCAAGAGCTGCTAAAAATGAAAATACAGAGCTCTCCGAGGCTAAGCGCCTGTCCCGGGACACATTGGGCAGAAGCCGCGCTCCGGAGTGCACTGTGCCTGGCACGAGAGCAGTGTACCCGGCAAAGTGCTCTGTGACCGGCACAATGATCTGCACCGGCAAACTGTTTGGTGACCGGCAAGATGATCTGCACTCGGCAAACTGCTCTGTGACCGGCACAATGATCTGCACCCAGGGAACTGCCCTGTGACCGGCAAGATCTGCACCCGGCAAACTGCTCTGTGACCGGCAAGATGATCTGCACCAATGGAACTTCTCTGTGACCGGCAAGATGATTTGCCCCCGGCAAACTGCTCTGTGACCGGCAAAATGATCTGCACCCAGCAAATTGCTCTGTGACGTGCAAACTGCTCTGTGACCGGCAAACTGCTCTGCGACCGGTACATTGCTCTGCTGGCGAAGAAGCCTTCTCCTCGCCTCCCGAAGCAGGAGAGAGCGGCAGCTTCCAAAAGGAGAAGAACGAAGCCGCACAACACTGGGAATGTGTGCGCAGCTTGCAAATTCATAGAAAACAATACTTTTCCAAGCTCCTGCCTTTTCCAGACACATTAAAATTGGAAAAGGAGGCATTTTGGAGAACTTTCTTTTGATTCTTGCAAACACTCAGAAGACCCCCCCCTGCAACGTCTAGAAGACGATCAGAGATGTTTTCAGTCGTGGCACAGTTTCTCCTTGCCAGAATTTGTGAAAAAGCTTTTTGCTAAGATGTAGGCGGCAAGAGCTGCTAAAAATGAAGATACAGAGCTCTCCGAGGCTAAGCGCCTGTCCCGGGACTCATTGGGCAGAAGCCGCGCTCCGGAGTGCACTGTGACCGGCACGAGAGCAGTGTACCCGGCAAAGTGCTCTGTGACCGGCACAATGATCTGCACCCGGCAAACTGTTCTGTGACCGGCAAGATGATCTGCACTCGGCAAACTGCTCTGTGACCGGCACAATGATCTGCACTCGGCAAACTGCTCTGTGACCGGCAAGATGATCTGCACCCGGCAAACTGCTCTGTGACCGGCAAGATGATCTGCACCAATGGAACTGCTCTGTGACCGGCAAGATGATCTGCACCCGGCAACTAGTCTGTGACCGGCAAAATGATCTGCACCCAGCAAAATGCTCTGTGACCGGTAAACTGCTCTGTGACCGGCAAACTGCTCTGCGACCGGCAAACTGCTCTGCTGGCGAAGAAGCCTTCTCCTCGCCTCCCGAAGCAGGAGAGAGCGGCAGCTTCCGAAAGGAGAAGAACGAAGCCGCACAACACTGGGAATGTGTGCGCAGCTTGCAAATTCATAGAAAACAATACTTTTCCAAGCTCCTGCCTTTTCCAGACACATTAAAATTCGAAAAGGAGGCATTTTGGACAACTTTCTTTTGATTCTTGCAAACACTCAGAAGACCCCCCCTGCAACGTCTAGAAGACGATCAGAGATGTTTTCAGTCGTGGCACAGTTTCTCCTTGCCAGAATTTGTGAAAAAGCTTTTTGCTAAGATGTAGGCGGCAAGAGCTGCTAAAAATGAAGATACAGAGCTCTCCGAGGCTAAGCGCCTGTCCCGGGACTCATTGGGCAGAAGCCGCGCTCCGGAGTGCATTGTGACCGGCACGAGAGCAGTGTACCCGGCAAAGTGCTCTGTGACCGGCACAATGATCTGCACCCGGCAAACTGCTCTGTGACCGGCAAGATGATCTGCACCCGGCAAACTGCTCTGTGACCGGCAAAATGATCTGCACCCAGCAAAATGCTCTGTGACCTGCAAACAGCACTGTGACCGGCAAACTGCTCTGCGACCGGTACATTGCTCTGCTGGCGAAGAAGCCTTCTCCTCGCCTCCCGAAGCAGGAGAGAGCGGCAGCTTCCGAAAGGAGAAGAACGAAGCCGCACAACACTGGGAATGTGTGCGCAGCTTGCAAATTCATAGAAAACAATACTTTTCCAAGCTCCTGCCTTTTCCAGACACATTAAAATTCGAAAAGGAGGCATTTGGACAACTTTCTTTTGATTCTTGCAAACACTCAGAAGACCCCCCCTGCAACGTCTAGAAGACGATCAGAGATGTTTTCAGTCGTGGCACAGTTTCTCCTTGCCAGAATTTGTGAAAAAGCTTTTTGCTAAGATGTAGGCGGCAAGAGCTGCTAAAAATGAAGATACAGAGCTCTCCGAGGCTAAGCGCCTGTCCCGGGACTCATTGGGCAGAAGCCGCGCTCCGGAGTGCACTGTGACCGGCACGAGAGCAGTGTACCCGGCAAAGTGCTCTGTGACCGGCACAATGATCTGCACTCGGCAAACTGCTCTGTGACCGGCAAGATGATCTGCACCCGGCAAACTGCTCTGTGACCGGCAAGATGATCTGCACCAATGGAACTGCTCTGTGACCGGCAAGATGATCTGCACCCGGCAAACTGCTCTGTGACCGGCAAAATGATCTGCACCCGGCAAACTGCTCTGTGACCTGCAAACTGCTCTGTGACCGGCAAACTGCTCTGCGACCGGCAAACTGCTCTGCTGGCGAAGAAGCCTTCTCCTCGCCTCCCGAAGCAGGAGAGAGCGGCAGCTTCCGAAAGGAGAAGAACGAAGCCGCACAACACTGGGAATGTGTGCGCAGCTTGCAAATTCATAGAAAACAATACTTTTCCAAGCTCCTGCCTTTTCCAGACACATTAAAATTGGAAAAGGAGGCATTTTGGACAACTTTCTTTTGATTCTTGCAAACACTCAGAAGACCCCCCCTGCAACGTCTAGAAGACGATCAGAGATGTTTTCAGTCGTGGCACAGTTTCTCCTTGCCAGAATTTGTGAAAAAGCTTTTTGCTAAGATGTAGGCGGCAAGAGCTGCTAAAAATGAAAATACAGAGCTCTCCGAGGCTAAGCGCCTGTCCCGGGACTCATTGGGCAGAAGCCGCGCTCCGGAGTGCACTGTGACCGGCACGAGAGCAGTGTACCCGGCAAAGTGCTCTGTGACCGGCACAATGATCTGCACCCGGCAAACTGTTTGTGACCGGCAAGATGATCTGCACTCGGCAAACTGCTCTGTGACCGGCACAATGATCTGCACCCAGGGAACTGCCCTGTGACCGGCAAGATCTGCACCCGGCAAACTGCTCTGTGACCGGCAAGATGATCTGCACCAATGGAACTTCTCTGTGACCGGCAAGATGATTTGCCCCCGGCAAACTGCTCTGTGACCGGCAAAATGATCTGCACCCAGCAAATTGCTCTGTGACGTGCAAACTGCTCTGTGACCGGCAAACTGCTCTGCGACCGGTACATTGCTCTGCTGGCGAAGAAGCCTTCTCCTCGCCTCCCGAAGCAGGAGAGAGCGGCAGCTTCCGAAAGGAGAAGAACGAAGCCGCACAACACTGGGAATGTGTGCGCAGCTTGCAAATTCATAGAAAACAATACTTTTCCAAGCTCCTGCCTTTTCCAGACACATTAAAATTGGAAAAGGAGGCATTTTGGACAACTTTCTTTTGATTCTTGCAAACACTCAGAAGACCCCCCCTGCAACGTCTAGAAGACGATCAGAGATGTTTTCAGTCGTGGCACAGTTTCTCCTTGCCAGAATTTGTGAAAAAGCTTTTTGCTAAGATGTAGGCGGCAAGAGCTGCTAAAAATGAAGATACAGAGCTCTCCGAGGCTAAGCGCCTGTCCCGGGACTCATTGGGCAGAAGCCGCGCTCCGGAGTGCACTGTGACCGGCACGAGAGCAGTGTACCCGGCAAAGTGCTCTGTGACCGGCAAGATGATCTGCACTCGGCAAACTGCTCTGTGACCGGCACAATGATCTGCACTCGGCAAACTGCTCTGTGACCGGCAAGATGATCTGCACCCGGCAAACTGCTCTGTGACCGGCAAGATGATCTGCACCAATGGAACTGCTCTGTGACCGGCAAGATGATCTGCACCCGGCAAACTAGTCTGTGACCGGCAAAATGATCTGCACCCAGCAAATTGCTCTGTGACCTGCAAACTGCTCTGTGACCGGCAAACTGCTCTGCGACCGGTACATTGCTCTGCTGGCGAAGAAGCCTTCTCCTCGCCTCCCGAAGCAGGAGAGAGCGGCAGCTTCCAAAAGGAGAAGAACGAAGCCGCACAACACTGGGAATGTGTGCGCAGCTTGCAAATTCATAGAAAACAATACTTTTCCAAGCTCCTGCCTTTTCCAGACACATTAAAATTGGAAAAGGAGGCATTTTGGACAACTTTCTTTTGATTCTTGCAAACACTCAGAAGACCCCCCCTGCAACGTCTAGAAGACGATCAGAGATGTTTTCAGTCGTGGCACAGTTTCTCCTTGCCAGAATTTGTGAAAAAGCTTTTTGCTAAGATGTAGGCGGCAAGAGCTGCTAAAAATGAAGATACAGAGCTCTCCGAGGCTAAGCGCCTGTCCCGGGACTCATTGGGCAGAAGCCGCGCTCCGGAGTGCACTGTGACCGGCACGAGAGCAGTGTACCCGGCAAAGTGCTCTGTGACCGGCACAATGATCTGCACCCGGCAAACTGTTCTGTGACCGGCAAGATGATCTGCACCCGGCAAACTGCTCTGTGACCGGCACAATGATCTGCACCAGGGAACTGCTCTGTGACCGGCAAATGATCTGCACCCAGCAAAATGCTCTGTGACCGGCAAAATGATCTGCACCCGGCAAACTGCTCTGTGACCGGCAAAATGATCTGCACCCAGCAAAATGCTCTGTGACCTGCAAACTGCTCTGTGACCGGCAAACTGCTCTGCGACCGGTACATTGCTCTGCTGGCGAAGAAGCCTTCTCCTCGCCTCCCGAAGCAGGAGAGAGCGGCAGCTTCCGAAAGGAGAAGAACGAAGCCGCACAACACTGGGAATGTGTGCGCAGCTTGCAAATTCATAGAAAACAATACTTTTCCAAGCTCCTGCCTTTTCCAGACACATTAAAATTCGAAAAGGAGGCATTTTGGACAACTTTCTTTTGATTCTTGCAAACACTCAGAAGACCCCCCCTGCAACGTCTAGAAGACGATCAGAGATGTTTTCAGTCGTGGCACAGTTTCTCCTTGCCAGAATTTGTGAAAAAGCTTTTTGCTAAGATGTAGGCGGCAAGAGCTGCTAAAAATGAAGATACAGAGCTCTCCGAGGCTAAGCGCCTGTCCCGGGACTCATTGGGCAGAAGCCGCGCTCCGGAGTGCACTGTGACCGGCACGAGAGCAGTGTACCCGGCAAAGTGCTCTGTGACCGGCAAGATGATCTGCACTCGGCAAACTGCTCTGTGACCGGCACAATGATCTGCACCAATGGAACTGCTCTGTGACCGGCAAGATGATCTGCACCCGGCAAACTGCTCTGTGACCGGCAAAATGATCTGCACCCAGCAAAATGCTCTGTGACCGGTAAACTGCTCTGTGACCGGCAAACTGCTCTGCGACCGGCAAACTGCTCTGCTGGCGAAGAAGCCTTCTCCTCGCCTCCCGAAGCAGGAGAGAGCGGCAGCTTCCGAAAGGAGAAGAACGAAGCCGCACAACACTGGGAATGTGTGCGCAGCTTGCAAATTCATAGAAAACAATACTTTTCCAAGCTCCTGCCTTTTCCAGACACATTAAAATTGGAAAAGGAGGCATTTTGGACAACTTTCTTTTGATTCTTGCAAACACTCAGAAGACCCCCCCTGCAACGTCTAGAAGACGATCAGAGATGTTTTCAGTCGTGGCACAGTTTCTCCTTGCCAGAATTTGTGAAAAAGCTTTTTGCTAAGATGTAGGCGGCAAGAGCTGCTAAAAATGAAGATACAGAGCTCTCCGAGGCTAAGCGCCTGTCCCGGGACACATTGGGCAGAAGCCGCGCTCCGGAGTGCACTGTGACCGGCACGAGAGCAGTGTACCCGGCAAAGTGCTCTGTGACCGACACAATGATCTGCACCCGACAAACTGCTCTGTGACCGGCAAGATGATCTGCACTCGGCAAACTGCTCTGTGACCGGCACAATGATCTGCACCCAGCAAAATGCTCTGTGACCTGCAAACTGCTCTGTGACCGGCAAACTGCTCTCTGCGACCGGTACATTGCTCTGCTGGCGAAGAAGCCTTCTCCTCGCCTCCCGAAGCAGGAGAGAGCGGCAGCTTCCGAAAGGAGAAGAACGAAGCCGCACAACACTGGGAATGTGTGCGCAGCTTGCAAATTCATAGAAAACAATACTTTTCCAAGCTCCTGCCTTTTCCAGACACATTAAAATTCGAAAAGGAGGCATTTTGGACAACTTTCTTTTGATTCTTGCAAACACTCAGAAGACCCCCCTGCAACGTCTAGAAGACGATCAGAGATGTTTTCAGTCGTGGCACAGTTTCTCCTTGCCAGAATTTGTGAAAAAGCTTTTTGCTAAGATGTAGGCGGCAAGAGCTGCTAAAAATGAAGATACAGAGCTCTCCGAGGCTAAGCGCCTGTCCCGGGACTCATTGGGCAGAAGCCGCGCTCCGGAGTGCACTGTGACCGGCACGAGAGCAGTGTACCCGGCAAAGTGCTCTGTGACCGGCACAATGATCTGCACTCGGCAAACTGCTCTGTGACCGGCAAGATGATCTGCACCCGGCAAACTGCTCTGTGACCGGCAAGATGATCTGCACCAATGGAACTGCTCTGTGACCGGCAAGATGATCTGCACCCGGAAACTGCTCTGTGACCGGCAAAATGATCTGCACCCAGCAAACTGCTCTGTGACCTGCAAACTGCTCTGTGACCGGCAAACTGCTCTGCGACCGGTACACTGCTCTGCTGGCGAAGAAGCCTTCTCCTCGCCTCCCGAAGCAGGAGAGAGCGGCAGCTTCCGAAAGGAGAAGAACGAAGCCGCACAACACTGGGAATGTGTGCGCAGCTTGCAAATTCATAGAAAACAATACTTTTCCAAGCTCCTGCCTTTTCCAGACACATTAAAATTGGAAAAGGAGGCATTTTGGACAACTTTCTTTTGATTCTTGCAAACACTCAGAAGACCCCCCCTGCAACGTCTAGAAGACGATCAGAGATGTTTTCAGTCGTGGCACAGTTTCTCCTTGCCAGAATTTGTGAAAAAGCTTTTTGCTAAGATGTAGGCGGCAAGAGCTGCTAAAAATGAAATACAGAGCTCTCCGAGGCTAAGCGCCTGTCCCGGGACTCATTGGGCAGAAGCCGCGCTCCGGAGTGCACTGTGCCGGCACGAGAGCAGTGTACCCGGCAAAGTGCTCTGTGACCGGCACAATGATCTGCACCCGGCAAACTGTTCTGTGACCGGCAAGATGATCTGCACTCGGCAAACTGCTCTGTGACCGGCACAATGATCTGCACCAGGGAATGCCCTGTGACGGCAAGATCTGCACCGGCAAACTGCTCTGTGACCGGCAAGATGATCTGCACCAATGGAACTGCTCTGTGACCGGCAAGATGATCTGCACCCGGCAAACTGCTCTGTGACCGGCAAAATGATCTGCACCCAGCAAATGCTCTGTGACGTGCAAACTGCTCTGTGACCGGCAAACTGCTCTGCGACCGGTACATTGCTCTGCTGGCGAAGAAGCCTTCTCCTCGCCTCCCGAAGCAGGAGAGAGCGGCAGCTTCCGAAAGGAGAAGAACGAAGCCGCACAACACTGGGAATGTGTGCGCAGCTTGCAAATTCATAGAAAACAATACTTTTCCAAGCTCCTGCCTTTTCCAGACACATTAAAATTCGAAAAGGAGGCATTTTGGACAACTTTCTTTTGATTCTTGCAAACACTCAGAAGACCCCCCCTGCAACGTCTAGAAGACGATCAGAGATGTTTTCAGTCGTGGCACAGTTTCTCCTTGCCAGAATTTGTGAAAAAGCTTTTTGCTAAGATGTAGGCGGCAAGAGCTGCTAAAAATGAAGATACAGAGCTCTCCGAGGCTAAGCGCCTGTCCCGGGACTCATTGGGCAGAAGCCGCGCTCCGGAGTGCACTGTGACCGCACGAGAGCAGTGTACCCGGCAAAGTGCTCTGTGACCGGCACAATGATCTGCACCCGGCAAACTGTTCTGTGACCGGCAAGATGATCTGCACTCGGCAAACTGCTCTGTGACCGGCACAATGATCTGCACCCGGCAAACTGCTCTGTGACCGGCAAGATGATCTGCACCCGGCAAACTGCTCTGTGACCGGCAAGATGATCTGCACCAATGAACTGCTCTGTGACGGCAAGATGATCTGCACCGGCAAACTCTGTGACCGGCAAAATGATCTGCACCAGCAAAATGCTCTGTGACCGGTAAACTGCTCTGTGACCGGCAAACTGCTCTGCGACCGGCAAACTGCTCTGCTGGCGAAGAAGCCTTCTCCTCGCCTCCCGAAGCAGGAGAGAGCGGCAGCTTCCGAAAGGAGAAGAACGAAGCCGCACAACACTGGGAATGTGTGCGCAGCTTGCAAATTCATAGAAAACAATACTTTTCCAAGCTCCTGCCTTTTCCAGACACATTAAAATTGGAAAAGGAGGCATTTTGGACAACTTTCTTTTGATTCTTGCAAACACTCAGAAGACCCCCCTGCAACGTCTAGAAGACGATCAGAGATGTTTTCAGTCGTGGCACAGTTTCTCCTTGCCAGAATTTGTGAAAAAGCTTTTTGCTAAGATGTAGGCGGCAAGAGCTGCTAAAATGAAGATACAGAGCTCTCCGAGGCTAAGCGCCTGTCCCGGGACTCATTGGGCAGAAGCCGCGCTCCGGAGTGCATTGTGACCGGCACGAGAGCAGTGTACCCGGCAAAGTGCTCTGTGACCGGCACAATGATCTGCACCCGGCAAACTGCTCTGTGACCGGCAAGATGATCTGCACCGGCAAACTGCTCTGTGACCGGCAAAATGATCTGCACCCAGCAAAATGCTCTGTGACCTGCAAACTGCTCTGTGACCGGCAAACTGCTCTGCGACCGGTAAACTGCTCTGCTGGCGAAGAAGCCTTCTCCTCGCCTCCCGAAGCAGGAGAGAGCGGCAGCTTCCGAAAGGAGAAGAACGAAGCCGCACAACACTGGGAATGTGTGCGCAGCTTGCAAATTCATAGAAAACAATACTTTTCCAAGCTCCTGCCTTTTCCAGACACATTAAAATTCGAAAAGGAGGCATTTTGGACAACTTTCTTTTGATTCTTGCAAACACTCAGAAGACCCCCCTGCAACGTCTAGAAGACGATCAGAGATGTTTTCAGTCGTGGCACAGTTTCTCCTTGCCAGAATTTGTGAAAAAGCTTTTTGCTAAGATGTAGGCGGCAAGAGCTGCTAAAAATGAAGATACAGAGCTCTCCGAGGCTAAGCGCCTGTCCCGGGACTCATTGGGCAGAAGCCGCGCTCCGGAGTGCACTGTGACCGGCACGAGAGCAGTGTACCCGGCAAAGTGCTCTGTGACCGGCACAATGATCTGCACTCGGCAAACTGCTCTGTGACGGCAAGATGATCTGCACCCGGCAAACTGCTCTGTGACCGGCAAGATGATCTGCACCAATGGAACTGCTCTGTGACCGGCAAGATGATCTGCACCCGGCAAAACTGTCTGTGACCGGCAAAATGATCTGCACCCGGCAAACTGCTCTGTGACCTGCAAACTGCTCTGTGACCGGCAAACTGCTCTGCGACCGGTACATTGCTCTGCTGGCGAAGAAGCCTTCTCCTCGCCTCCCGAAGCAGGAGAGAGCGGCAGCTTCCGAAAGGAGAAGAACGAAGCCGCACAACACTGGGAATGTGTGCGCAGCTTGCAAATTCATAGAAAACAATACTTTTCCAAGCTCCTGCCTTTTCCAGACACATTAAAATTGGAAAAGGAGGCATTTTGGACAACTTTCTTTTGATTCTTGCAAACACTCAGAAGACCCCCCCTGCAACGTCTAGAAGACGATCAGAGATGTTTTCAGTCGTGGCACAGTTTCTCCTTGCCAGAATTTGTGAAAAAGCTTTTTGCTAAGATGTAGGCGGCAAGAGCTGCTAAAAATGAAGATACAGAGCTCTCCGAGGCTAAGCGCCTGTCCCGGGACTCATTGGCAGAAGCCGCGCTCCGGAGTGCACTGTGCCGGCACGAGAGCAGTGTACCCGGCAAAGTGCTCTGTGACCGGCACAATGATCTGCACCGGCAAACTGTTGGTGACCGGCAAGATGATCTGCACTCGGCAAACTGCTCTGTGACCGGCACAATGATCTGCACCCAGGGAACTGCTGTGACCGGCAAGACTGCACCCGGCAAACTGCTCTGTGACCGGCAAGATGATCTGACACCAATGGAACTCTCTGTGACCGGCAAGATGATTTGCCCCCGGCAAACTGCTCTGTGACTGGCAAATGATCTGCACCAGCAAATTGCTCTGTGACGGCAAACTGCTCTGTGACCGGCAAACTGCTCTGCGACCGGTACTTGCTCTGCTGGCGAAGAAGCCTTCTCCTCGCCTCCCGAAGCAGGAGAGAGCGGCAGCTTCCAAAAGGAGAAGAACGAAGCCGCACAACACTGGGAATGTGTGCGCAGCTTGCAAATTCATAGAAAACAATACTTTTCCAAGCTCCTGCCTTTTCCAGACACATTAAAATTGGAAAAGGAGGCATTTTGGACAACTTTCTTTTGATTCTTGCAAACACTCAGAAGACCCCCCCTGCAACGTCTAGAAGACGATCAGAGATGTTTTCAGTCGTGGCACAGTTTCTCCTTGCCAGAATTTGTGAAAAAGCTTTTTGCTAAGATGTAGGCGGCAAGAGCTGCTAAAAATGAAGATACAGAGCTCTCCGAGGCTAAGCGCCTGTCCCGGGACTCATTGGGCAGAAGCCGCGCTCCGGAGTGCACTGTGACCGGCACGAGAGCAGTGTACCCGGCAAAGTGCTCTGTGACCGGCAAGATGATCTGCACTCGGCAAACTGCTCTGTGACCGGCACAATGATCTGCACTCGGCAAACTGCTCTGTGACCGGCAAGATGATCTGCACCCGGCAAACTGCTCTGTGACCGGCAAGATGATCTGCACCATGGAACTGCTCTGTGACCGGCAAGATGATCTGCACCCGGCAAACTGTCTGTGACCGGCAAAATGATCTGCACCCAGCAAACTGCTCTGTGACCGGCAAACTGCTCTGTGACCGGCAAACTGCTCTGCGACCGGTACACTGCTCTGCTGGCGAAGAAGCCTTCTCCTCGCCTCCCGAAGCAGGAGAGAGCGGCAGCTTCCGAAAGGAGAAGAACGAAGCCGCACAACACTGGGAATGTGTGCGCAGCTTGCAAATTCATAGAAAACAATACTTTTCCAAGCTCCTGCCTTTTCCAGACACATTAAAATTGGAAAAGGAGGCATTTTGGACAACTTTCTTTTGATTCTTGCAAACACTCAGAAGACCCCCCCTGCAACGTCTAGAAGACGATCAGAGATGTTTTCAGTCGTGGCACAGTTTCTCCTTGCCAGAATTTGTGAAAAAGCTTTTTGCTAAGATGTAGGCGGCAAGAGCTGCTAAAAATGAAGATACAGAGCTCTCCGAGGCTAAGCGCCTGTCCCGGGACTCATTGGGCAGAAGCCGCGCTCCGGAGTGCACTGTGACCGGCACGAGAGCAGTGTACCCGGCAAAGTGCTCTGTGACCGGCACAATGATCTGCACCCGGCAAACTGTTCTGTGACCGGCAAGATGATCTGCACCCGGCAAACTGCTCTGTGACCGGCACAATGATCTGCACCCAGGGAACTGCTCTGTGACCGGCAAAATGATCTGCACCGGCAAACTGCTCTGTGACCGGCAAAATGATCTGCACCCGGCAAACTGCTCTGTGACCGGCAAAATGATCTGCACCCAGCAAAATGCTCTGTGACCTGCAAACTGCTCTGTGACCGGCAAACTGCTCTGCGACCGGTACATTGCTCTGCTGGCGAAGAAGCCTTCTCCTCGCCTCCCGAAGCAGGAGAGAGCGGCAGCTTCCGAAAGGAGAAGAACGAAGCCGCACAACACTGGGAATGTGTGCGCAGCTTGCAAATTCATAGAAAACAATACTTTTCCAAGCTCCTGCCTTTTCCAGACACATTAAAATTCGAAAAGGAGGCATTTTGGACAACTTTCTTTTGATTCTTGCAAACACTCAGAAGACCCCCCCTGCAACGTCTAGAAGACGATCAGAGATGTTTTCAGTCGTGGCACAGTTTCTCCTTGCCAGAATTTGTGAAAAAGCTTTTTGCTAAGATGTAGGCGGCAAGAGCTGCTAAAAATGAAGATACAGAGCTCTCCGAGGCTAAGCGCCTGTCCCGGGACTCATTGGGCAGAAGCCGCGCTCCGGAGTGCACTGTGACCGGCATGAGAGCAGTGTACCCGGCAAAGTGCTCTGTGACCGGCAAGATGATCTGCACCCGGCAAACTGCTCTGTGACCGGCACAATGATCTGCACCAATGGAACTGCTCTGTGACCGGCAAGATGATCTGCACCCGGCAAACTGCTCTGTGACCGGCAAAATGATCTGCACCCAGCAAAATGCTCTGTGACCGGTAAACTGCTCTGTGACCGGCAAACTGCTCTGCGACCGGCAAACTGCTCTGCTGGCGAAGAAGCCTTCTCCTCGCCTCCCGAAGCAGGAGAGAGCGGCAGCTTCCGAAAGGAGAAGAACGAAGCCGCACAACACTGGGAATGTGTGCGCAGCTTGCAAATTCATAGAAAACAATACTTTTCCAAGCTCCTGCCTTTTCCAGACACATTAAAATTCGAAAAGGAGGCATTTTGGACAACTTTCTTTTGATTCTTGCAAACACTCAGAAGACCCCCCCTGCAACGTCTAGAAGACGATCAGAGATGTTTTCAGTCGTGGCACAGTTTCTCCTTGCCAGAATTTGTGAAAAAGCTTTTTGCTAAGATGTAGGCGGCAAGAGCTGCTAAAAATGAAGATACAGAGCTCTCCGAGGCTAAGCGCCTGTCCCGGGACTCATTGGGCAGAAGCCGCGCTCCGGAGTGCACTGTGACCGGCACGAGAGCTGTACCCGCAAAGTGCTCTGTGGCCGCACAATGATCTGCACCCGACAAACTGCTCTGTGACGGCAGATGATCTGCACTCGGCAAATGCTCTGTGACGGCACAATGATCTGCACCCAGGAACTGCCCTGTGACCGGCAAGATCTGCACCGGCAAACTGCTCTGTGACCGGCAAGATGATCTGCACCAATGGACTTCTCTGTGACCGGCAAGATGATTGCACCGGCAAACTGCTCTGTGACCGCAAATGATCTGCACTCGGCAAACTGCTCTGTGACCGGCAAGATGATCTGCACCCGGCAAACTGCTCTGTGACCCGCAAAATGATCTGCACCCAGCAAAATGCTCTGTGACCTTCAAACTGCTCTGTGACCGGCAAACTGCTCTGCGACCGGTACATTGCTCTGCTGGCGAAGAAGCCTTCTCCTCGCCTCCCGAAGCAGGAGAGAGCGGCAGCTTCCGAAAGGAGAACGAAGCCGCACAACACTGGGAATGTGTGCGCAGCTTGCAAATTCATAGAAAACAATACTTTTCCAAGCGCCTGCCTTTTCCAGACAGATTAAAATTGGAAAAGGAGGCATTTTGGACAACTTTCTTTTGATTCTTGCAAACACTCAGAAGACCCCCCTGCAACGTCTAGAAGACGATCTGAGATGTTTTCTGTCCTGGCACAGTTTCTCCTTGTGACACATAGTGGAAACAGGAATGTGTCTCATAGGAGTGGATTGAATTTTTCTTTTGATAGTTTGCTTAAATCAGAAACTCAATTTTTTTGACAGCCAACTCATACTTGCACCCTCACTTTCATCTACGGCTTTCAAACCCTTGAAACATATCTGTTTATAATATGAAACGGTAAAGTACACCATATGAAATCTGGTCATAAACATTCAACAGAAACAATGATCAAAGATCAGATTCGTTCACATCTGCCAGCCCTCAAGAGTGTACAGGTCAAATGTCCCCAGAAAACTAGGCTTGTGGCGCAAATTCTCTGTGCAGAAGCAGCTGCTATCTTCATAAGATACAATCTTGCTGGCATTACCCTTCAGAGCAATCTTCTGTACCCCTGCCCAGTACACCCTCTGCTCTATTCCTTGGACTTCACATTTGCATTTCTACAGAGTCCTGTCCTGCAAACTGACTCAAAGTTCAGGTAATAGATTTCCAAGATTTAGACATGTTAAGTTGATGTATTTGGTATTTCATTCCGTCTAAGCAAACTGTAACTTTCTGAAGTGAAATATGTTGAGTATGTCACATGTATTTTGCATGTTCGTTCTTCTTCACATTAAAACTTCTCACAGACCCCTGTGACGACTTGCTGCAAAAATACATAGCTGCAAAGAGTGGTCGTGGGAAGTTCGAAGTGCCAGAAAACCATAGAAACAACCTAACAATAGAGCCTTGAATTTCTGAATAGAATTGCACCATGTCAAGTCAAAATATAATATGGAAACGATTTTCAAATCATGATGAGTGTGGGCTAGAGAGAATCCAGATAGAGTTGTTGTTTTTTTTAACAGATCCAGGAGAAACATGGCCTTGACTTGGAAGTATAGCATGAAATATATTTATACAGCATGAGTTCTCATTAGGTAATCATATGATTTGCATAACTCAATTGGAAACCAGGAAAGAAATGAAGAAAAATATTCAAGCTAGAAAAGATGTGAGTTTAAAATTTTCTTTGTATTTCTGATCAAACTATTAGGAAGCTAAATAGTCACCCATTATTTTAAAAAGCATCTGGACATTAAAAGTAGATAAATTTCTGGGGGACTTGCATCCCAGCAATTCCTGAAAAGCTTGATGTCATTGCTTCCCAAGCCTGAATCAATCCACTTCAACACAGCTGTATTTCAGATGCTCAGTGAAACTGTCCATCTAATGCATATAGTTGACAAATAATCTACAGAAAAAGCTAGATCGATTTGAAGATCTTTTTCTGTAAATGGAACTCCAATTATTTGTACAAACACACAGATGGGATTTGTGCTGTCTTCTTCGGGCCACTTCCTCCAGAGAGTTCTCCATCAAATCTCCCTAGTTCTACTCTTCTGGTGATCCAAAGTCAGCACTGGCATGGTCCAACTGCATGGAATTACTGCCTGCTAGAGGTGCACCCTGAGGGCTTCTGTGTGCAGCATCATGTGAGCCCTACCAATGTCACCCTGTTGCTATCAACTGAGCTAGCTGGACCTTAAGGGACAAGATTGTGCACTGATTTTGTAATAGAAATTAGGTACTAAGAAGGAGGCTGGAGGATTTCAATATTTCTGCCTCCAGCTTAAGCAACACTAAATCTTGGTCTTTATCTGAGAAACTAGGTGAATTAACCCATTCGGCATTGCTATGCCATAAATGTCAGGAATACAAGAAGAACCGTCAAAAGAGTAACAATTCCAATCCTTACTTGATAAAAATAATTCATTGGAAGAAGTCGGGATGAAGGATGAAACATGCCAATATCCTACCCTGGGAATCATTCTGTTGATTTGCACAGGTTTCTTATGATATACCCATCCAATGCATTGGACATGCGTGCTTGTGATGACACAAATACTTGCAAAGCTTACCAGATAAAGCATGTTCTCTTCAGACAGCAAAACATTTCTTGATGGTTGTATTTGCTAATTCCATTTAGACTCAATGTTCTTCAAAGTCGTTTCCAACCAAAGTGATTCCATCATTCTCTAAGTGGCACATCCTGCTTGTCCTGGTTTAGGGCCAATTTGGCAGCAAACCTCAAGCAGGGGTGATTTCTTAAAAATATTGATCTAGTACTGCTATCCAACTGTGACGGACAAAGACTCTCTAACAGTTTAAAGTTAGACAGTGTACGTTTATTGCAACGCCGGGCAGCGTGCGGGAGAGCTCCCAAATACACTCTGTGATTTACAGGTGATTACAGAGTCCTTTCACCTAGACAAGTATTGAATACCCAAAATACAAATACATATTCATAATTTTGGTACATCCCCTTCCCCATTTCATATGGTAATTAGTTCAAAAGCTATTAAGCATGTGTAGTTTGTTCCTCAAAATGAGTCGGTGGTCCCTTTCATGGGGAGGGGTTCCAAAATGCGGAAAGAAATGAAGTCTTCCTCATTCTGAACTTTCTACATTTTCAAAGCAAATATGACAAATGAACCCATTGGTAGAACTCCCATTCCCCGCCTTCAATAGGTTTCAGAACAGCGGAGGCTTACAATTGTCTTATGCTCCCAAAACTATTTATCCGTTTCTATATTCTTCATTAGAAACCCAGCTAACCAAACATGATGTTGACAAGCAATCAATTCTTAGTTAACTACTAACTCTTAACTTCATCAAGGCCTACCTATTGATTTTGATCAACTATCATAAGACTTATCTCAAACTAAAACCTCAGCTCCTCTAAAATCCCTAAATTCCTTCAAGTTTATGTCTCAGGGGCCCCCCACAGAAAGCCCACCCACACGGCCCCTCCCCTCGACTGCTTTGGGAAAAATTTCCTCTGAGAGAAGTGGAAAAAACCTGTTTATTTAACAGAGGCGAAGCACTCCCCAGCACAAAAAACCAACAGTACCAGATGACAAAACTCAATCGCCGCTCTGAAGAAAGGACAAATTCCCAAAGTCTCTCCTCTGGGTGCTCGCTCTGTTATCAATGCCTCCGGCACTGGGAAAGGCTGCTGCCCAGAGCAGGCCCCCATAGGCCACAAAGTGCAAGCTCTCAGTGCTTCCCAGGTCCCAGTCCGGAGCAGGTTTGAACAGTTCCAAGAAAGGGGAAAGAAAAAAGGACAGTCCAGGGAAAACTCTGCCTCAGCCAGCTAAACCAACTGAAAAGCAAAGGAAGACTCTGTTCTGCTCCATCAGTGCCCGGACAACACAGTGTAGCACAGAATGTGGAGCAGTGTTGCTTTTAGAAGAGTCAGTGCAGCCTCTGATAACAAACTCCGTGCTTCTTCTTCTCCCCACCTTTGCTCTCAGAACCAGTCTTGAAGGTGGAGAATATAATATCCAGCATTAACAGAACAGATGACTGGGGATGCAAGCATCATCAAGTCACCCTAGGACACTGCTCTACTGAGACACGTCACCAGACTATGCTAAGACCAAGTTTTGGAAGTGCTCATTAAAATTCTACTATCACAGTGAAGCGGAGGAGGAAACACACCTCACTACAGTTACCTTGTTGTTGCGGTGTGCTTTGTTTTACACTTTGTCTTCAGTTTGGAATGTCATTTGTTAATCTTTTATGTATGGTTCTTAAAAGTTGGTTCATTCCGTTTCCCCCATTTAGTTGTTATAATGGTTCTGCCTTAGGCTCACTTCCTGCTTTTCCCCTGGCAGTTATCTGTCAATTCCCTGTTGTCTATTCAGCTCCCGCCACTCCTGTATCTTTTTTGGGGTCAATCTGTTAACCCCTCCTATGTTTCCCCAGCAACTGCCATGTCCATCACTCTCTGCCCACCCCTTCTACCAAGAACGTTCTCCTCGGGGCAGGGAGTGATTGGACCAGAAGTTGTTTCTCCTCCCCAACTAGTCCCCCATTTGTTGTTCTGTTAAGTCGATCATTGTTTCTTGTCTGTTCATTGGCCCGAGGGTGAGTTGTTCCTCCCCTCGGGAACCCTTTAGAAGTTCTGCTCACCCCACCCCCTCGGGGCAGTTGCCTGCAGCCTTTCCCGGTTGGCCCAATAAACCCTTTCCCTGCTGCGGACAACTGTCGGACTTGTGTCTTTCTTAGCACTTAGCTGGAGCTGCTTCTAGCCTTCGGGCAAGGGCAAAGCCCCCTCACCACTGCCGTGGGGAGGTCGTCCTAGGCAGCAGCTTGCCAGAGCCAGTCTCCAGCCCGGAGCCGCTGCTCTGCTGCTACAGCTGCTGTCACGCCAGACTGCTGGCTGCTGCTGCAGTTAGCCTGGGCTCAGAATCACGCACCCCAACACCTTGTGGCATGCCAATACTTCCTTTCAATCACAATGGTTTTCGTTTTTACCTCCGTGACATCACAGGCATCATTCAACATCTTTTGGGCAAGAAGGAAGATATTATTCCTCTCATTCTACTGATGGGTAAGCTGAAATGCAAAGCAGTTCATTCCAAGTGAAACAGCAATAAAGTCAATAGTAAAACTCACCACCGTTTTGTTTACTACCCTAAATCCTTACTATCCCAAAAGACAAGAACACCTGTAAAAGCCTTGTGGCTGCTTAATTTTTTCCTAGAACTACATGGAAGGGTAAGGGATAAAGGATCCCAAACAATGGTAATCCACAACAAAGCATTCTTGACATCATATTCATCTTTTGCATAGCGAGCTCTTCACCTGATCAAGTGATTCCATTGCAATAGTTTGGAGAGTATCTTCGCGGGCTGGGTGTTGTTTGCTTTGAAACCATCTTGATCATTCAGGAACCCAGTAGCAATGAGAAAGTTCAAAAGAAGATAGTGCTACGCATTGATTTTCCTAGATGACAGACGTATTTCTACAACACAGAAGGCTGACCTAATGCTTCCCTACAACATGGCTGGAGTGGCATCCTGTTCCCCATAGGTTTTTCCATTTATTTTTAGCTGCTTTCTTAACAGATGAATGAGCTGAACTAGCTCAAAAAGGAATCCGATAAATGCCAGAGCTTTAAAACAAAACAAAACAACAAAACAAAAAAGATGCAAAATGGTGATTTGTAGGTGCGTTTGAAAATAGAAGTTTTTTGTATTTTTCATAGAGACATGGCATTCTCTAGATTGATATTGCTCCAACGGTTTGAGCTTGTTTTTTTTCCCCCCATCAATTCTACGTGTTATGCATTCTTTTTGGCCATTTCAGTAAACAGATTTTCTGAAACGCGTGAAAGACGGTCTGAAGTTCGCCTCATTTGCCTCACAACCATTCCCAGGACAGACACTGGGACCCTAAAGATCCTGATGGGAATTCTGGCCTGCCGCTGGTGGATGAACGCCAAAAATCCTGAGGCCCCTGAGCAGAATTCTGGCCTGCCAAGTGATTGTTCACAGCTGTGTCTACAGTGACTGCTTCTAGCAGGGCCTACCAAAGGGCTTCACACCCTATATGCTTGCACCTGCTTGGCGACAATAGGCCAGGAATTTTCCCACCTCTTGGCCAAATGAACTTACTGGGGCAACTTGGTAGCCCCCCCATGGAAAATCCTTCATCTGCTCCACTACCACCATCAGGGATGGAGATTGAAGCGCCCCTACCAAGGACTGAGACCCCGTAATTCTGATGCAGGGCTGCTGGCCTGACTGAAGTAGGATGCCTGCAAAGTATTGCCTACAGATGTGTTCACTGGACCTAGACTGCTTTCCCATAGAAAGCAGTCCTGAAACAATGTGTGCCACTCACTGCTGATACTGACTTATCCTGCTGAGAATATGGACTGTCTGTACCCGTCTTCAATACCTCAGCAATTTCAATAGACTTCTTCTTCTTGATTGGATCTGTTCCCCCTCAGCCATTTCAAGATCTGTTTCCGCCCCTCAGCAATGGACTAGAAGAGAACCTTGAGTTAACCAGGACTTTGAGATCTTCCCGACGTGACTAGGCAAACTCTATCGGCTGGACTATGAGGACTTAGTTTCTCTGTGGTTGGTAGCTCCCTCTCTCTTTCTCCCCCTCTTTTCTATTCTTTTCCTCTCCTTAATTCCTTTCACGCATTTACTCTGCTCATTCTATCAAGGTGTATTTGTTTGGATTGATACTGCAATCCCCTTTCCGTGTTGTCTGCTGCACTCCGAGATCAGTTGAACCAACCATCACTCCCCCGCTGCTATTGTCGGATGGTGACAATACCTTCTTTCAAGCTGAAATTGGTTCTAGTCCACATAAACACACTGGTAGGTAAAAGTAGACTCTCAAAGATAACATTCAGAATGTATTTCCCTTCTCTTCCCATTCAAGCAAGTCAAGAAAGCAGATCTTCAGATAACATGCCATGCACATTGAAAAGATTCTGTCCTTATTTGAAGCAACTGAGAAACTCAGACAATGAAATACAGTTCAGACAGATGGAAGGGTCACATATGATGTCACATCTATACTTTCAACGTTTGAATGCAGCAAGATTTCGTGAAGTACAATCCTATCAAATGAAGGTGAATTTGCAGAAGCAATTGAACTGGCTCTGTTTTATAAACACAATGTTTTCTAATGAAACTGAGGATTCAGGAAGGCAACCTTGGAATTCAAAGGATTTAGAAACATACAAATACCAAGACTGGCAGCTCATTAGCTTTAACAGTCTCTTGAAAATAAGATCTACTTTTAACTTCTTCTCTTAGTAGGTCTAAAGACATTAGGAATGAATAATGTCATCAATAAAGAAATAAAAAAAAAATATATATATATAAAAACAAACCAAAACAAAACCAAAACAGCTTTCTCAAAAAGCTTGGAGAAACCCGAGAAATGATGATTTTTAGGTGTTAAGTAGTCCTTTAAAAGTTGTCTCTGGGAAAAGAAATAAAAACCACTAATTGTTTCCAAACCTGTAAGGAAGCATGTAAGGGGCAAGAGCCTGTAATAAAACTACTATGCTGGGTTCATCTGTTGAAAGCATTCCAGAATGGTTGAAACTATGAATCACATCAAGTGGGATTAAAAAAAAAAAAAAAAGAAAAGAAAAAAGAAGAAAACAAAACATAAGGAAAAAATATTTTGACCATATTTTCCCATTCCAAGATGGTAGAACAGCTTTATTTCATTTTGTTCCTAAGACTGATTTCTAGCTTATGACGTGTTTTACAATCAAGAGTGAGAGTGTTCACACTGACCATCCAATTTGGATAGATCTCTTTTACTTTGCACAGCAGCAGATATGGTTTAGCACTCCACAATTCAGTCCCCAAAAGTGAATGGGTGTGGCAGATTTAACCCAACTTCCCAGTCCACCAGAATGATCTTGAAAATGCTTTGCTGTATCTCATTACCTGGACATGCCTCTCTAGCTCCATTTTGAGCTCCTTGATCTGTTATCTACAGGATGAGATCCAATCTAGCTTAGCAAGGATATAGCCTTTCAAAACCACATCTTTTATCTTCTGTATTCATACAAGTACATTTCTACTGCAGGGAACCCTTTGGAAGATCCTAGTTCTTTGTTTCTCAGATATGTTGTTGCATCAAATAGCTCTTCTTTGAATTTTTTCCCTGCTAAAGTACAGGCTCTGTGCTTAAATGATTGTGACGCTAACTCATGATCATCTATTCTTCAGTCATCCAGAGTATGCAGCAAAGTTTTCTTCTGAGGACATTCATTTGATGAGAAATGCTGAAGGTCTGACTTTAGTTGCAAAGGTCACTGATTGACAGGTTGCAAAATTGTTAAGTCTAGTAAGAGCAGGAAAAGTGTGCTGTTGCTGTGTCTGTAAATGTGGTGTCAGCTGCTGTTGGGATAAAAAGCATGAGCATAAGCAAAGATATCTGCATGGATAGAAAAGAAGCAAAGAAGACATTTGTTGTGATTTCTGCACTAAGGAACAAGAAGAAGTATGAAGCGCTAATTTCAGTGGCTAAGACAGTATCATCCTTGGGCCAGTTCTCTTCATCATCTTTTGAACAAGCTGGACACAGCACTTGAAGAAATATTAAGCAACTTTGCCAAAGACACTAAACTGGGAGGAGCTGTGAACTAACTCCCTTGAGGGCACAGAGACCTTGCAGAGAGATCTTGCCAAATAGGAGAGATGGGCAATTATCGCTGGCCGGGAGTCTATGCACAAATCACAAAAGGGGCGGGACTGCTGGGGACGACGTCTCAAGCTGTTGTGTTTTCCAGCATCAGTCTCATTACATGGTGATGACAATGGGAAGCTGCCAGCAACTCACATCCCCAGCAGCAGACAAAGAACTGAAGAAGTTCTTAAGTTACAACTTCCTTTCAAAGTTTTTTGAGCAATCACACAAAGCAAAAGCATATTGACGGTAGTTCTATCCAGTCACTAGAAGCACATGTAGCTGTGGTTAAAACAATGCTTGCTTCTTTCGAAGAAAAGACCTGCTTGTAAACCTTAAGACACAATGCACAGAGCTCCATGATGAAGCTTAGAACTTCCCAACATCTGGCTAGATGTACTTTGCTGTAGCTTAGGGAGTTCTTCTAGACAAGCGTGAATACACAGACCATTGTTCTATTTGTCCTTACTTTTCTACTTCTCATCTAATTTTTTCTGCTGACAAACCTTATGACTACTGCTTAGCTCCAATCACAGTTCTGCTGTCTCTGAGGCCTGCCTTTTGCAGCTTTCCCAAAGCCCTCTGTTTTTGAGGATTCCCACAGGCAATCACCACCCACATGGAGTTGAGCAAGGGCAAGTGCTGGATTCAGCACCTGCCACAGGGCAATCCTGGTGTGTGTATAGACTAGGGAGCAAGAGGCCGGAGAGAAGCACTGCAGAAAGGGACCCAGGCTCCTGGCCAGTGGCAAGCTGAATGTGCAGCAGCAGTGGCCTGGCAGCCAGGAGGGCCAAGCCTGTCCTGGGGTGCATCAGGCACAGCGTCGCCAGCTGGGCAAGGTGGGGATTGTCTCACTGCTCTGCTCTGCTCTGCTCTGCTCTGCTCTGCTCTGCTCTGCTCTGCTCTGCTCTGGGCAGCCTCACCTTGGTATTAGAAAGTCCTGAAATGAAGTCTACAAGGACAGGACTCAAAGAAATGGCATGCAGCTGAGTCAGGGGAGGTTTAGGTCGGGTATCAGGAAAAAGTTTTCAACCAGAGGAAGGCTGGGCACTGGAAGAGTATGTACTCGGCTGAGATGGAGCACACGTTTCGACTTTCAGCAATTCATCAGCAGAGATGGCCTTGAGGAGAGTTTTTAAGATTCTGCCGTCTTTCAGGAGGAAGGTTTTTGCTGCGGAGTTTACTCCGGCACACATCCCAGCCCCGATCCGGGGCTGTTGTGGTACGGTGGTGACTGAAGGAAATGGACAGCCCCCAGTGGAACATTTCTGAGTAAACTCTAGACAGAAATCTGAATGGAGAATTAATCCTCACACTAACCCTAATCCCCAACCGTAATCCCCTATCCTAATCCTAACCCAAGTTTTTTTCCACGTTTATTCTAAAGAGGTTAGTGTTTGGGGAAGGCCCAATGGATAAATGTGGAGGAATCCGGGTGTATGACAATCATGTCTCTCCTCAGGATTTCTTGTATTAGCAGCCTCTGGAGATGCCTTGCTGGGCCCTCCCCCCTCACAGTGGGTCCGCCCAGACAGGCAAAGACTTTCCCAATCAGGCACCCCTCCAAACTGACAGGGCCTCCTCACAAAACAAGGTGAGCTCCCCCAAACAGTCAAGGATCTTCTCCCTGCTCTTCTGCAGGGGGACATACATGCAGGGCTTCGTCTGCCCCTCCTCCTCCTTTATTTGGAGTGTTTTATTTCCATGAGCAACCCCTGACACCCCCTGGGTGAAAGATGACACCCCTCGTGTCAGCCCTGCTATGGACGTCTCAGGGCCTTTCTCTCCCTTCCTGTTCCTCTCCACAACAACATGAGGCCTCTCACACTGCCTGATCTGAGGGAGGCTGCCCGAGTTTTGGTGTGCCAGTTAGGGTCTGTGCCCCCTGGGATCTGTGCTGGTTTCCCCTGGGGCTGACCTTGGCCGAGGGAAATGCAGCAATAAAGAATGGAATCTTCAAGCAGTTTGGGGATCTGGAGGGCCCCCACAGCCTGAAGGGGTGCAGGAAGGGGGGAGTGAGAGCAGCCACCCCAACATGGGGTTTCCCCCCGAGTACCTGCCGACCGGTTTGGTGTCAGCACTGGTACAATCCCCTTACATTGGAAAGCCACTTATTTTGCGGGGGACACAGGGGCCTAAAACAACCCCCACCTCCCAGCCAGGGGGAGGAAGCCTTTTCACCTCTCCATTGGAGTGGGGGGCTTTGTGACCCCCAAGCTGGGGGATGGGCACTTTGCAACCTCACCCAGCTGGGATGTCTGTGACCCCCTCAATTTGGGTGCAGGGGTTTTATTATCTCTCCCAAGTTGGAGTGTAGGCACTTTGTGACCCCTCCCCCCCTTTGGGGTGGGGGGCTTTATAAGACCCCACAGACACAGTTGGGGTATGCTTTGTTACCCTAAAGTAGAGTGTGAGGACTTTGTGACGCCTGTAACTGGGGTGTGGATACTTTGTGAACCCCCCCAGTGGGATATGGTGTCTCTGCGATCCCCCAGTTGGGTTTCAGAAGCTTTATGACCCCCTGAATTGGAGTATGGGGTCTCTGTGAGCCCCCCCTGACTTCCCAGGGCCCTCTTCAAACAGTTTTGGGGTGCAGGGGAGCAGAGTCCTGTAAATAACCCAACTCTCCCCTGCCCCAGGTGGTTTCTGTGTATTTGCAATTTTGGGGGTCACACAGTGGGGGCAGGGTCACACAGAGTCAGGAAGTGTCACACACTGAGGGGGTGTCACACACACCTGGTGAGGAGTTAGACCTGGGGGGATGCCAAAGCCTGAGGGGGGTTACAGCGTGTGGGGGCATCACACACAGCCAGGAGATATCAGACATGGGGGCCATCACACTGCTGGGGGCTGTCAGAGCTGGGGGGAGGGTCACACAGCCAGGGAGGTCATACATTTGAGGGGGTACACACTGTGTGTGGTGGATCACACAGCTGGGGAGGAGTCAGGGCTGGGCTGTCACAGCGTGGAGGGCATCACAGGTGCGGAGGGGGCAGAGCGTGGGGGGGGGGGGGGTCATAGCTGGAGTGGGGGAATCACACAGCTGAGCAGGGGAGTTGTCACAGTCCTGGGAGGTGTCCCACAGCTGGGGAGGGTCACACACTGCGGGGTTACACATACAACCAGGGCAGGGCCCCTTTTACGGGAGATGCTGGAGCATCCCAGGGGAGGGGGCTGTAATTAAAGCCACAATAATTTATTGCGATTTAAGGCAACTCAATACAAACCCACATGGACACAGGTGACACAGCAAGGGAGAACACCAAAACACTGGGGACCCCAGTAGGATCAGCCCAGGTAATACAGGAGAACCATGGATTTAGGGAGGCTGGTGAGGTGAGGTGAGGAGGGGTCATGCATCACGCTAGGGGGGCACTCCACATTTGGTGGAGGCTCCTGCACACCCCAGCTTTCTGGTCAGGCTGCTGAAGACCCCCTGCTACTTTTCTGAGGGGCAGGACAGTCCTGGATGAGTATAGGGGACAGTCCCATAGCCAAGAATGCTCAGGCAATACCATCCCAATTCCCCCGAGAAACCCAAAAGCTGGTTTATGGGTGTGGTGGTGGGAACCCGGATTGGGGAGGGGACCCCAAGGTTGTGGAAAGGAGGAGAGGGACCTCCATTCCCAGGTCCCTGACAGAGTATGCCTTTGATCCCTGGGTAGAGGGTCCTGGGGTAGGATGAAGGGACATGGTGTGTTGAGAGTGGACAGTCAGGGTGGGAGGGTTTCAGGGGACATGGGAGGGATGGGGGTGTGGTTTTATGCCCCGTGCCTTCATGTAAGAGAGGAGCTGGTCGGGAATCTCAGCGAGGACTTCTCGTGCCAGCCCTGCCATGCTCAGCCCCGCACCGGGACCCCCCGTCATGTAGTCACGAAATGGAACAAACTGGGGGTGGCACAGGGGGGCAGAGCGGTTGAGGGGGTCCAGGACCGGGAAGGCCCCGGAACTGTGTGCCCTACACACAGCAGCTCCGGTGTCCCCTCCCCATTCCTGAAGTCTCAGTGTCCCTCATATCCAGGTACATACTAAGACCCAGTGCCCCCCCCCCCCCCCCATATCCTGGTACCCCCCCTCCATGTCCTGATGTACTCCCACATCCCAGTGTTCCCCATTTCCCAATACAGCCCTCTTCATGTCCCTGGGCACCCCCACATCCATGTGCATCCCAAGCCCCAATGCCCCTCCATATCCCAGTGCCTCCCATTTCCCACAGCCCCCACATCCCAGTGTCTCTTCCTATTTCCCAATACACCCCATGTCCCAGTGCTCCCCCCATCCAGGTCCATCCTGGTGCCCCAGTGTCCCCTTCATTTGCCAGCACACCCTCCTCATGTCCCAGTGCCCCCCACATCCAGGTGCATCCCATATCCCATTGCCTCCCTCCAATGTCCCAATGTTCATGCCTGCTAATGATCCGGGCTTCCCCCCACATCCAGGAACATCCTAAGTCTCACTGCACCCTTTTTTCACAGCACAGCTCCCCCAGAATGTCTTAGTACATGCCCTCTTCATGTCCCAGTGCAACTACATATCCCAGTATATGCCCCTCCATGTCCCGGTGTCCTCCACATCCCAGTGTCCCCCCCTTTCCCAGTACCAACCCCCTTCATGCCAGTGCCCCCCATATCCTGATAGACCTCCATGTCCCACTGCCCACCCGTTCCAAGGTACATTCCAAATCTCAGTGTACCCACTTTTCCCAGTGAAGGCCTCCAACATGCACCCAGTGCAACCAATGTCCCAGTGTCTCCCTCCACTCAGGTACATTTCAAACCCCAGGGCACTCCTTTTTCCCAGTGCATCCCTCCCATGTCACAGTGCAGTGCTTCTGTGTCCCAGCACATCCCTGACATCCCAATTCCAACCCCCCCACTATTTCCTAGTAAACTTCCTTTCACATGCTATTGTCTCCTTCATGGCTCAGTGCTTCCCATATCCTAATACACTCCCATGTCCCAGTGCACCCTCATTCCAAGCTACATCCCAAGTCCCAGGGCACCCTCTTTTCCCAGTGAAGTGCCCCTACCATGTGCCAGTGCACCCCCAAATCCCACTGCATCCCCCCATCTAGGTGCATCCCAAACCCGTTGCATCCCCATGTCCCCGTGCCCCCCCATGTCCCAGTCCACCTTATCAGCCCTCCATACCAGTCCCACCAAGTGCTCTCCAGGAGTGATGGGGCTGATTTGTGCTCACCAGGGCACCCCCTCACCACCACCCTGCTGGGTGGGCTGGAAGGGGGTTGTCAAATTCCTCATTGGTGAGGTTGGTTACCTGGACAATATCACGCTCAGCCACTTTGCCACGGGAAGAGATGCGGATGTCATCCCCATCCAGCTCCACCATGGCTGGGGGCAATGTAGGGGGGAGGTCAGCAGCACCCCAGTGCCCCCCCATCCCAGGATGGGATCCCATTATGTCCCTCTCAACCCCACACCCAGAACCCCCAAGCTGGGGTATGCTGAGCCCATTCATATGCTGACACATTCAACTCATAGTTCAGTGGCCAAGGGACCCTGCCCCCATCCCCTCAAGCCTTCCCCTAGTTCCCCCCAACCCCCAGATCTTACCATCAAACTCGGCCTGGCCAACCCCCACGATGATAATGGACATGGGCAATTTGGCAGCCTGAGGGAGCCAGGGGGTAAAGGGAGTCCCATGAAATTTAATGATGCTGCCACCAAATGAGCCACCCCCCCACTCCCTGCAGCACCCAGGGGTGCCAACACCCCCTCCCCCAAGGATTCCAGTCCCTTACCACCCCCCCATCACCCAAAGGTCGCAGACTGCCCCCATGGCACCGGGGCGTTCCAGGAACTTCCCAGTTCCCTTGCAGCACCCAGGGGTTCCAGACACCCCTGCACATTGAACCCTGGGGGTCCAAGCCCTTTCCCAACTCTCAATGGTCCCAGTCCCTCCTCACTGCCTCCAGCACCCAGGGGTCCACACCCCCCCCAGCACCCAGGGCTCCCAGCCCCTTCCCTACCCCTCCAGTACGCAAGGGTCCCAACCCACCCCTTCCCTATCAGCTTCAGGGTCCCAGCTCCTCTTCAGCCATCCCATCACCCAAAGGGTCCCAACCACCCCCAACCCCTCAGAACCCAGGAGTCCAAGCCCCTTCCTATCCCCCTTCTAGCTCCTCCTCAACCCCCCAGCACCCCGGGGTCTCCATCCTTTCCTACCCCCTCAAGGGTCCCAATCCCTCTCCACTGCCCCCATCACCCAAGGATCCTAAGTTCCCAGCACCCAGGGGTGCCACCAACCGCCCCAATGCCACTATGAGGGTCTCACATTGACAATGGCCTCCTTGGTCTGGGCCATGTCAGAGATGACACCATCAGTGATGATGAGGAGGACAAAGTACTGGGATCCGTCCAGCACCGTGGCCGCCGAGCTAGGGGGACCCTGCGTGACGCCAAGGGCGGAGGGACCCCACCCCGGGGCATGGGGCCCCTCTTACCGGGCAACATGGTTGACGACAGGGGCAAAGTTGGTGGGGCCGTAGAGCTGGACATGGCGCAGGCTGCGCTGATACGCCTCCAGCACCCCCGCAATGCCATGGCACGCCGGGTTTGATGAATCCCCATTCTGCCGCAGGGTCACCAGGAGCACGGTGACACCACAGCCCCCACCCATGGACAGGGTGACACCATGCACCCCACCCACAGACAAAGATGGCATTGCCGTGGCCCCCAAATGCTAACAAGGATGATCCCACTATGTCCACAATGTGGTGACAAGGGAGACACCAACATGTTCCCAACTCAGTGTCAAGGATGATACTGCCATGGTCCCAACCCAGTGACAAGAATGATACCACTATGTCCCCAACACAGTGAGAATAGGTGACAAGGACAACATCATCATATGCCCAGCACAGTGACAAAGACCACACCACCACATCCTGAACCTGGTGACGAGGATGATACTACTATGTCTCCAACTTGGTGACACTGCCATGACCCCAAACCAGTCACAAAATGATGATGCCACTATGTTCCCAGCCCAAGGATAAGGATGACACCACCACATCCCCAGTCTAGATCCAACCCAAACACAACATATACCCAACTTGGTGATCAAGGATGAGACCACTATGACCCCAAACTGGTGACAACACCAAGCCCCTTCCGAACCTGGTGATAAGCATGACACTGCCATGGCCCCAGACCAGTGACGAGGATCACACCACCACAGCCCCAACCCAAGGACAATGTCCCTCCATGTCCCAAACAACGTGACAGGATGATTCCACCATGGCCCCAGCTGTGTGACAAGGACACCACCCTTCATCCGCAGTCCTGTCCCGCCTTGGGCCCTCACCAGTGGGAACTCGTGGGACACGTGCCCATCCGGGGGGACCTTGGCACCAAAGCCAAGGGCTGGGAACATTTTGTCACTGTCGTAGTCCTGGATGATGTCCCCCACGGCCCTCAGTGCCAGGCTGTAGGCATTCAGCTGGAAGGGGCTCAGGTAGTGCAGGGACGTGGGCTGTGAGGGGTTCCCTGCACAGGCATGGGGCTCAGCACCCCCACAGCCCACCCAGCACTGTCATAATCCCCCAAGCACTCCCATAACACCCCCAGCATTCCCACAACCATGGCACCACTATGGCCCCAACCCAGTGGCAAGGATGATGTCATTCCCAACATGGTGACAAGGACAAGGATGATCCCACCATGTCTCCAAATGCCACCACATCCCCAACCCAGTGACAAGGGTGACACCACCATATTCCCAACTTGGTGACAAAGGTGATGCCACCACGTCCCCAACCTGGTGACAGCTGGTGACAAGGATGCCACCACCATGGAACCAACAGTGACAAGGAAGACATTGCCATGACCCCAACCCAGTGACAAGAATGGCACCACTCTGTCCCAAACTCGGTGGTGATGATGGCACCAAATCCCCAACCCAGAGACAGCTGGTGACAAGTATGACACCACTGTAGTGCCAATACAGTGACAAAAATAACACTGCCATGGCCCCAAACCCACAATAAGGACAATGCCATCATGACCGCAACGCAAGGGAGTGACAAGGGAGACGCCACTGGGTCCCCAACCCAGTGACAAGGGAGACGTGACCATGTCTCCAACACAACTACAAGGACAACAACACCATGTCCCCAAGTTGGTGACAAGGATGGCACCACCACGACACCAAACTGATTACAAGTGTCCCAAATAAATCCCTCAGTGGGGACACAGTTGCCACTCACCATTGGATGCCGTGAAGTCTATGGCCACTGTGAAGTTGAGTTGGGTCCTGGGGGGTTAAAGTGGCCTTGAGGTGACATAGGGGGTGACTTGTGGGTTTGGGGTGGGGCACCCCTCTGGCCACAGGCTGGACTGGGTGCACCCATATCACAATTCAGAGCACCTCCAAGTGTCCCTGCACTGAGGTGTCAGTTCTGCACCTAAAGGAGTGGCTGCGGGTGCTGAGGAGCCCCAAATGACCAATTTGGGGGTGCTGGGGAGCCCCTGCCCATGAGGGAGCATCTGGGTGGGGTGCTGAGGATTCACAATGGAGAAGATGGGAGTGGTGGGGATCCTCTTTCCCCAAAGGAGCAACTGTGGGTGTTGGGGACCCCAAAGCTGTTGGAAGTGCTGGAGACTTCTAAAGGGAGCAATTGTGAGTTCTGGGGACTACCAGTGAAGCAGCTGTGGGTGATGGGGACAGCCTGCCCCCAAGGAGGCATCTTGGTGGGAGTGCTGAGACGCCCAATGGAGGAGCTAGGTGTGCTGAGGACCCCCCAGTGGAGCAACTGGGGGTGTTAGGGATCCCACAGGGAGGAGCTGAGGATAGCAGGAACACAATCCACCCCTCCCCCCATCCCTGAGGGAGCAGCAGTGGGGACTGGGGACCTCCAAGGGAGGAGATGGCGGTCCTGGGGACTGCCCTGCCAAGTGAAGTAGAGGCTGGGGATGTTGGGGATTCTCTGCCCTTGAGGGAGCAGCTCAGAGTGCTGAGTTCTCCCAAAGAAGGAGCTGGAGGTGTTCAGGACCCTCAAAAGTGCAGCTGGAGGTGCTGGGGACCCCGGCTCACCCGCCCCTGATGTAGTCCAGGAAGGTGTGCTCAGCCTCCACAGCGAAGGACAGTAGTGTCACCTGTGGGGACGTGGGACTCAGGGGAGGAAGTGCCCACTCCCCCTGTGCCCTCCCTCTCCACACATCCCCATCCTCACTGTCCCCGAGTTCAGGTACTTCTTCTTCTTCAATTTCTTCCGGGGGTTCACCACCTGCAGGGATGAGAGGAGAGGGAAGCGGGCTGCTTCTCACAGGGACAGGAGGCCTCAGGGAGCAGTGTAATGGACTGTCACATCCAGGGGGACAGGGGGGCACAGAATACTCTGAGAGGCAGCAGTGGGAGCACTGTGCTGAGGTGCAGAGAGGGACCTTGAGAAGCACATGGTGGGCTGTGACACCCAGGGGTGCATGTGGGGACCCTGGGGATTGTAGTGCAGCTGGAGATCCATGGTGGGGGCTGGGGACCTTCAAGGGAGCAGCTGTGGGTGCTGCACCCCAGGGTGCAGCATGGGAACCATAACACCCCAGGGATGCAGTGTGGGGATCCCAACACCCTAGGCTGTAGCACAGGGAATCATGGGGACTATAAACCTCTATGGCTGCAGCATGAGCACCCTGGGCATCACTGCACCTCAGAGTGCAGGAGAGGGACCCTTGGGTATATGGCACACCAGGGTGCAGGGTTGGGAGGGACCCTGGGGACCATAACATCCCAGGATTGAATCACAGGGATCCTGGGGTATGTAGCACCTACACAGAGACGCCAGCACACAGAGGTGCAGCAGAGAGACGGACCCTGGGGACCATAACACCCAAGGGATGCAGTTAAGACCCCAGCACACAGAGGTGCAGCACAGGGTCCCTGGGGACCATAACATCTGGGGTTGCAGCAGTGGGACCATGACCCCCATGGGGGTGGTGCAGGACCCCCATGCCCATGTACCCATCCCCCCTCACCTCGTACACGTTGAAGTGGCTCTGGCCTCGTGCCAGCTCCCGATAACTGGTGGTGAACTCCCCGATGAAGTCGTGGCTGCACAGCCAGTGAATCTCCATCAGTCCGGTTAGGGAGGTTCCCATTACCCGGGGGGATCCCCACCAGTCAGTGGTGTGGGGATGGGGGGCTTCCCATTGCCCAGGAGGTTTCCCATCAGCCAGAGAGTCCCGAATAGCCAGGGGGGATTCCCATCAACCTGGGGGTGGGGGGGGCTCCATCTCCCCGGGGATGCAGGGGTGGTGGTGGGTCCCTGTCACCTGAGGGGTGCAGGTCCAGGGTGTGGAGGGTCTCCAGGACCACACACAGCTCACCTGCCATCACGGTCCCAGTCATATACCTCCACCTTGATGGCTCTGCAAGGCAGAAGGTGGGGGGGGTCACCAACACCCCCAAATCCCAACCTCCTCCCCCCCTCCCCTGGGGACCCATCACACACAACCCCCAGCTCCCTGTGGGATTTGTTTTGACGCCTCTGTGGGCTTTTTCCTGCTTCCTTCTCCTCCTCAGGATATTTTTATCCATCGTTGCCACAGCAACGTTCAACGTGGGGCCAAAGCAGTGTGAAGAGATTTTTGCCAGGACAGTAGCTGATGACACTGGTTTGGGATTGGCGGGGGGAGGAATAGCTCGGTGACAGCTGTGATGCCCATTGCCCAGATGGGTACACTGAGGCAAAAGGGCAAAAGCAGGTAACACTGGGGGGGCGGGGGGGTGGGCGCGTGGGGATGTGCTACTGGTACCACAGAGACAGGGGAAGGGGTTCTGGGAGTTGAGGTGGCCACAGAGGGTGTCTCATAGGGCCACAGAGAAGGTGGAAGGACTGTGGGGGGTCCTGAGGTACCACAGAAATGAGGAGAAGGGGGTAAAGAGGGTCCTGAGGTACCACAGACACAGGGGAAGGGATTCTGGGGGACTGCAGAGAGAGGGGAAGGGGATCCTGGGGTACCATGGACATGGAGTGAGGGAGGCTCTGAGAGTCCAGAGGTACCACAGAGATGGGGACATGGGGTGCAGGGGTTCCTGGAGGACCTGGGAGATGGGGGAAAGAAGGAAAAGGGGGTCCTGAGGGCCCATAGAGATGGGAGGAAGGGGGTTCAGGGGGTTTCAGAGGACCACAAAGATGGGAGTGCAGGGTGTTCCTGGGTATGACAGAGATGGGAGAAGGGGGTTCAGGGGTCCTAGTGGACCCTAGAGATGGGGGGAAGAGAAAGAAGGAGGTCTTTGGGGCCAAAGAGGGGGTGCAAGGGGTAGCAGTCCCCTGACACTCACCGGTCATGGTCCCCATTGCAGAGGGCACGCACAGGAATGGCAAAGGCTGCCCAGACGGGGTTCAGTGTGTTCCGCACCACTTCCGTCTTGTGGCAGATGGTGAAACTGGGGGAAAGACAAGGAGTAAAAGGGAGTCACTCCCCCAGCCCAACAGCCCCCCCAATCTGTCACCCCCACAGTGCAGTGAGGATTTTTAGACACCCCTGCCAATGCCAGCCCATGGGGATGTAGGGGTGTCCTGTGCTGGGGCTGAGCCCTCCCATGAGGTGTGGGAGGGTCACTGCAGTTTTGAAGGGGGGTCGCTCACGTCCCGTCTTCGTTGCTGCGGTAGAAGACCATGAAGGGGTCAGATTTTCCGAAGAAATCCTTCTTATCCAGCTTGTTGGCACAGAACTGGAGTGTGGCCACGTCCTGGGGGGTGGAATCGGGGCGGGGGATCATCCACCCTGCACTCCCCTCAGGAGTGGGATCCTTTGGGGCAGCTGCTCCATGAGGGAAGGAGGGATCCAGGACAGGCGGGACACAGCGTGAGGATAAACAGTCCACACTCTCATCTGCAGGCTAGTGTGTCTCAGCCAACCCCGATATTGCGGGATTCCCAAGCTACGCCCCCTCCCCTGCCCTGCCGCGGCTCACCCGGCAGTTTCCCAACTCTTCAGCGAGGAGTATGATGGTGCCGCACTTCTTCCCCGGAATGCCACTGCCGGGATGAGATGTGAGCAGAGTGGGGGCACACATGGTGCCCTGGGGGGGTCCCCCGCGCACTGAGCACCCCAAAACTTACCCATGGGAGGCAGCCGGGGCAGGTCTTCTGCCCCGGGGGTGCATGGTGGCTGTCCCCATCCTGCAGGGACACATGCTGAAGGGTGATCGAGGGGAACCCCACCCAATAAAAAGCCCCCCCTCCCAAAAGAAGGAAGTCTACAAAAAAAAACCCAGCTCTCCCCCAGACTCCAGCACCCTAAAAAGAAGCTGTTTCTCCCCTCAAAAAAGCCAGTCCCCAAAAGACATTCAGCTCCCCCAAACAGTCAATTCCCACAAAACAAACTGCCCCTGAAAAAGCCAACCCCAAAAGTCAGACCTTTCCAAAAGCCAGAGCCCCCCTAAAAGCCAGATCCTTCAAAAGCCAGATCCCCCACACCCATATTCCCTCCAAAAGCCACCATCCCAAGAAAAAGCCAGACCCATCAAACCCCACCAAAAAGCCAGACCCCAAAAATGCCTTTCCTGCCAAAATCCACCCCCAAAAGAAAAAAAAAAGAAAAAAAAAGAAGCCAGACACCCCCCGCCCCCCCCTTCCAATCCAAAATGCCACTGTTGGCTCTGGGGTCTGGGTCCATCCTGGGCACACCAAAAGGGACCTAGGGAGACATAAGGACACTGGGACCATGGGGGTTCATGTCAAGGGCTTCTCCAGGGGGGGACATGGGGACATGGGTTTCCCACTTTTCTCCAAAACACTGGTTTTGGAGAAACCAAGGATTTTCTCCAAAACACTGGTTTTGGAGAAACCAAGGATTTTCTCCAAAGAGGACATAGTGACCTCAGGGACACTGGGGCACAGGCAGGACTCATGTCAGGGGCTTCTCCATGGGAGAGGTCTTGGCGACATTGGGATCAGTGGGGGAGGCGGCTCACAATGGGGACTTCCCTGGGGCAGAGGCATAGGGACCATGGGACACTGGGGACAAGGGGGGCTACCATCAGGAGTTTCGCCAGTGCAGGGCATGGGGACCCTGAGGACTCTGGGGGACACTGGACCACAGTGGAGGCTCAAACGAGGGGTTTCTTGGGGAAGGGGAGGGGGGAGGGAGGTGGGTGGGGGGAGAGACATGGGGACACTGGGGCTGGAGGGGTTCATGTCAGGGGCTTCTCTAGGAAGAACATGGGCATACTGGGGCACAAGAGGGCTCACATCAGGGGCTTCACTGGGGTGGGACATGGGGACACTGGGGCAAAGGGGGGGGGCTCACGTCAGGGGCTTCTCCAGGCGGCTGCCAGCTGAGCCCACGATCTCCCCCAGGGTGCAGAATGCCTGGCCCAGGAAATCCTGCAGGATCAGGAATACTGGGTGTCACCAGGGGGATGCCCGTCCTAGGGAGGCCAGGGGAGCAGGGCTGACTGATCCTGCACTTACATGCTTGGAGAGGTCAGGGCTCTTGGAGTCCACATCATACCTGGGGTCAGAGGGAACATGTAGGCATGGAACAGGAAGGGGGGGCCTTGGATGGGACAGAGATGGGAGCAGGGATGGAGACAGGGATGGAATAGGAGGGACACAGGGAGTGGGAGGGATGGCATGAGAGAGGGATGGTACACAAATTGGGATGGATTAGGTATGGGGATGGGATGGGGAAAATAATAGGGATAGGATGGGACAAGGATGGGTAAAGGAATGGGATGGGAGGGGAGGGGAGGGGAGGGGAGGGGAGGGGAGGGGAGGGGAGGGGAGGGGAGGGGAGGGGAGGGGAGGGGGACAATAGAATGGACTGGGATGAGATGTGGATCGGGACAGGATGGGACAGGGACAGAATGGGGACTATTCAGTCCAGGATAAGGATGACAATGGGACGGGACAGGGATGGGGACAGGGATGTGAACAAGGGTGGTAATGGTCCAGGAATGGGGACAGAACAAGGATGGGGACAAGGACACCCTGGGGAGCTGTGCCAGGGTGGCAGGGGGACACCCTGGGGACAGGGGGTTGACACTGGGGGTGACACTGGGACCACAGGGGCCACTCACAGGTCGAAACGCAGATTCTGCCGCTCCTCAAAGCAATAATTGAGGACAAACTTGTGCAGGAAGTCAGGATTCAGGGAATTGTCGATGACCTCGGTCCGGCCAAACTGGGGGATATGGGGACAGTGGTGATAATGGGGTGACAGGAAAACATGGGGTGGGGACAGGGACATGGAGACACAGGGACATGGGGATGTGGTGATTTGGACACAGGGACATGGAGCCATAGAGATGATGAGACATGGGGGCGTAGGGATGGGAACATGAGAACTTGGGCAGGGGGATGGGGATACAGGGATATGGGGACATGGAGATGCAAAGTCATGGGGGCATAAGGATAAAGACACAGGGACATGAAGACATGGGAACACAGGGATGTGTGAACAGCACCAGAAAACAGGGATATCGGAATGAGGGTGGGGCATAGGGATGGGGGCAGTGGGACATGAGAATGTGGACATGGGGACATACAGATATGGGGACACAGTGACATGGAGACACAGGGACATGACAACATGTGGACGTGGGGTTGGAGACATGGGAACATGAGGATATGGGGACATAGCAACATGGGGACACAGGGACATGAGAACATGAGGACATGAGACTGGGGACATGAGGACACATGTGGGTGGAGGAGGTGGGGCAAGGGTGGGCAGCAGGCCCGGGCCGGGGCACGTGTGGGAAAAGGGGTGGGCAGGGGTGGGGAGGGCCCAGGTGCCGCTTTGTGCCTCGGGGCCGTCCCACCCCCTGCTCATTACCCCGCAATTAACACACTGTTAATTACAGGGGGGCCTGGCTGCGTGCTGACAGCTGACTGGCTGGCTGCCCGGCACCTCGACCTGCTCCCCAGATCCCCAGGATGCTGGTTGGCTGATCGCTCTGCCCCCAGGCATTGATTGGATGGCTGCTGCATCCCAGAATGCTCATTGTCCAGGTGCTGCATTCGAAGATGCTGATTGCTCACTGGTGACTGGCCAACTGGTTGGCACCCCAACACACTGATTGGCCAGCTGGCCATCACCCCAACATGCTGGTAGAATCTTACATGCTACTTGGCTGGCTGGCTGCCATTACCCCTGACATGCTGATTTGCCATCTGGTTGGCACACAGACATGCTGACTATTCATTGCCCCAGCATGCTGATGATTGGTTGGCCAGCTAGCACCCCAACATCTTGCTTGGCTGGCTGAGTACACACTAACATGCCAACTGGCCAGCTGAGCACAGCCCAACATGCTGATTGGCTGCCCCCCACCAATCAGGTCACTCACCTCCCGCCATTGGTGGCTGCCAGGGCGCTGGGTGTACAGCACACAGACTGCAGGGGGAGGGGTCAGGGGAGGCAGGCACCCCCAGAGACCCCCAAAACTCTTAGAGACACCACCATTCCCAGAGACTCCCAAAACTCCCCAGAGAGCCCCCAAAACACCTCAGAGACAGCCCCGAACCCCCCCTAAACTCCCCCAGACACCCCCAAAATACCTCAGAGGCTCCCCAGAGATCTCCAAAACCCAAAAGACCACCTAACACCCCCAGAGACTCCAACACTCCCCAGTGTTCCCAAAACCCCCAGAACCCTCCAAAATGTTCTTGAGACCCCCAAACCCTCATAGAACCACAACAATCCCAGAGACCTCCCAAAACATGTCAGAGACCCCAAAAACCCCCAGAGACCACAACACTCCCCAGAGACACTGATGCTCCCAGAGTCCCCCAGAACCCCCAGATACTCACAAAATACCTCAGAGACCTCCCCCCCAATCCCCCAGACACCCCCAAACCCCCCAGAGATATAAAAATCCCCTGAGTGCACAACACCTTCCAGAGACCCCAAGCCCCCCAGAGACCCCAAGCCCCCCAGAAACTCCCCAAAACATCTAAGAACCAAAACACACCCCATCCCCCTTGTCTCACTCACTTGGGTCCGACTTGGAGAAGGTGTCCCTGTCCAGGAGCTGCCTGGGGGCAGGGAGGAGTGAGTGTGACAGTGTGTGTGTGTATGTGTGTGTGTGTGTGTGTGAATGTGAGTGTGAATGTGAGTGTGAGTACCTGGCTGTGTCTGTGACTGTGTGTACCCGTTGTGCAGTAAGATGTGCCCCAGAACACACATTGAGGTGCACAGCCACATGTCGTGCCCTGCTGTGACAGGGTGGGTGGCAGGGCGTGCGCAGCTAGGTGTGCCCCAGCACAGGGATTGGCGTGCAAAGCATGTCTGACACGTGTTGGGGGGCCATGTGCTTTGGGGCTCAACCATGTGTCAGGGCACACAGCAGAGTGTTGGTGAGCATGGCCAGGTGTTGGTGAGCATGGTTGGATGTTGGGGTGCACTGCCAGATGTGCCCAACAACACATGTTGGGGTGCACAGACACATCTGCACAGGGTGCACAGCATGACACATGTTAAGAGTGCCACATGTCAGGGGTACAGTTACGTGTCTGGACACCAAAAAAAGACCTCAGGTTGCAGAGGGAGGGTACAGGGACTGCAGGGTGGGCAGGGGGTACGAGGGATGCAGTGGTGCAGTGCAGCCCGGCCAGAGGATTCAGGAGTTTCAGGGTGGGCAAGGGATACAGGGTCCAAGCTGACCCCCCTGCATCCCCAGAATCCCCCAAACCCGACCTTCTTGCAGTCCCAGTCCCAGAGACCCCCAAATGCCCCCCATGCCCCCCACTCCCCTCAGTGCCCTGCACCCTCAGCACCTTTGGCTTACCCAGTGCCCTTCTGTCCCCATACCCAACACTCCCTGTACTCCCCATGCTCCCCAACGCCTACCAATGTCTTCCAGTGAATCCCAGTGCCTCCTAATGCATTTCAGTGCCCCCACCGCCAGCTGCCCTGCTTCCCAGTGCCTTCCCGTGCCTCCCAGTGCTCTTCATTGCCGACTGCACCCCGTTCCCTAGTGTCTCCCGGTGACTTCCAGAGCATCTCAGTGCATTCCAGTACATCTCAGCAATTCACACCACCAACTGCTCCCACTCTCCGGTACATTCCAGTGCCTCCCAGAGCATCCCAGGGGATCTCAGTACATCACAGTGCACCCCGGCATCCTTTGACGCCAGCTGCTGTGGCACTCCAGTACCTCCCAATGCGTCTCATTGCGTTCCAGTGCAATCCAGTGCCCTACAACGCCAGCTGCTCCCAGGTCTCCAGTGCTTCCCAGTGCATCCCACGGGATCTCAATGCCTCCCAGTGTACCTCAGCTTCCGCACGGCAGCAAGCACCCTCCAACGCCGCTCCCCAGTGCTTCCCAGTGCCTCTCTGTGCATCCCAGCACCCTCCAACGGCAGCTACCCCTACACCACAGTGCAACCCACTGCCTCCCAGCACCTTCCAACGCCAGCACCAGCGCCTCCCCGCGCCCCCGCCGCCCGGTGCCGGCTCCCGCCGCGGCCCGCTACCTGCAGGACACCGTGAGTTCCACGCGAGTGGCCGGGACGGGACTGGGTCCGGTGCCCGGTTCCGAGGCGCCCAGGCCCGCCATGCCCCGGGCTCCGTCGCTGCCCCGACACCGGCACCAGCACCGCGATCACGATCGGCTCCGCCCCGGGACCGCCCTTGGCACCGCCCGCGGCTCCCGGCACCGGCTCCGGCCCCTCACCGAGGGAGTGCCCCGGAGTCTTCTTCGGGACCACCCGCCGGGAGACCGGGACCGCCTTTGGCACCGCCCGGCGCTCCCGGCACCGGCCCCGGCCGCGCACCGAGGGAGTGCCCCGGAGTCTTCTTCGCGACCGCCAGCGGGGAGACCGGGACCGGCTCGGGACCGCCCCCGTGATCGTCCCCAGATCAGCGGTACCGCCTCCGGGATCGCCCCCGGGGCCCCCTCCCCTTCCCCGGTACCACCACGGACCGTCGATACTGCCCCCGGGATCGCCCCGAAATTTTCGGAATCACCCCCAGATTCCTGCGATCTACCCTCGCACCGCCTCCAGGCCTGCTTCCAAATCCCCGGTACCTCCCGGGCCCGGGGGACCCCTCCGGCTCCGCCTCGGAAACGCCCCCAGATCTCCGGGATGGCCCCCCCCTCCCCCATCAACCCCAGCGCCGCCTCCACAGCCCGGTTCCCCCCTGGAAGCCCGGTACTGCCCCCGGGATCACCCCCAGACTCCCGGGATCGCTCCGGGATCAACGCCAAATCCCTTGTACCTCCCCTGACCACTGCCGCCTCCCCCGCATCGCCCGCCGGGCTGCCTCGCCATTCCCGAGACCGCCTCGGACCACCGGTACTGTCCCCAGGATAGCTCTCAGATCCTCGGCACCACCCCCAGATCCCCGGCATCAGTCCGAGGAACGGTGCCTTTCCCTGGATCGTCCCCAGTGCCACCTCCCCATCCTCAGTGCCCCCCGGACGCGGGTATCAAGGATCAGCCCCGGGATCACCCCGAGACCACTGCTACTGCCCTGGGATTGCCCCCGAGGCTGTCTCCAGACCCCGGTACACCACGGACCATTGGTACTACCCCCGGGATCACCCCCAGACCGGACCTCCGGTGCTCCCTCCCCAGTAGCCCCAGCACCCCTCTGACACTCCCAGTGCGCCCCCCTGTGCCATAGTGACACTCTCGATACCACCCACTCCACAGAATGAGGTCCCAATCCCCCTAGTTCCCCTTATTCAGAACCTTCCCAGTATCCCCACAGCCCCCACAACTGCAGATGCAGAGTCCCCCAGTCCTCTGCTATCCTTCAGTAGCTCCCAGTACCTCACCTGCACCATTCTGGTAACATCCAGCAGCTCCCAGTACTGTCCCGGGTCCTGCACTGGGAGCAAGGAGGGTGACAACAAGAGCCAGAGGGGGCACCCATTGCTGGGGGGGGTTACCCAGTGCTGGGGGGGAACCCAGTGTGTGCTGGCTTGAGGACTCCACTGCCAGTTCGAGGGTCCCCAGTGCTGTATGGGGAGCCCACTCTGGGGGGACAGCACCAACCCCCCCTTTCCACCCAAAGCTCAGCGATCCAACAGGTCCATGGTAGAGGGACACTCTGGGGTGTCCCAGGAAACTTTGAGGACACATAGACATAACACAATAGGGGTAAATTTGGGTCTCTGGCATCCACTCTGCATGCCCAGGAACTGGGGCCACTGGGAGCTCCATGTCCCCAAGGAGAGACACCCACCCCTCCAAGGGCACCAACAAACCCTTTTCGGGGGGGCTCACTACCTCCCAGACCCCACTATGCCAAAGACATTTCCCCCACCTCCCCCTAAAACCACCACTCTGTGAGGGAGCCCACCACATCCAACCTCCTTTATTAAAAATGAGCAGTACAATTTGGAAGGAGGGCACCCCACACCCCTATCCTGAGGGATACGCCTTGATGACCTTTACATCATCGAGGGGTCGGTCCTGGGAGTTGGTCTCCACCATGGCTAGGCGCCCCAGCACCCCCATTCCTTGGCACACCCTCCCAAAAATGCTGTGCTTCCCATCCAGCCACTGTGCTGGGCCCAATGTCAGGAAAAATTGGCTTCCATTGGTGTCCGGCCCTGCATTGGCCATTGCCAGGATCCCGGCACCTGTGAGACATGGGGACGTGTCACATCATGGATGGGGATACAGGGGACATGCCGCCCCACAGCCAAGGTTCCAGCATGATAGGGGACATGTCATCCCATGGGAGGATGTCATCTCATGGCCAAGATCCTGGTATCATGGGAAACATGTCACTCCAAGATTGGGATCCTGGGGGGCGTCATCCTATGGCTACGATCCCTGGGACATGTCACTCCATGGACAGGCTGCAGGCGAACCTGTCACCTGACAGAGGGGTCTTAATGGACATCAGTAACAACTTGCTCCCATTGGTGTCCAGCCCCATACTGGCCATCACCAGGATCCTAGTGCCTGTGGGACATGGGCCAAGGATCCTGGCGCCCTGAGGGACATGCCATGCTATGGGCAGGGTCTTGGAGGACATGCCATTTCAGGGATGGGGTCCGGGGGATATGGAGGACATGCCACCCCATGGATAGGGTCTCAGGGACTTGTCATCCCCTGGCTGAGGTTCTGGTGTCATGGGGAAAATGTCATCCAATGGAGAGGTCTTAGGGGAACATGAGGAAGAATTGGCTCCTGTTAGTGTCCAGCCTCATGCTGGCCATTGCCAGGATCCTGGTGTCTGTGGAACACAGGGACATGTCACATCAGGAATGTGGAAATAGAGGACAGGGCATCCCATGGCAAAGTTCCTTGGAGTCATGTCACTCCATGGATGGGGTTTTGGGGACACAGAGAACTTGTCACCCTATAGACAGGATCTTGGGGGACAGGGGAGACATGCCACCTCATGGCCAGGGTCCTGGAGGACATACTCCATGACTCCTTGAGACATGCCCACCCCATGACTGGAGTCCTGGGAGTCATGTCACTCCCGGGATGAGGACACAGGGGACATCCCATCCCATTCCACAGGTGTGTTCTCAGGGGTCCTGCCCCTCTATAGGTGGGGTCCTGGGGTCCCAGGGATGTCCCTCCAATGTTCTCCCAGTGCTGGCCCCACTCACCAGTGAACTTCAGGTCCGGGTGCAGCTCATCCTCGAACTGTTTCCCGTAGATGGAGGCGCCACCACGGCCTGCAGGGGGATTTGGGGGTCAGCAGGACCCCCTGGCACTAGGGCGGGTCCCAGGAAGATTTCAGAGGCCTGTGCTCACCAGTACCCGTGGGGTCTCCTCCCTGCACCATGAAGTCCTTGATGATGCGGTGGAACTTGGTGCCGTTGTAGTACCCGCGGCGGCTCAGCTCAGCAAAGTTCTTGCAGGTGCGGGGGGCGTGTTGCCAGTACAGTTCCAGCACAAGTGGGCCCATCCTGGGATGGGAACACAGGGAATGGGAACGGGAAAGGCATCAGAAATGGGGAAGTAATCCCCACATCCCAAAGTGGTACCCACATCCCCGGCTTCAGACCGAAGCCAGGGGTTGTGTTGCCAGTGCAGCTCCAGCACCAGCAGGCTCATTCTGTGAATGGGAACAGCAGGAATGGGAATGGGAATGGGAATGGGAACTGGAGACAGGGTCATCACACTGTGATTCCCACACCCAGTTTCAGACCAAAGCTATGGGCTTTTTCTGCCAGTACAGCTCCAGCACTGGAGAGCCCATCCTGAGAATGGGAAAACCAGGAACAGGAATGACACTGAGAATGGGGAACAGCAACAGAAATGGGAACAGGAGATGGGGTGGGTCACCCTGCTGTGAACTCCTCCACCTATAGGGTCAATTCTTGCACTTGCAGGGCAGGGTCATCCCACTGTGACCCCCAACCCCAGTTTGAGACCAAAGTCAGGGGGGCTGTGCTGTTAGTACAGCTCCAGCACCAAGCAGGCCCATCCAGGGAATGGGAAATAGGAATACTGGGAATGGGAATGGGAACAAGAACAGGACAGGTAACAGGAAACACCTCAACGTGATCCCCCACTCCCCCCCCATATCCCCCAGGGTCAGTCAGGGACAGGGACCACAGGGGTGAGAGGGGATGGGGGGCAATGGGACCCCAGGAGGGCATGGATGGCTCTTGGTACTAGGGGAAACAAGCAGGACTGGCTGGCTCTGTGCGGTATCGGAGACACTGGGGCTAACGGGATACCACGGGATCCCTGGGATCTGCCTGGGGGTTACGAACACCACGGGGGGCACCGAGGGAACCAGGGGCCCTCTAGTATCGGGGCGGAAACCAAGACTGGTTCATACTGCAGGATAACGGAGCTGTCCCGTTCTGGAGACACTGGGAGTTTCTTAGCACCTGTGGAGTTCAGGGTCTGCCTGATACCGGGGGCTCACGGACACCGGGGACTGCCCCGTACCGGAAGGATCAGGGACTCAAGAACACCGGGGCTGCACGGAAGCCGGGGAGAGAGGGAGAGGACACCGATTTACCGCCAGTGCCGCGGAAGGGGGCGGGACAAGGGGTGGGCAGGGCCTCCCATGCCGGTACCGGTGCCGGTACCGGGACGATGCCCCGCCCCTTACGTGGTCTCCATGGAAACGGTGGGCGGCTGCCAGGAGTCGGGCGGGACGGCGGCCATGCTGCGGAGGCACCGATGGCGGAACGACCCTCAGGCGCCACGCTTCCGGGCCACACCCCCAGCTGTTGAGAGCGGGGCGTGGGGGAGGGGAAGAGCCAATCAGCGAGACGAAAGGCGAGGAGACTGGCCAATCAGGATGAACACTTAAAGGGAGCAGGCCAATTGGAACCCGGGGCGGGCGCGCCGCGATTGAGCCGCAAGGGGAGGGGGAATTCGAACGAGACCACGCCCCTTTCGTTAGGCCACGCCTCCTCGGGGCGCGCGACGAGCGGGAGCCGGGGGCGGTGAGGTGGCGGGGGAGAGGGGGGACGAGGGCAGACCGAGACCCCCCGGGGAGAGGGGAAACCGGCGGGGAGATCGGGTGGGCCGCGGAGCGCCGGGTAAACCACCCCATGCGGAGATGGGGAGACGTGGGGTCGCGGTGAGGGGCTGGGACCCCCTGGTAGGGGCTAAGGACCCCCAGGGCTGGGGCTGTGGGGCCCGGATCCCCGGTGGGGGCTGGGACCTTCTCAGTGTGGGGTTGGGGTCACCAAGGGATTGGGGTGAGCGGCTGGGACTTGTCGGTGGGGCTGGAACCCTCTTAGTCTGGGGTTGGGACCCCCCCAATGTGGGACTGGGTTGTCCTGGGCTGGGGGTGAGTGGCTGGGGGATTCCCCAGGTGTGGGGCAGGGATCGCCCCATTATGGGGCTGAGACCCCACAGTATGCGGCTGGGAGGCCCCAGGAGTGGGAATGGGACCTCCAGGGTCGGAGTTTGGGTCTGAGACCCCCCCGGTATGGGAGCTGGGAGGCCTAGGAATGTGGATGGGACTCCCTCAGGATCGAGATGCAGAGCTGGGACCCCTCAGTGTGGGGCTGGGGTCCCTAAGGGACTGGGGGTGAAGGCCTGGGATCTCTAGGTACGGGAATGGGGTCCTCTTGCATGGGGATGGGACCCCCTGAGGATCAAGATGTGGGGCTGGGGATCCTCCGGAATCGGGGTGTGGGTATGGGGCTGGGACCCTCTGGGTGTGGAACGGGGGCTCTCCTGGGTGTGGGGCTGCGACGTCCCAGCGGGGTCGGGCCCCCTCAGTGTTGGGCTGGGGTCCTCGATAGGGGCTGGGAACCACCATTGTGGCACTGGGGACTCACACGGATCAGGGTGCAGGGCTGGGACTTCCCATCGTGGCACTGAGGACACCCCGGACTGGGGGTGCTGGCTGTGGGTTCCCCGGGCGGGGGTCGCCAGTGTCACCCCCGCCTACTGGCGCTGGCGGAGCCATCCCTGTCCCCATCCCGGTGGCACCAAGCCCAGCGGCGCCTGGCACTGGCCGTGTCACCCGCGCGCTGGCTGGTGCCACCGGGCCCCCGCGGGGGGTTGGGGACACGGCGAGGGGCGGGTAGGGGCACGGGTGGGGAACCCCGATGGGGTCGGTGGTGACCCCCCCCCCAGCTCCCGCAGGTGGCCCCGGTGCCCCGAGACGATGGCCGAGGACCGAGGTACGGCAGCACCAGTGCTGCATGTCCCCCGTTTTTCCCCCCTGGGGCGGGGGACCGGGGCTCACTCCCAGTGTCTCCCTAGATGTTCGATTTGTCACCGAGGAGAGCTTCGACTTCGGTGTGCTGTCGCCGTCTGACAGGTACGGGAGGGTAGTGGGGAGAAGGGCACCCCATGGATGGGAACAAGGGGGACAGGGCACCTTGTAGTTGGGAACATGGGGAATAGGATGGGACCTGGAGGACAGGGTACCTCATTGTCAATGTCCTAGGGGACATGTCACCCCATGGATGGCGTTGTGGGGGATGTGGCAACTCATAGCTGGGGTCCTGGGGGCCATGAGGGACATCACACCCCAAAGATGGTGTCCTAAGGAACATGTCACCCCATGAACACAGTTCTGAGGGTCCTGTGGATATGTCCCCCTCATAGATGTGGTTCTGGGGGTCCTGGGGGACGTGTCACACAATTAATGGGGTCCTGGGTGGCATGGGGGGGGTTCCTGCCACTTCTTGGCAGCGGTGTTTGGGGGGCTGACACAGCCATTTCCACTCCCCCCTTCCCATCCGCAGCCAGGAGGAAGAGGAGGATGAGGATAGCCCAGGAAGGGGGTGCCGGCACGGGGAAAGCAACGGGCGCTGGAGTCCCCTGAGTGGGGCCCGTCTGGAAGAGATGGTGCGGGAGGCCACGCGCCTGGCGGCACAGTTGGAGGGGTGTCACCTGCCCGCTCCCAGGGACCCCCCCGGACCCGCCACCACACCCCCCCGCACACCCCGCAGCCCCCGCCGCCAGACCTTCGTGGTGAAGGACAGCCCGGTGCGGGCGCTCCTGCCCACCGTGGAGTCTCAGGGACCTGCCCCCATCCCCTGCCCCCCCGCCAAGCCCCGGGGGGCCTCTGCTGCCACCAGCATCCCCAAGGTAGGTGAGACCCAGGAGTAGGGGTCCCAGTGTGGCTGTGTCCCACCTGGGCTGAACACCCAGATCCCCCCCAAACCCATCCTAGATGGGGGCAGTGAGTGCCCCCCCTGTCTCCAAGGGGCATCGTGAACCCCCCAGCCCTGTGGGTGGGGGGGCACTCACTGAGTGATGTCCCCATGTCCCCCGCTCTATTTTCAGGCACCCCCCAGCCGTAATTCCACAGCAGCAGGAAAGGGACCCTTGGGTGGCAGGGGGCTCCCTCCCAGCCGCGTGGGCCCGCCCCGGCCATGCCCTCCCCAGGGGCAGAGGGCTGGTGCCCGGGGCAGGTCAGAGCCCCCCCAGGGGGGGACAACAGGTAGTTATGGCAAGGGAATGGGGACACCGTGGCCATGGGGGCTCCTGGGCTGTACCCCAACCCCCCCTCTCTCCCCAGGCCAGGCTAAGGTGAGGGGGGGCACAGTCTCCTGCCCGCCCCCAACCCGCCAGCCCCACACCAGGACCACCACCACCCCTGTCCCCTCCGGCTGCTCCCCGGCACCCACTGCCCTCCCCAAGGTGTCCCCTCGGACTCCAGCAGCAGGTGGGAGGACCCCCACCCCCAGAGGTAAGGATGTAATGGGGTTCGGGGGGCGCAGGGGATGCCCCATCCCCCATGCCTCAGTTTCCCTGTGGCTTCTTTCTCCTTTGCAGGTGCAGGGGCAGCACGGGCAGCCCCCACAACTGGTGCCTCAGGGTGCAAACCAGGACCCCCTCCCACCCGCCTGCGGCCCTCCCGCAAGACGGCGGTGAGCAGCACCCCGAGGTGACACCCCCAAACCACTTCACACCCACCCAGAGGCCCTGGGGGCGCCCAGACTCCCCCTAGGTACCAACTAAGGTACCTAGGCTGGGGGGGGGGGGCAGAGCCAAGGCCACCCCAGGGATGAGCTGAGACATCCACTGGGTTTTGGAAGGAGGCAGGCAGCACCAGGGGCCCCTAGGGAGCAGCCAAGGCACCCGTTGGGTTGACAGGTTGCAGGGCAGAGCTGGAACCCCCAGGGACCAGCTGAGGTTGGGGTGGCAGAGCCAGGGGCATCCCCAGGGATGAGCCGAGGCACTCATTGAGTTTTGCTTTAATTACAAAAGGTCTCATCAGCAGTAGGAAACCCCCCACATTCCCCAGCACCCAGGGGCCCCTCATCCCCCCAACACCCATCCCTGGGTTGCCCCACCTGAGCCTCACCCCTGGGCAGGGGCGTCCCAGATTTCCCTGTAACCCCTAGCTGATCCCCCCTCCACATGCTCCCCACCTGGAGGAGCTGGCACCATGGGACAGGTTGCACCTTCATGGGAGTTGGCACCTTGGGGAGCAAGGGGGGTTGGCACAACAGGGGAAGTTGGTTATAAATTCCTTTTTTTGTATTTTCATGTATTTTTTAAATAAAACACTCTGCTGGACAAAGGGGCTGGGGGTGATCATGGGGTGACACAGGGGCACCCTGTGCCACCTTCCCAAGGTGCCAATCCCTGCAAGGATGCCAAGTGCACTGGGGGGATGGTTGTGGCTCCCTGCTCCTTCCTGATGTCCTCCCAGTCCTTGTGCACCCCCAGTCCTGGTGTGTTCTACCCCCCGCCCCCACCATGCTGGTGCCCTCCCTGTCCTGGTGTCCCTGGCACAGTGGGTGGGCTGCCTGCTGGGTGGGTCCCCATTAGATCGAGGTCTCGTCGCTCCTGGTGGGGGGATGGACAGATGGGGGCGGGGGGGGGATGGATACAAAGTGCAGGATGGGAGGAGAATAAAAAACAAGACAGACAGATGCATGATGGAGGAGGCGGATGCCAGGGTGCCCTCTGTGCCCCCCAGCACCCAGCGCCAACCCCTGGGGGGCGATGGTGGGGTGGGGTTTGGGGGGGAGCCCCCAGTCCCCTTGGGTTAATGGAGAAAATTAAAAAACAGAAATCTGGGGGGTAGAGGGGGAGAAAAGAGTAGAGTTAGTGCTGCTGTGCCACCTCTGCCCTAGGCATCCGTGGGTGGTCAGGGGTACCCAGTGGGCACCCCAGCACCCAGTGAACACTCCAATGGGCACCCTGACACCTAGTAAACACCCAGTGGTCAACGGGCACCTTTGGACAGTCAGTGGGCATCCAACCTGCACTCCAACACCCAATGGGTACTGTTAGACCCGAGGGGCACCCAGTGTGCACACAGAAGTCATTAGGCACCCAGTGGGCAGTCAGTGGACACCAAATGGATACATAATGGTCAATGGATGCACAATGGGCATCCAGTGGGCACCCATGGACAGTCAACTGGCATCCAATGGGTGCATTTAGACCTGATGAACACCCAGTGAGTATTCAATGGGTATCCAATGGGTATTCTGTGGGTTCCCCAACCCTCAATGGGCACCCAGTAGGAATCTAGTGGAAAACCAACAGCCACCTTTGCACCCCATGGGCACACAAGAGGAATCCTGGCACTCAATGGTCACCCGTTGGTTACCCTGGCACCCTATAGACACCCAACAAACACCCTACGTGTGATGGGCACCAATGCGCACCCTGGCACCCAATATTCATTGGATCTGGCACCCAATATTTATTGGATCCAAAGGGACTGCTGGGACCTGATGAGCACCCAAGAAGGAACCCTGGCACCTGATGGGCATCCAAAGGGCACCTGTTGGGCACCCTGACACCCAGTGGACACCCAAAGGGAACCCTGGAACCTGATGGATACCCAACAGGTAATGTTGTACCCAATGGGTGTCCAGTCAGTACTGTGGCACCTGATGAACAGCCAGCAAGCAGTGTTGGATCCAATGTGTGCCCAACGGGTACCTGAGAGAAACCCTGGCACCAAATGAGAGTGCAACAGGAACCTTGGCACCCTGGTACCCAGCTATCCTTGCATCTGATAGGCACCCAAAGGGTACCCAACAAGTGGTGTTTGACTGCTTGTCCACCCAACAGGAACCCTGGCACCCCAAGGGCACCCTCAAACCCAACAGGTGCCCAGAGGGAATCCTGGCACCCAAAGAACTCCCAGTGAGCACCCCTCAGATGTGGTGGGCACTCACTCAGAGCCAGAGGAGTCCTCGTCAGCGGTGCCTGTGCGGATGCTCATGGCAATGGGGGTGAGGCCACTGAGCTGCTCCTGGAGGCTCTGCCGAGGCCGGGGGACGGTGGGGGGGGCCACGTCGCTGCCTGAGGAGGCAGCTGTGCAAGCAGGAGGCGGTGGGGGTGGCCCAGGGCGCTGGGCACTGCCCCGCTCACTGATGGGGGGCAGGCACTTCTTCTTCAGTATCCCTGCAGGAGCAGCATCACCCATGCATGGGGAGGCCAGATTTGGAGTGCCCACCCGTGCCATGGCAGCCCATACCTTTGTGGGGGTGGGGCAGGGGCAGCAGCAGGGGGTCCCTGGGGAGTGCCTCGCCATTGGGCCGTGGGGCGTCACCCCAGGGGTGTCCCTGCCCCCCTGCTGGCTGCACTCGCAGCCCCTCGCTACCTCCTGGTCCCTCACTCTCGCTCGCTGTTGTCACAAACTCCCCTGGCCAGTATGGGCATCCCGGGGACACCAGGGGATCACCTGTGGGGAAGGAAGGAAGCTGGGACAGGCAGGACCAGGGACCCCTCCCATCCTCACTGGGTGCCCCCATCAGCACATAGTGTGAGAAATGCACCCAAACCCATTGCATCAGTCCCATCCACACCTCAGACTGGACAAGGGGCCATCTTTCACCCCTGGGTGCCCCAGTCAGCACCTCTGACTGCATGAGGAACCCCCAAACCTTTTAGGTGTCTCCCATCACCACACCAGACTGGACAAGGGACCCTCTCCCTCATACCCACTATACGTTTATCAGAACGCCAGGCTGGACCAGGGATCCTTTGTCCACTGTGTGCCTCCTGCATCAGGACCCAGCCAAGATGAGAGACCTCCTCCCACCCCCCCAAATCTATTCAATGGCCCTATCACCACTCCAGACTGGACAAGGGACCCCTACCCCCACCAGGTGCCCCCCATCACTGTCCTGGATAAGGCAAGGGACCTCCCCCAACCCACTGGGTGCCCCCCATCAGCACCCAGCCAGGCTGAAGGTCCCCCATCTCCACGGGGTGCCCCCTGGGGGTGTTACCAGGGCCGGGGGGACCCAGCAGAGCCCCGGGCAGGGGGTCCCAGCCACGGGGGGCCTCATCCTCGCTGTCAGAGGAATGCGTGGAGCCATAGGATCCACTCGGGTCGTCCAGGGACAGGTCACTGTCCGACTCTGTGTCATGCTCTAGGGGGGTCACAGGTCAGGAGGTGCCCAGAGCCACCTCCTGCCCCCTGGGCCGAGGCTAGGGGCACTTGCCCTATGGGTGAGGCCGTACCCTCGGGCTGGTCCTGGGCATCAAGGAAGAGCCCCCCAGGTTCGGGCAGCGGAACTGGCCCTGGGCTGCCTGCCAGACCTGAGTCCTCCCTGTGGAGACACAATACTCATCAACACCTGATCCCCACTCACAAACACCTACCATCCACTGTCACCCACTGACTGACACCAACCCACTGACACAATATCCATCCACTGACACCCACCACCCTGATATCCATCACCCTGACACCTACCCCTGCCACCTCTTCACACCAACACCCCCTCAACCCCCCACTCTGTGACCACCCTGCCACCTCACCACTCCATGTGCATGTCACCCTGCCACTGTAGTGCTGTGCACCCATGCCACTGCCCCACCACTCAGCCATCCCAACACCCCCACAAGCACGCCACCCCACCACCCAGCCATCCCAACACCCCTACAACCATGTCACTCCATCACCCACCGTCCTGCCATCCCAATACTCCCATGCCATGCAATGCCATATTGCCACCCCACTACCCCACCACTCAACCACCCCAGCACCCCGCTACCCCACCATCCCATCACCACTCCATCTTGTCATCCCAGTGCCACACCAGCCCAGGACCCCACAAAAACCCATGCCCTGGTCCCAGCTGTGCCCAGTACCGCCGCACAAAGGGGATATAGCTGTGGTGGCTCTTGCCCGAGCGTGCAGTGCTGTGCAGGGACCCCGAGGACCCACCACCTGGGGGTGGGTACAGTCGCCCTGCCACGTATGTGCTGTCCCTGCCATAGGCCTGTCAAGGGCACAAGGATGTCATGGCCATGGCACAGGCTGCCCTTCTGTTCCTGGCATCCCCCATGTGGCCCAGTACTCACAGGAGTGAGAGTGGCCTTGGTGGCCAGTGGTGGGTGGTGGCAGCGGGCATAGCTCAGACGAAGGCTTCTTCGCACCTCCTTGCTCAGCACCACACAGGACAGGAAGATGAGGGGGCCCTGGGCAGAAAGGGGATGGGGGGACAAGGAAGGGTGTGTACAGCCTGGGAGGATACCAGCAGCACCCTGGACCAGTCAAGGGGTCACCATCCAGACCAGGTGCATCCCATTGGCACCTCAAAGAGAATGAACATGCCCCCCACTGATATCTCAAACGGAATGAGGGAGCCCCATATGCACTGGTTGCCCTCCATGGGCACCATGGAGTGGTTGAGGTGCTCCCATACACACTGGATACCTCCCATTAGTGCCCTGGATATGGCAAAGGACCTCTCTGTGCCCAGTGGGTGCCCTACAAATAGGTGTGGGACTCTGGAGGGGCCAAGGGTGTGAGGTTCAGGGGGCTCTGGGATCTCTGGGAGTCCCAGGGGTCATGGTCATTGGGGATCCCAGGGGCAGAGGCTTTGGGGTTCTGGAGTCTTTGGGGGTCCCAGGGGAGGTGGCTCTGGAGGTTCCACGAGTGGAGTCTCAGGTGGTTCCTACTGACCTGGAGGCAGTTGGAGGCGGCGAACAGGTAGTGACAGAGCAACGTGTCACTGTTGACTGAGAGCAGGGCCAGAAGCCAGGCCAGGCTGGGCATGGCCAGCAGGACTGCAGCTGTGCGCACCCCAGACCTGAGCACCCCAATGGCATCCAGTGTTACCACAATGACATCTCATGTCACAGCCCTCTGCACTTCTGGCCCCCGGGGCTGCCCCTGCCCCTCATGGCCCCCTCCCCCTCCAGATGCCCCAACTTCCCCCTGACCCACTCTGCCATCCATGGGTACTCCAGCCCCCTGAGTTCCCCTGTTCCCTGTGGGCCCAGCCTAACCCCAGCCCCCTGTGCCCCTTGCCCCAATGCCCTTCTGCCTCCCCATGGGTGCTCTGTAACCCCCTGCCCCCCTAGATGCCCCAATCTCCCCTGACCCCGTCAGTTCCCCACAGGGGCCTCTGCCCTTGATGCCCCCCTGCCCTCCACAGGTGCCCCAACCTCCTGTGCCCCCCTGCCCTCAACAGATGCCCCAGACCTCTCTATTCCCCAACCCACCATGGGTGTCCTAGTCCTTCCTGTGCCCCCCTGCCCTCCACAGTTGCCCCAACCTCCCGTGCCCCGATGCCCCCCATTGGCTCTAGCCCCCCGTACCCCCCTGCCCCTTTGCCTCCCCACAGCTGTCCTGCACCCATAGATGCCCCAGACGCCACTGTCCCCTCCTACCCCTGCCCCATAGGCAGCCCAGTCCCCAGTGCCCTCCTGCCCCCCCATGGACGCCGCAGTCCATCCTGTGCCTCCCTGCCCTCTTGCAGGTTCCCCAAAAGGCCAGCTCCCTATGCGTGCCCCCTAGCCCCCAGTGCACCACAGCCTCTATGGGTGCCCCAACCTCCCATACCCCGCTTAGGCAACCCAGTCCCCGCTGTGTCCCCTGCCCCCTGCAGGTGACCCCGCCTGGGTGACTCACGCTGAGCCCTTTTTCTGGAAGCCCTGGGGGGTGGCACAGGTGGCCCTGGCTGCCAGCACCAGGAAGAGGATGCCGACCTGGGGGTGCAGGGAGTGAGCAGGGTGATAGGGGGTCCCATGCCCTCCCCAGCCCCCAGCCCTGTACGCACAGCAAGGGCGGCAGCGCAGGGCCCAGCCAGGCTCCACACCAGGCTATCGTGCAGGGCCAGCCAGCAGAAGTCGGGGTTCCCGTAGCCCTCAGGGTCCAGCCCCACCGCCAGCCCTGCAAAGGAAGAGATCAGGAGTCGGGCCAGTTCAGTGGATGGGGCTGTAAGAGGAGACGGGGCTAAGGTGGGAGGAGCAGGGCTAAACAGTGTGAAGCTATGGCAGGATGGGGCTTGTGGAATGGCAGGGAATGGCTCATGGGTGGCACAGGGCTGGCGAGAAGGTGCTGCTCTTGGGCGTGTGGCTACGCTGGGTAGAGACAGCGCTATGCAAATGAGGTTTGCCTAAGCTCTTGGACATGCGGCGGTGTTGGTGAGAGCAGGGATATGGCACAGGGGGCTTGTCTAAGAGGTTAGTACAGATCTAGTCTCTGGAGGTGGGGTTATGCTGATGAAGGCGGGGCTAAGATCCCGGGGGAGTATCTGACTACGATTGATGGAGAAAGGCTATGGCCCTGGGAGCATATTAAAGACGTTGGGAAAGATGCTCTTGGGGTGGAGATATGATGGATGAGGGTGGGGCTAAATTCTTGCGGTGAGCATAAAATGTTCGCCAGGGTTATTCTCTTTGGGAGGGGGCTATGACCCCAGGGGTGTGTCTGAAAGTTTGGAGGCAGAGCTATGATGAATGAGGGTAGGATTATGGACCCAGGGGCCTGTCTAAAATCTTGGGGACTGGGTCTGATAGACAAGGGCATAGCTATGACTCTGCCTATGTATCAGGGTGGGGCTATGGTGGTTAAGGGTGGAGCTAAACTCTTGGAGTGGGGCTGTTTTGGGTTGGGCATGACTATCCTGCTGGAGGCAGGGTTATATCCAGGGGTGTGGCGATGCTGGTAAAGATGGATTTGGGGGTGGGCCTATATTCTGGGTGTAGGGTTACACATGGAAATAGGACCCCACCATGCATCAAACTGATTGCAGGAGTGAGATTCAGGCAGCAGGCCATAGCCTAGAAGGGGGTGTGTAGCCACCAAAAGTTGTTGACCCAGCTGGAGGTGGGCAGCTGGTGGTCCAGGGCATGGGGTGAGAATGAGAGCAGGGTTTCACAGCAGGGCTTACCGGTGATGAAGGCAGGCAGTCCCCAGCCCAGTACATGGTAGAAGCGCATGGGACCACGGTCGACATGACGGGGTTCACTATGGCGCCGGTATAGGTGCAGCGCCTCCAGCAGCGCCCAGCCTACCGCACTCAGGTACAGGAACTGCAGCAGGATGGCCACCACCGTGCACGCCAGCTGCACCTGCCCCGTCAGTGCCAGCCCACAGCCCCACCCATCCAACCATATGCACAACCCCCCGAGCTCCCCCTTTGAGACATCATTCCCCTGTAGAGGTCACACTCCTCTAAAAGGTCCCATTCCTTTTATGGGCCTCACCCCTTGAGTGCCCCACCTCTTTGATGGGCCCCACCCCTTTGACAGCCAACCCCTTTGTGATAAGATGTATCCCTTAGGGAGCCCCACCCCTTTACACAGACTCCACCCCTTCAGATCACTATCCCTTTGAGAGACCCCACCCATTATAGTCCTCATGTCTTTTAGCTGCCACCCCTTAGGCCCAGCCCACCATGGCCATGCCCACTCCTTAGCCCTACCCATTTCAGCCCCACCAAACCAAACAATTCAAAGGCAGCAGATCCCCTGACCCAACCAGCCCTTCCCAGTGATCCCCACTCCTTCCCTCCTTTCCCAGCCCCCTTTTCCCACACACCGGAACATCGGCTTGGTTGATGCCAAGCAGGAAGACAAGCTGCGCAAGGAACAGTGCAGCTGTGCCATGCCGGCGGATGCTGTGGCGGTTGGAGCGCAGCCGCCTCAGGGTCCCCAGGGCCAGGACCACCAGCACCAGCCCCGCCATCCCCACGCACAGTGAGCCGTAGGTGAGTGCGGCCAGCGGCAGCACCTCCCCGTTCTGCAGCACCAGGATTGGCATATGTCAGGTATGTGCTCAGTGGCACGCACCCCCAGACATCCCCATCATACAAAGCAATCAATCCCCTGGGCCTGGGAAGTCCTGCCCACAATGCATAGCCCAGTAGGAAGCCCTGCCCACATTATTCAGCCCCGCCCCTGATAACCCCACCTTTTGAAACCCCTATCACAGCGCTTCAACCATGCCCCTCAAAACCCCACCCACATCTTGTAGCTCCACCCTTTTAAACCTCTCCCATGCCACTAAGCCCCAGCCCTCAAAACCCCACCCACATCTCTCAGCTCTGCCCCTTTCAACCCCACCTGCACTGGACCCTGCCCCCTGAAGCTGCACCCACAACACTGACTGCACCTCCTTATGTCCCACCCACAGTTTTCAACCCCCCCCAGGAAACCCTGCCCACATTACTCAGCCACAGCACCTGAAAACTCGCCTGCATCACTCAACCACACCTCTTGTAACCCCACCCACATCAGCTCTGCCCCTTGGCGACCGACCGGCCCACCCTGCTCAGCTGCACCCACTGGAATCCCACTCATGCTGACTGGACCCGCACCTGGGGGAGCTCTGCCAGATCTGACATAGCCAGGCCCATCCCACTTAGTTCTGCCTCAAGGGAGCCCCACACACTGGATTTAGCCATACCCCTTGGATTTAGCGCCATCCCACTTAAGCCCCACACTTCCTCAGTTCCACCTCCATGAGGACTCTCACCTCCATCCTGACCCTGCCCCTCCTATCCCTGTCCCTCCCCTTTTATCAAAGTCCCCGCCCTTGTCCATAAAGCCCCGCCCCTGTGCCTGACACCACCTGACACCCTGTGCCTATTTCTGCATGTGTCTCCATCCACCCCCATGTCCCCACCAGGACCCTCATCCTGAGTCATTCCATGCCCCCAGGGTCACTGTGTCCCTCCACGTCCCACGAGTCACATCTGTCACCCTGTGCCCCCATGCACCCCTCCATGTCACCCTATGTCCGTCCCCACCTCTCGGCGGGAGATGTCCATGAGGACGGCAAAGCTGGTCAGATGGTGGCACTGGCAGCTGACATGGCTCTGGTTGCGGAAGGCGACTTCGCAGCCTCGTGCAGACCAGCCACCTACACTGCCCGCCCTGTGCAGCACCAGAAAGTGACATGAGCCGCAACACCCGCCAGGACACCCACTCACCCACTGGGGACACCCACGAGGGACACCCACCGGGAACATCCACCCCCACTCTGGGACAGGCACCCGACCCAGGACATCCATCCAAGGCGTCACACACTTGGACACCCACCAGCATTCACAGCACTTCAACCATGCTCCTCAAAACCCCACCCACACTGTGTAGCTCCATCCCTTTAAATCCACCAGGGACACATGCGCTGGGGACACCCGCTGGCGTCACCCTCCCACAGGGACTCACACCCACCAGGTACATCCACAGACAACATACACCCACCCACTGGGATATCCATCTGCCCAGCAGAGACAACTGCTGCCACCTAGGGACACTCACCCACCAGGGACACTCACCCGGGAACACCCCTCCATTTGGGGACACACCCCCATCCTACCTGACACCCACCAGGGTTAGAGCTGCCCCCTCACGTCCTGTTCCCATGTTACTCACCCATGACCCACAGGGTTATTGGGGCATCCATCCTGCCCTACCCCCATATTCCCTGTCCCCTATTCCCATGCCCCCTGTCACCTCAAGGTGTCCTTATCCCTGTTATTATGTCCCCTGTCTCCATGGGATGTCCCCTTCCCCATGCTCCCTGTACTCGCAGAGTGTCCCCATCTCCTTAGGGTGTCCCCATTCCACATCTGCTGTCCCCTCTGAGGTGTCCCCATCTCCCTGGGGTGTCCCCATTTCCATGGCCCCTCTGCCCCCACAGTGTTTCCTGTTCCCCTGGTGTGTGCCATGTCCCCTGTTACCTCAGCATGTCTGTGTCCCCCCATGTTGTCCCTGACTCCCCAAGATGTCCCCATCGCTCCAGGGTGTTCCTTGGGATATCCCCTGTTCCCCTGAGTGTTGTTACACCCAGATCTCCTGTCTCCCTGGGGAGATCCCTTGTCCCTCTCTAGTGTACCCATCTTCCCCAAGGTGTTCCCATCCCCAGTCCCATGTCCCTCTCTGCTGGGATGTCCCAGTGCCCCCAGGGTGTTCCTGTCACCCCTGGGGTGTCCCCTGTCCTGCTCTCACCACAGAGAGTGGTTCCAGAAGACGCAGATGGGCTTGGAGCGCTCCTGGGTCTCCAACAGCCGGAACTGGAGGGTGATGGGCTTGGCCAGCACCCGGGGGGTCCCCATGCCCCCTACGCCATCAGCATTCCCCGTGTGCACGCTGATGCTCACCACCGGTGTGTTGATGACGGGGCGCTTGGGCACCCTGGGGGACACCGGTGTCAGGAAGCCCACTCAGGGTGCCCCAAAACCCACCTTGGTGCCACAGAGTGTCCTGGCACCACACAGACAATGTGAGGGCACCTCTTTCTACCCTGTCCTCTTTTTTGGGCACTCCTTTCTCCCCTGTGCCCTCTTTTTTGGGCACCCCATGTGCACCATCCTTGGGCATCCCTTGAACCACCTCCCCAGCCTTCTGTCCCCTATCCTCAGGCACTCTCTGTGCCTCCCAGCCTTGGGCACCCCATGTATCCCCTTTACCATTCCTCCCCTGGGAACCCTCTGGACACCCCCGGCCCCATCTCCCTTGCCCCCTAGATGCTTGGTTTTGCCCTGACACCCCATGTGCCACCCCCAGCCCCCCAGGCCCCCATCCCCAGTGGCACCGGAGGCTGCGCTTGTCGGCGTCGAAGTGCTGGGGCAGGAGACCAGCCAGGGTACGGTAGATGATGACGCTGACGATGGCCTGGCCCTCACCCAGGGATGGGTGGCGCTTGTGCCGGGTCACCACAGTCATCCCTGCCTCCTCCTCTTCCACTTTCTCCTCTTCGCCTGCTTCATCTTCCTCCTCCTCCTCCTGCCCACCTGTGCCCTGTGGTGCCTGCCCATGCCCGGTTGAGGGGCCTGGGGGGCCATGGACAGGGGGCAGCATGATGCTCTGAGACCTCATTGGGGTTCCTATGGCCACCCTGGAGTCCCCAGCTCTGCCAGTGCCATGACCACAACAAGGTTGCCCCAACACTTCCACTCCAGGGGTCCCCATGTCCACACCAGGGTCCCCAACCCTGTCAGCTCTATGACCACAATGAGGTCCCCATGGTCACATTTGTGTCCCTAACCCTGCCCCCCACCATGGCCACACCAGGATCTCTGATGCCATCCTGGGGTCCCTGGTCTTTGCATCCTTACCAGGGTCCCCAGCCATGCCAGTACCATCCTGGGGTCCCCAACCTGCCAGCCCTGTGGCCACACTGGGCTCCCCATAGTGGCACTGGGATTCCCAACTCTGTCAGCCCATGGGTATCTGGAGTTCCCCCATCCCTGCCAGCCGCCAGCCAGGGTCCCCAGCTGTGCCATGTCCCCATGGCCAAATGGGGGTCCCCCGAGCTCTGCCAGCCCCATGGATGCAAATGGGTCCCCAACCCTGCCCACTGCCCTCCCTATGCCCCAGACTCACGCCTGTCCTCGGGAGGCCGGAAGATGTTGTCAGGCAGGATGACGGTCGTCTCCAGATCTGGGAGTTTCTCCCCTCGCAGCGCCTCATACCGTGGCAGGCGGGCACCCGCAAAGCTGCTCTTGTCCAGCCGCACCACTGACACAACTGTGGCACCACGTCACCACGGCCCAGCATGGCCCCCACCAACCCTGAGGCACACAGACCCCGGCACCCACCGACCCCAGTGCACACCGAACCCAGCATTCACTGATCCCAGGGCGCACCAGGCCCAGTACACACCAATACCAGCACCCACCAACCCTGATACCCACCAACCATGGGGAACACAGACCTTGGCACCCACTGACACCAGGACACACTATCCTCTGCATTCACTAATCCCAGGGCACACCAAGCCCAGCACAAACCAACCCTGGCACCCACAAACCCCAGAGCCATGGATCTTGGGGCACACAGACCCCAGGACCATAGATCCCACCACCCACTAATCCTGTGGCACACAGACTCCAGAACCCACTGACTCTGGCATCCAACAGCCCTGGAGCAATGAATCCATACACCCACAGACACTAGCAGCCACCAACCTTCCCATGTCCCTGGGCACATGGACCCCAGCACCCACTGACCCCAGTACCCACCAACCCTGGAACACACAGAACACAGCACCCTCTATACTCAGCACCCACTGACCCCAGAGCACACAGACCACAGCCCATGTCCCCAGGGACACACACGTGCCTCTAGGCATACCCATGTTCCCCAGGACACATTCCCCAGCCACACAATGTCCGTGTCCCCAGCACATGTTCCCAGGTACCCATCAGACATGCATGCATGCTCCCAGCTCACATGTTCTTGTGCACACATACTCCAGGTATATACATGTTTGTGTTCCCAGACACACATCCATGTCCCCAACACACACACATTCCCTGAGCACACACATGTCCCCAAGCACACACATGTCCATTGTCCCCAGCACATACATCCCCCAGGCATACCCATGCCCATGTGCCCAGCACCACACCAAGGGCACATGTGTGTCCCCAGGCAGACACATGCTCCCAGCATGCCTATGTTTCCAGGCAGATACCCCCCACCACAGCCCTCTGGCCACACACATCCCCACTGACCGATGTTAGGGGTGACAATGGTGAAGGGGCTGAGGTAGGTCTGGGGCATATTCTGTGCCAGGGCTCGTGCATACTCCTCAAAGTGCTGCAGCAGCTGGGCTGTGCCACCCTCCGTCTGCTGGATCAGCTCCCAGTGGCGCTTGTTTCCCATGTCCAGCAGCGCACTGCCGACCCGCAGCAGGTTCTGGGGGCAAGGCAGAGGTAGTGGCACTGGGAGCTGGCACTTTAGGGTCTGGGCAGGGGGTCCCTAACCTCCCCTGCAGGACTCTATGGCTGGGGCACCCTGGCACTGGAAGTGGGGAATGGACTGCTGAACCCTCACAAAGTTGAGGTTGCACCCTGGGCCACACCAACACCCGCTGCTCAGGGCTGCCCACCACCCTGGTATCAAACCTCCTACACCAACATTCCTCTCTAGGTGGGTGCCCATCACTCTGGTGCATGGGATCCCTCATCAATACCCTTCCCAAATGGGTGCCATTCACCCTGGCACCCAGATTCCTGCACCAACACCTCCCCCCTCCCCCTGCAGATGCCCATCACCCCAGTGTTTGACCTCCTGCCCAAATACAGCCCTCCCCAAAGGGGTCCCCGTAACTCCAACCTCTCTTCCTTCTCCCTCAACCTCCCTCCGCAATGCCCATCACCTGGGTATCTGCTCTCCTGCCCCAATATCCCTCCCCAACAGGCTGCCCATCACTCTGGTGTCTGGGCTCATGCACCCACATCCCCCACCATGGGAGCACTCATCATCCCAACCTCTTTTCCGCTTTGCCCATTCTCCCTCCGGGCATGTCCCCATCCCTGTGATCTCAGGCCCACCTCAGTGAAGTGCACATCCTGGGTGGCAGCAAGGCGGAAGCCGCGCTGGCGGCTCTCGTGGCGCAGCAGGGCCCCTGCCAGGCGGTATGCCAGGTGCACATCACTGCCAAAGTACCCGCGGGCCTCACGTGTCGCTTCGCGCAGCGCCAGCGCCACGCGCCGGGACTGCCCTGCATCCCACCGGGACTCGTTGCCCACCAGCTGCTCCGCCTTGGGGGGACACACACAGAGTCAGGGGAGCCCCACTGGCACTGTCGCACGGCTGCTGCTGGTGTTCCCTGGCTCACCCAGGGGCGAAGGGCAGCAAAGGCCAGCGCACTGCAGTTGAAGAGATTGGGGGGCAACCAGCCCTTGTGCTCGTCACAGTGGCGCAGTGCTGTGCCTGTGGGATGGAGACACTGAGTGAACCATGGGGACAATGGGGCAGCCTCACCTCACAGCACGCTAGCAGTGCTGCCAGTGTCACACTCCTGCTCCACCCTGCAGTGATGCCAGAGTGGTGCCCCCAGCCTTGTCCCAGTGGTGCCATGCCCTGTTCCAGCTGTGCCACCACAGTGTCACACTCCTGTGCCACCCCTCAGTGACACCACCATGACAGTCACCAGTCCTGATGCCACCAGTGTCACACTCTTTGCAGTGACACAACAGCCTCATCTCAGCAAGTCTACACTTAGGTCACCCCTACTCCATCTTGGTAGTATCACCAAGGTGTCACCACCCCTAACCCATCCTAGCAGTGCCACCCCAGTGTCACCTCCCGGTACCAACCCAATAACACCACTACAGTATCACCCCCCTGCCCTGTCCCAGTGATGCCCCATGGTGCCACCCCACCCCAGCTCCATCCAGCTGGTGCTACCACCATGACACACCCCAGCCTTGTCCCACTGGTGTCAACATCCCATAGAAGTGCCACCACCATATCACCACCCTGAAGTGACACCATGGTGTCCTGTCTCCCCACCGTGTCTCAGCAGTGCAATCACAGGGTCACCTCCCTGTACCACCCAAGCAATGCCACCCCTCTAAGCCCCATCCCAGTGATGTCACCACTGTGTCACCCTCAGCCCCATTCTGGCAGTGTGCCTAGTGCCCCCTCCGTCCTGTCCCCATGTCCCCACGTACCGACAGAGCCTTTGGGGCATGGGGCTGCAGCTGGCAGCCCAAACCGAGTGCGGGGCCACCAGATGCCGGCCTCGATGGCCCGGGGACAGCTGTCATAGTTCACTGCAAGACACAACAGGGCATCAAAATGGGGGACACAGGGTGACAGTAGGGCAGCAGCGGCACCTGGTCACTGGAACCCAGGGTAACACAGTGTGACACAGGCTAACAGCATGGTGACAATAGTGGCAGAGCAGGATGACAAAAGGATAACACAGGGTAAAAGTAGGGTGGCATAGTGGCACAGGGTGATAGCAATGTGACAGCAGTGTGACACAGGGTGACAGTGGGGCGACACACGGTGTCAACGGGATTACACCAACAACCAAGGTGTTGGTGGAACTCAGTTGCCAGCAGCCAGGGGTGACAGCAGGTGACACAAAGCAACAAGGCGGTGATGCAGGGTAGCACAGGGTGACAGCAGGGTGACAGTAGCACCCAGTCACTGGCACTTGGAGTAACACAGGGTGACACAGGGTTGCAACAGGGCAGAGTAGGGTAACACAGGGTGATACAGGGTGACAATGGCACTTGCTGGCACCCAGGATGGCAGCTGTGGCAGAGCAGGTGAACATCAGGATGGCACAGGGTGGTGTAGGGTGACACAGGATGACAGCAGGGTGACACCAGTGTGACACAGGGTGACAGTGGGGTGACACAAGGTGACAATGGGGTCAGTAGGGTGACAGCAGAGTGACAGTAACACCTGGTCACTGGCACTCAGAGTGACACAGGATGACATAAGGTGACACAAGGTCACAGAGAGTAATGGAGGGTTACAGCAGGGTGACAGTGGGCACTCAGGGTGACACAGGGTGACACAAGTTGACAGTCCCCTACCTTCGCAGCCGCTGGCTGTCACCTCAGCGAAGGGATTGTCACAGCGGTCACAGTGATGGCCGATGACACCAGCTTTGCAGGGGCACTGTCCAGTGTTGGCATCGCAGCGGCGTGACAGTGACCCAGTGGGGTAACACTCACAGGGGTGGCACGTGTCCCCTCCTGGTGGGCGGTAGTGGTTGTCCTGGGGGGACACAGGGTCACTGCAGGCACGGGGATGGGGTGACAGGGAGCTGACAGGGTGTGACAGGGAGGTGACTGGGAGGTTGTCGGGGGCATGAGAGGGCGTGACAGGGAGGTGACAGGGTGACAGTGGGGTGGCAGGGAGAAACAGAGAGGTGACAGAAGGATGGCAGGGGTTGGCAGGGGAGGTGACAAAAGTTGGCAGGTCCCACCTTGCAGTGACACTCGCCCGTGGTCTTGTTGCAGTCTGGGTCAAAGCCATGGGTGACGTCACAGCTGCAGGGGCCGCACATGGGGTGTCCCCACCACCCCCGTGGGCATGGCTGCACCTCCCTGGGGACAATGGAGCTGGCACTCGAGCACCATGCCAGAGTACTCCCACAATGCCACTTGTAAACTCACATGGCCCCTTGTACACCCCCACTGTCCCTTGCATACTCACATGGCCACTTGTACCCTCACAGTGCCACCTGTACCCCCACAGTGCCCCTTGCACCCCTACTGTGCCACTTCTACACCCACAGTACCACTTTTCATCCACAGTGACCTCTGCATACTCACCACAGCTCTTGTACAGCCATTGTGCCCTTTCCATGCTCCCCCTGCCTTTTGCATACCCACCACAGCTCTTGCACAGGCACTATGCCCTTTGCACACCCACCCTGCCCCATATGCCCACCCTCCTCTCACCCCACGCCCTGCCCCCCATGTCCCTCGCTGTGCCCCCGCTCCCCCGGGCGCTCCATGCCCCCCCAGAACACGCATGTGCCCCACAGTGTCACCAACCGGTGCTGGCAGCGGGCCCCAAAGGTGCCTGGGGGACAGTGACAGGCATAGCCGGGGGCCGTGCCTGGATGGCGAGTACAGGTGCCCGGAGGCTCACAGGGGTCCAGGGCACAGGCACTGACACAGCTGTCACCAAAGTACCCTGGGCACAGGACAGGATTTGAGACAACAACGGGGGACACTGACAGGGGACAGGGATGGGGGTGAGGGGCAGTGCCCAGGGGTGACAGTGATAAGGAGTGGCAGTGACAAGGGAGGGTGGCAATGCCTTGGGGACAGAGGTGGAGGGGTGGTGCCCAGAAAGGGTGGTGTTGTTGGGGCAATATGTCACAGGGTGGCAGTGCTGGGGATGGCAGGAGGTGCTGGGGGGTTTTCACTCATGCGGGTGGCAGTGGGGGGTGTTAGAGGGGTGACAGTGTCTCAGGGGGTGTTGGGACTTGTCGGAGGTTCCAGGGGGTCTCTGGTCACCAGGGTAGCAGTAGGGGGTGTCACAGAGGTGTCTCAGTGGTGTCAGTGTCCCACAGGGTGTCAGGGGATGTCAGCATCCTGGTGGTGTCAGTCTGTGTTGGGAGAGTGTCAGGGAGTGTTGGGAGGCTGCTGGGGGGGTCTCAGAGGTCGCAGGGTGTCCCCATTCACTGGGGTGGCAGAGGGGGTTGTTACATGGGTGTTAGTTCCAGGGCCATTGGGGGAAGTCTGGGGTGTGCTGAAGGGGTTTCAGGGGTCTGGGGAATCCCTGCTCACCGGGGTGGCAGCGGCATGAGAAACTGTCCCAATCGTCACTGCAGTAGCTGTGGGGGGGGCAGGGCCCCGAGTCGCAGGGATCGGGCAGGGCACAGCCCCCCTCCACATTCACCTGCGCCGCCTGTGCCAGGCTCAGGGCATCTGCAGTCACCACAGGGTCCCCAACACGCAGGCCCTGCAGGGTCACTCATCAATGTCTTCACTAAGACCCCTGAGCCACCCTGGACCTCCCAACACAATCCACTCCATGCCTCAGTTTCCCTCACCATTCCCCAAAGACACCACGAGAATTCCCTACACAGTGTCACCATCAGTGTGATCTCACCACCACACAGGACCCACCATGTCACCCTAAAATCCCCTGCCCCACTGCCAACCCTACCTCAGTGTCCCCTGCCACAACACAGGACACCCCAGGACAACCTGGACCACCCTGCAGTGTCACCCCCTCCTCAGTTTCCCCCAATGTGCCACTCTGAAGCCCCTGCGTCATGTCACCTGTCATCGTACCTCAGCACCACCTGGTGACACCCTCGTGTTACCTGCAGTGACCTCTCAGTGACCTGGGACACCTCTTCACCCCAACCCAACTTCCTTGTGTGGGGTCACCTGACAGTGACCCCAGTGATGCCCCAGCCACCATGACCCCTCCTGCCCCAGTGCCATGCCCACTCTCAATGTCCCTCACTACCACCCAAGACCTTTTGTGTCACCCTTTTGTGTCACCCTGTTCAGTCTGTCCCCACAACACGTGACACCCTGAACCCCACACCAGGACCCACTATGTCACTCCAGCCCCCCTCTCCAGTCACGTCACCTCTGGGTGCTTCAGTGGCCCCAACACCAGCCGGTACCCCCTGTACAACTCATGACCTCCCCAGTCACACCCGTGTCCCCACAGCCATGTCCCCATCCTGCCCAGGCCCCATGTCACTATGCAGTGCATCCCCAATGTTCTGCCCACACAGCCGATGTCTCCTTGTCCTGTGTCATCTCCCTGTACCCACATCCCTGCGCCCTTCTCCATCCTACCCATGTCCCCATGTCCTGTGCTATGCCCCACTCCACGTCCCCAAATCCTGTGACACATCCCTGTGCCTCCCACCTATTCTGCCCATGTCCCCCTGTCCTTGTGCACATCCCTGTGCCCCCCACTATCCTGCCATGCCCCCACTTCTCTGTGTCACGTTCCCAAATCCCATGTCCCCAAGCTGGTGCCAGGTCCCCAAGCACTGTACCCATGTCCCTGCGCCCCTCTTCATCATACCCTTGTCCCCATCCCCAAGGTAAGGCCCTGCTTCATTGTGCCCTGTCCTCACTCTGTGCCACATCACCAGCATCCGTGCCCACATCCCTGTGCCCATTTCCCCAAGCCCTATGCTATGTCCCTGTGTTCATGTCCCTGTGCCACCCTCCCATTGCGACCATGTCCTTATCCCCTCTTCCACATCCCCAAGCCCACCCCCCTTCCCCTACACCCTCCACCCCATGCTCCCCACACCCTTGGTGCCCGCACCTCCATACCTGCAGACACCCCTGGAACCCCTTCTCCACGGTGCCACTGTCCCCCAGCAGGCCCCCGAGGCTCAGCGTGCGCAGCTGCAATCCCTGCAGCTCTCCAGGGACATCGCCCACCGCCTGGGGGGCACAGGGACCCCCGTGGGTGCCTTGGGGTGCCACAGGGGGTGCCACGGTGGCATGCGGGGATCATCAGAGTGGATGCCCCCTGTGCCTCAGTCTCCCCATACCTGGTGGCGGCCATAGTCGAGGGTGAGAAGGAGGAGGGTGGCAGAGGGGTTGTGGCCAGGGCCCCCCCGCAGCTCCAGCTCCACGTGGTGCCAGGCACCGTCATTGACTTTGGCCTGGGGTAGACGCAAGGTGGCCAAACAGGTCCCCCCTTGCCAGGCACCAGCCTCCACCTGCCCCTCGCTCAGCTGTGAGAGGTAGACATGTCAAGGACCCAAAAAACCTGATGGGCACCAGGCACTGCCCACTGGGAAATACAATTTCCCCTCGGACAGTAAGACAACCCCTCAGGTAATGCCCCCTCAAGGAGTGGCACCCCTTTGCACTGTTCCCCCCCCCCCCCCCCCCCCCAGCAATACTGCCAATGCCAACAGACCCCCCCAGGGCAATACTCCCCTGGCACAGGGTAACTCCCCTATTCCAACTCCCCATGCCACTACCTCCCCGTGGCCATACACAACCCCCCAGCAATACCTCCTATTCCAATGACCCCCCCAGGGCAATGACCCCCCCCAGGGTAATAAACCCTGTGCCAACAACTCCCCAATGCCAATAACACCCCCATCCTCAGAGCAATAACCCCTGGCACTGCCCCAGTGCCAATCCCCCTATACTCCTGCTCAAGTCAATACCCTCCTAGGGCAATGACCTCCCTCATGCCAATGACACCAAAACCAATTACCTCCTGTGGCAATGATCCCCACTCAAATCAATAACACCCCCATGGCAACCACCTCTCCTCCCCGGCCCCTTCCTCAGGAAAACTCCCCTATTCGCCTCCCCGTGCCCTCCCCGTGCCTCCCCCGTGCCCACCTGCAGGATGAGGGTCAGGCGACCTCCGGCCCCCGCCCACAGCAGAACCCCGTGGGGGTGCCGGGTGCGGAACATGATGCGGACTGGCCAGGGCAGGGAGAGGGGCAGTGCCAGCCCGTTCCACGCCACGCGGCTGCTACCCACGAACCGCTGCGGGCCCACCATTTCTGCGGGGCATGCACGTGGGACAGGGGGCAACTCCATGACCCCCCACAAGCCCACCCCAGGGATGCCCGTGCCATGACACGGCTGTGCACCCCCCCCATACAGACCACCCACACCCACCCATGGACTCCTCGCACCCCACCCAGGACCCCCCCCCACCCAGGACCCCCCACAACCCCATGTGGCCTCTCACATACCCAATCTCAGATCCCCAGCACCCACCTGGGGACCCCATGCACATCCCCCAGATGCCAACACACCCTCCCACAGATCTCCTGCACCCACCCACAGATCCCCCATACCCCCTCATGAACCCAAAACAGCCCCCATGGACCCCCAAACACGAGCAGGGATGCCCCTCACCCCCTTCCCACACCCCTCACACCCACCCAGAGACCCTCCCCATGCCCCCCATGGCCCCAAAACAAGCCTATGGATGCCACACAACCCCACCACAAAGTCCCCCCAGGCCCCCCAGTACCCTCCTGGCAGGTTTTTCCCCCAAAGCCCAGTGGGCAGCGGCAGCTGAACCGCCCCCATTCATGTATGCAGGTGCCACCGTTGTGGCATGTGTTGGTGTCACACAGGGTCTTCTTGGGAGGACAACCTGTGAGGGGGCACGGGGGTCACATGCCACACATGACTTGGGACCCCCAGTCCCATGGGGCACAGACATCCCCACATCCTTGAACCCTCATCCAACCCCATGGTCCTAGTATCCCTTGAGCCCCCACCCCACATCCCCAACCCCTAAGGGGATACAGCCCCTTCCAGGTCCCCAGTCCTGGCACCTCCTCATCCCACCCCCAGGGGACACAGCCTTGTCTGTGCCACCCACTCCAGCTCGATGGCCTTGGCAGCCCCTTACCCCCCACCCCAAAACCAGGAGACACAGAATGCTGTACCACTGTGTCCCTGGACCCCCATACAGCCCCATGAGCCTGGCACCCCCTCCCCACACCCACGGGACACAGAGATGCCCAAGCACTGCCCAGACCTGGGCCCCCAGCCAGCCCTAAAGCCCCACCAACCCCTACTCTATACCCCCACCCTGTGGCCCTGGCAACCCTGAACTCAAACCTGCACCCCCTGACTTCCCATCCCACACCCTGGGGAGCCCCAGCCCGTTCCCTGGACCTCTCTTCAGCCCCGTGGCCCTGGCATCCCCTCACCGCCTCCCCACAGGTCTGCCCTGTGTCCCTTGGACGCCCATCTAGCCCCATTACCCTGGTATCCCCTCCCCACACCCAGGGGGCACAGCACCATGGTCCTGGTACCCCTCAACCCACACCTGCACTCCCTAAACTCCCATCCAGTACCCAGGGAGCACAGCATCCCCCACACCCCTGGACCCTCATCCATCCCTCCAGCCCTGGAACCCCCTCCCATCATTCAGAGGACACAGCCACACTTCTCAGGTACCCCCTAACCCCCCACCCCATCTGCCCCTGCTGGAAGCAGCACAGCCCCTCCCCAGCCCCTCGCCAGTGTCCCGATCCCGGAGCCCACCGGGCAGGGTGCCATTGTTAGCAATGAAGGCTGCCATGTCCACGGGGCGCTGGTCAATGTGGAGGTGCCGCATGCACCCCACAAAGTGCCGACTGCGGATCGGGAAACTCTCGGGCAGTGTTGGGACGCCCCCCAGCAGCAGTGGCCCCGTCAGGTCCAGTGACCTGCAGAGCACACCATCACCTCAGGGACTCAAGGAAGCCCCGAGGGACCCCACAACACATGGGGACCCTGATGGAACCTCAAGGGACACCCAGCCACCCCCCATCCCATGGGAGTCACAAGGGGACCCCAAAGAACACTCACTCACCCCAAAGCCTGTGGGGACCTGAGGGAGCACCCAAAGGGTGTTCCCCCATGGGGAACTCAACAGACTCCCAAGGGAGTGCCCACTTCCCCCCAGTGCCATGGGGACCCCAAGAGAACCCCCCAAACCCACGGGGACCTCCAGTGACTCCCCCATCCACAGGGATCTGTGACCCCCAAGGGACCTTTCACCAGTGAAGACTTCAAAGGTACCACACCCTTAGGCACCGTTCACCTACACGGGACCCCTCTATGGGTACCCCAAGGGACCCCACCCATGGGATCCCCAGGCCCCTCTCACTTCTTGCTGCCAGTCTGGGTGCCCTGGGCAGCGCAGGAGTAGTTGCCGAGGCGGGGCCCGAAGCGCAGGGCCATGGCTGTGTCACAGTCGTCCACAGTCACCACAGCCACCTTCTGCTCTGAGGGGCCCTGTGGGACCCCCTGAGCGCCCCACAACCGGCTGGGGGGCCCCATATTAGGCAGGGGGGCCCAGGACCGCCATCCTGCAGCCTCTGTCCTGCTCCTCATCCTCCCACTGCCCTCTGACCCCTCAACCCTTACTGCGCTCCCATGTCCCTCCAGCCCACCAGCCCCCCACCCTTCAGACCCCCCAGCAATCCCCTCCATCCCTTCAGCCCCCCTTAAACCCCTCAATGGTCCCCTTCATCCCCCCCAAGCCTCCATCCCTTTGACCTCCTCTTCCTCCATCCCCCCATTCCAATTCCTCGGGGGTCCCTACAGGTGAGGAAAGTACGTGGGATTCCTCAGGGGACCAATGGGTGAGGAAGTGGGTGAGGGTCCCTTAGGATCCTCATGGATGGGGGCATCTCTTGACAGTCCCTTGGAGTACCCCAAATTTCATCTCTATTCTCATCCCTCCAACACCCTCTTGCCCTCCACTCCTTTCTCTTCCTCCATCTCCCGTCTCCATCCCTTGGGACCCCCATAAGTGGGCACATCCCTTAGGGGTCCTTTAGGTGCTGCAAATCCCCTACCTGACCCACCCCATCTCTCCATTCCCCCACCCTTCCCCTCCATCTTCCTTTCCTCTGTCTGCCCCAAACACTCCCCGCCCCACTGTGCCCCCCATGACCCCCATTCCCCCACCTTGTTGTAGTAGTGCAGCTGCACCCGGTGCCACTGCCCATCGCTGACTCCTCCTGGCACGAAGGGTGACACTGTGGTGGTGGTCTCACCTGTGGGCACAGCGTCAGGGCAACACAGCCAGAGGCAAGGAGGGGTGGTGGTGCCAGGAATGGCATGGGCCAGGATGCAGTGCCAGGGATGCAGTGTTGGGGACATGATGCAGGGGTTGCAGCTAGTAAGGGAATGTCCAGGATGTACTGCCAGGGACGCAGTGTCAGGCATGGGACGCTGGGGATGCAGTGTTGGGCAGCACCAAGAATGGTGGGCCAGGGATGCAGTGAGGAATGCAGTGAGGAATGCAAGGAGAGATGCAGTGCCAGGAATATGATGCCGAGGATGCAGCGCCAGGCAGTGCCAAGATGGGATCTCTGGGATGAAGTGAGGGATGCAGTGAAGGATACAGGGCCCACAAGGGTGTCAGGATACAGGGCCAGGGCGCGGCAGGGGCAGCACGTACCTGCTGAGAAGGTGAGCTGCAGCTGCTCGTCCACAATCTCCAATGCCACGAAGTCATGCCGCTCATTGAAGCGCCCATTATACAGCAAGAGCCCATCCCGCTCCTGTGTGGCAAACCTGGGGGACACAAGTGCAGTGCCAGGCCCTAATACCCTGCAATCCCACGTGCCTCCCTGGCACTCCCCAACACCCCCTGACCCTGCCGTGCCCCGAGGCACACCCCCTCATGCCCTACCCCATGACCTTGTATCCACTGTGAGATGCTCGTACGCATCAGCCCCTGCCCTCACAAGGTGTTCCCCACCCCACTGCCCTCCATGCCAAGGGGTCACCCACACCCTTTGCTCCTACCATGTGTCCTCAGGGTGCCCATCACCCCACACACAATCACCCCCACAGCCCATATGATGCACACGGGGTACTGATCACCACCTATCCCACATGATGCCAATGAAGTATCCCCACCCCGTCTGATGCCCTTGTGACACCCACCATGCCACATCCCAAATTATGCCAATGAGTGCACCCATGCAGTGTCTACAAGACACCCACCACCTCACACCCCATCACCTCATCTCATGCCAACAGGACAAACATCACCATCGACCCCACACTCCAAGTGACACCCACAGGGGCACACATCACCCCCCACCTCCCCAGATTCCCCCAGGCTCACGTGAGGCCCAGGGTGAAGTGGAAGCGCTGGCGGAGGCCACGAAAGGTGAGGAAGGAGTGCGGGGGGAAGCTGCGGGTGCTCATGGTGCAGAAGGGCTTCTCATAGTGCCCGGGGGGGCACTGACACCGGAACCCCCCCACCAGCAGGTTCAGGCAGGTGCCCCCATTCCGGCAGACCCCTGGGGTGCAGCGGCCCCCTCGGGCACTCAGCTCACAGTGCTCCCCTGTGTGACATCCAGAACCCCAAAACTGGGGTAAAGAGTCCCATCTTCCCCCCACACCTCCCTATTAAAGTCAGAGTGGCCCCCCTCAGGTGCTCAGCTTGCAGGGCTCCCCTGTCTGATACCCCAATGGCACCAGCATCCCAAAAATGGGGAGTGGGGGTCCTCTCTCCTCCCCATCCCCAAGTAACCCCTGAGTTCTCCCCCCCTGGCACTCACAGGGCTCCCCAATGTGACACCAAGCACCCTAAGTGGGAGGGTGGAAATCCCCTCTCCCTCCCTGCCCCCCAGTATCTTTATCCCCAGCTCTATTACCATGGCAACCACCTCCCATTACCATGGAAACCCAAAGACACCCCCTCCTCTCACATGCCCTCCCCCACCTGGCTGGCACCCCCCACCAGGGGTCCCGTCGGGGCTGGAGTCCCAGGGTGGGCGCAGGGGGTATGGCCCCAGTGCCACCAGTCTACCGGCAGAGGGAGAGAGGGAGGGAGGGCTGAAAGGGAGCCGGATGAGGAAATATGAGGATAGACACCACGAGGAAGGGCTTGCCAGTGACTCTAACCAGTGAAGTCTTCGTGGCACTCGCAAGTGTATCCACCCTCACGGCTCCGGCACCGCCCGTTGTTGCCGCAGGGGCTGGAGTAGCAGAGGTCGATCTCGGTCTCGCAGTAGTCGCCGGTGAAGCCAGGCGGGCAGCGGCAGCGCAGGCCCGTGACGGGGTGGATGGGGCGAAAAAGGATGGTGTCGGAGGCGAGGAAGGGCGCAGAGCTGTCGAACTGCAGGACAGAGACACAGCGCATGTAGTTCTCGCAGGGCTCGCGCAGACACACGTTGTCATCAAAGGGCAGGACTCGCTGGGCCGTGGTAGCTGCCAGGAGCGATCGGTTAAGGTACAGCCGCTCCTGCAGCTCCTCCGATGAGAAGAACCGCGATGCGCCCGGCAGCGCCGCCGGCAGCAGTGCCGAGAGGCTGACATTGAGGATCCGCGCCGGCCCCACGTCTGTGTCCGCCTGGATGTTGAAGAGGACGACGCGGTGGCGGGGGGTGCCCAGGACAGCGGCCACTCCCTCCAGGAAGCGGCTGAGTAGGGGGGACAAGAAGCGTTCCTGGGACATGTCGGCCAAACGCAGGGTGATGCTGTTGCTGAGCATCTCATCTGTGATCACCGTCACCCGCAGCGTGCACTGCGCTGTTACACTGTAAACGCCATCTGGAGACAAAGTGGGGAGACAGGAGGGAGTCAGTGACAGCAATGGACAACTCTGGGAAGGGATGGTGCGAGATATGTGCTCTGGACAATGGACAACACGGGGAATCGTGCTAGATATGGGGCAACCAACCAAATCAGCTGCTGTTGGACAGAGACGGTGCTATGGGGGCTTGACCCACTTGGCCAACATAGAATGGGGACAGCGCTGGCCATGAAACACCTGGCCCATGTAGCCACTGTGGAATGGGGACAATACTGGCTATGAGGTGCCCAAACTTACCAACCAACCACACCCTGCAACCGCCGCTACAACCAGTCCCAGTACCCCGTAGTAAGGGGAGGGGTTGGATGCAACCGCCAACCCCCCTAAAACAAAGCACAATCCTAAAAACAAAACAAATTCTATCATAAGTTCCCACTCGGCCTCTCTCCGAGACTTACGGCCCGAAAAGCCGTCGTTATAAAATTTAACTACAAGAACGCCTAGTTATGCCTCTCATTCCGGACCCCCCCCTTCCCCACCAGCATGTTTTCTTCTTGCTTTCAGGGTATGCATAATATGCATCGCACTCTTCGCCCCATCAGACAGTCACTGAAATGCAGGACAGCCAATGTCATACGTATTGCCCTCCCCACCACTTGGCGACCATGGAATGGGGACAGTGTGGGTCATGGTGTGCCCATCCTGCCTGGACACCATGGGGTGGGGCATCTAAATGGGGTTGGTGGCTGGTTATGGGGTTAGGACTGGTTATGGGGCTGGTTCTGTCTATGAGGCTGAGGCTGGTTATGGAGTCAGCACTGGTTATGGGGTTGGTGCTGGTTTCTGGGGTGGGAGCTGTTTCTGAGGCTGGGGCTGGTATGGGGAGGGTGCTGGTTAAGGGGCTGGTGCTGATTGTGGGGTTGGTGTTGGTTGTGGAGCTGATGCTGGTTGTGGGGCTGGGGCAGCAAAATCTCTGCTAAGCACTGGGGCACCCACCTTTCTCCTCTTCTTTGCCCTCCCCCTGGCTGAGGGCAGTGGGATGCAGGACAGATGGGGAGCAGGCAGACAGATGGATGAAGTGAACATGGGGACAGGTGGGGGGCCAAGCAGGCAGAAGGAAGTGCTGCAGGAGGTGGCAGGGGCCAGGGCTGCCCAGTGGCCCGTGGCCAGTGGCTGGTAGCCAGTGGCTGGCGGGGGGGGGAAAGGTTACCATGGCTGCAGCCGCGAGGGCCTAGCTATGGCTGGACCTTTTGTTTCCCTCCCGCCTGCCCATGGGCTTGCGGGGGGACACGGGGGACTCCCTGCCCCCACCCTTTGTGCCCTGGGCCCCCTGCTTTGTGTGGCCAGAGCAGGAACCCCTGCCGGGGGAAGCTGTGGGGTGATGGCGGCCATGTGGCTGAGGACAATGGACATCAGGCATGGCCTGTGACCCAGTTTCCCCCTGACCTGGGGGGGACCAAGGAGGTGTTCATCCACCTTGGGGTCACTCCCATCCCCCAGAAACACCTCCTGGACACCCCACCACCCAAATGGTGATGACAATTGATGGCACAACCCCTCTTATCTTGTGATGATCCCCCCCCACACTGGTTTTGGGGACCTCTCAGTGGAGGCCAGGTTGCCCCCCCAAATACACACACCAGGCCTTGTGTCTCCTGCACTGATTTCATTCAAGTGGAGTCTCCTGGAAACACAAACATGGCAGTGCCAGGACTCCCCCAGTATTGCACTTCACCCTGAGCCTTCCCAGATTCAGCCATCACACCCTCATAACAAGCCCCCAAGGGTACCAGGCTGGCCCACACCAGCCTCTGCTCCCCCAGTACATGCACTGGGTCCTGCCCCACCCTGCTCAGTGACAGACAGAGAAATGCCAGGACCATCTCTGGACAGCACGACAGCCCAAGGGGGTGGGGAAAGCAAAGGGGGTGCTAGGGACCCCGACAGCCTCCAGCTTGGATGTCTGGGGTGTGAGGGGGGCACAGCATCCCATTATTCCCCCTTCCCATATATTTGGAGGGTGGAGGCAATCAGGACAGGGTGGCGGAACTCCAAAACACCTCAGTGGGGTCATGGGACCCCACAACACGTCATCCCTTCTGATCTGGAGGGTGGGGGCAGCCAAAACAGGGTAGTGAGATCCCATAACACCTCGCCTCCAAGCAGAAATAGAGGTTGATATACCCACAAACTTCACTCCCTCTGCAAGGTGCCTCTGTGGGTAGGGGTCTTACCAGAGACAGACACCCTCATGACGGCCTCAAGTGGGCGGTTGTTGTCCAGGGCCGGGCTGAGGCGCAGGTCCCCACTGTGTGGGTCCAGCAGCACAAGGCTGAGCTCATTGCCCTGCTCAAAAGCATAAGTCAGGTGGTCAGAGACGTCAGGGTCATAGGCAGGGATGCGGCCAATGATGCCCCCAGGGAAGCTGCCAGAGCGGTTGGTGATGTAGTTGTTGAAGAGGATCTCGAAGTTCTTGAGCTGGGGGCTGTTGTCATTTGTGTCACGCAGGCGCACATGGATGGTGGCCCGACTCACTAGTGGTGCTGAGGTTGCCTGGACCACCATGATGTATTCAGCCTTGGTTTCATAGTCCAGGTCAGCCAGGGCGGTGAGCTCTCCAGAGAAGATATCCAGTTGGAAGACCTCGGGGATGTTGCCCTCCACGATCTGGTACATGATCTGGGCATTGGTGCCCTCGTCGGGGTCAGTGGCAGTGATCCGGGCCACCACCAGCCCAATGGGGCTGTTCTCCTCCACAAAGATGTCAAACTCGTCCTGCTCGAACACGGGCGGGTTGTCATTGACATCCAACACTGTCACCTGGATCTCTACTGGCGTCCGCCGGGCTGGGACCCCCTTATCCACGGCAAATGCCTGCAGGGAATACAGCGGCACATTCTCCCGGTCCAGACGGCGCAAGGTGCGGACAATGCCTGAGGTGGACTCAATGATGAAGTCACCATCACCATCATCACCACCTTGGAAGGTGTAGAAGACCCTGCCATTGAGCCCAGAGTCACGGTCAGTTGCAGAGACCTGGAGGACGCTGGTGAAGGTGGGGACATCCTCATAGATGGATCCCTGGTAGGAATGACGGAGGAACTGGGGTGCGTTGTCATTGACATCACTCACCAGGATCTCCAGGTAAGTTGTGTCAGATTTCTGCGGAATACCATTGTCCCGCGCCGTGATGGCCAAGGTATAGGACACCTGGTCCTCATAGTCCAGCTCCATCTGGGTGGTGACAGCACCAGTATCAGCAGCAATACTGAACTGGGGTATGCTGTCCTCCATCAGGTAGGTGATGCGGGCGTTCTCTCCCGTGTCCTCGTCTGTGGCACTGATGACCACCACTGTTGTGCCCACTGGCCGATCCTCATTGATGTTGATGGTGTAGTGGGAGCTCTGGAAGACGGGGCGGTGGGTGTTGGCATCAGTGACATTGACAACCACCTGGGCAGTGTCCTGGCGGGTGCCATCAGAGGCAGCAATGGTGAGCAGGTACTGCCGCTCCAGCTTGTAGTCCAGGGGCAGGGCAAGGGAGATCAGCCCACCACCGCTCTGGCTGGTGATGGAGAACCGGTTGCGAGTGTTGCCGCTGGAGATCTGGTATGTGATGGTGCTGTAAGCATCACGGTCGACAGCAGAGACGGTCAGGACACTGGTGCCCACTGCCGCATCCTCGTTCAGGCGGGCGCCGTACTCCCTCTGAGTGAACTCAGGGCTGTTGTCATTGACATCCAGGATGGTGACACTGACGCTGGCTGTGGAGGCCATTGGGGGGGTGCCATGGTCCTGCGCCTCCACCCCAAAACTGTAGAAGTCGACTACCTCCCGGTCCAGCTCAGTGGCCACCACAATCCACCCGGTGCTGTTGTTGATGGTAAAGGGGAAGCTGGTGCCAGTCTCCAGCAGGGTGTAAACTAACCGGCCGTTGTCACCTGAATCGGCATCAATGGCTTGTACATGGATGACGGAGTAGCCCACGGGGACATTCTCCAGCACGGTGGCCTGGAAGGGCGTGCTGACAAAGATGGGTGCATTGTCATTGACATCCAACACCTGGATGGTAACCAAACCGCTGATGTTGGAGAGAGGTGGGCGGCCACCGTCCTGCGCCCGGATCCTCAGGGTGAACTCCTTGGTGACCTCGTAGTCCAGAGGGGTAATGACATCCAGCGTGCCTGTCTGCGCATCAATGTAGAAGTGCCCACGGGTGTTGCCGCTGACAATGCTGTAGTGCACCAGTGCATTGCTGCCTTTGTCACGGTCGGTGGCCATCACCTGCAAAATCGCCACATTGGGCACCACATCCTCAGGGACCTGTGCCACGTAACGTCGCTTGCTGAACTGCGGCGCATTGTCATTGTCGTCCTCCACAGCGATGCGGACAGTGGCTGTGGCACTCCGGGGACCTGGATCCTGGCCCTGGTCTGTGGCCTCCACCAAGAGCTCAAAGGCATCCACTGCTTCCCGGTCCACAGGGCCACGGGTGCGGATGACGCCTGAGCGGGAATCAATCTCAAAGACTTCATTGGCATCACCGGCATTGAGGAGGCGGTAGAGGACGTTGGCATTGGGACCAGCATCGCCATCGGTGGCCCGCACTGTCAGTACCTCATAGCCCACCTCCAGATTCTCTCGCACACTCTCCCGGTATTCTGGTTGCTCGAAGGCAGGGTCATGGTCGTTGGTGTCGCTCACTGTCACTGTCAGTGTGGCCATGGCACTGCGCCGGGGTGTCCCGTGGTCCACTGCTGTCACGCGGAACACGTGAGTGCTCTTGCTCTCGCGGTCCAGCGGTGCAGTGGTGCTGATGGCACCAGTGACAGGGTCCACGGTGAAGAGGTCATCGGAGCGGCTGTCGAAGAGCGCAGCCATAGAGTAGTGCAGCTGGCCTGCCTCCCCCTCATCAGGGTCCTGTGCTGTCACCTGTGTCACTGGAGTGCCTGCTGGCCGGTTCTCCTCCACTGTGGCCTGGTAGCTGGAGGGCTGGAACTGCGGTGCTGTGTTGGGGCTGCGGCAGGGACGATGGTGAGGTATGGGGGGCCTGGGGACTGCTGTGGTCTGAAACTCCACAACATCCCCAGTGTCTATCGCATCCCCTGTGCCACTGGTCTCCCTGGGGATATTGGTGTTCCCAGCATGTCCAGTGTCCACGGTGTTCCTGACGTTGCTAGGGACCTTCCCAGTCTCCCCATTATGTTCAGTATCTCTGGTGTTCCCAGTATCCCTGGGGACTTTCCTAGTCTTGCCAGCACCTCTGGAGAACCTCCCAGTCTCCCCAGTGAGTACAGAATTCCTGATGCCCCTGGGGACTGGAGTGCTCCCAGTGCCCCAAACACCTCCAGTGCTCAGCATGTTCCCAGTGCTCCTAGAGTCCTCCGTGGGGATGTTGGTGTCCCCAGTGTGTCCAGTATTCCCAGAACTTCTAATGCCCCCGAGGACATGGGTGCTTCCAGTGTCTCCAGTTCCTCCAGTAACCCCGGTGCCTCCACTATCTCGGGTGCCTCCAGCGTCCCTGGTGCTTCCAACGCCCCCAGTGCCTTCAGGCTTCCAGGTGTCTCCAGCATTCACGGTGCCTCCAGTGTCCCCGGTAATCCTGGAACCGCCGGTACCTGGGGACCCCCTAATGCCACTGCCGCTGTCCCCACTGGAAGAGCCGGTGCCTGATGCCGTCCCATCGCTCGCGTCCGGTGCGGGCCCAGCGCTGTCGCCGCTGTCCCCGGTGCTCGGCGGCGGCCACGCACCGCCGCTGGAGCCGGTGCCTGGTGCAGTCCCATCGCTGCCGCCCGCAGCCGGTGCGGGCCCAGAGCTGTCGCCGCTGTCCCCGGTGCTCGGCGGGGGCCATGCGCCGCCGCTGTCCCCGGTGCCGCCGCGGAGCTGGAGTGGCGCCGGTAGCGTGCTGGACGGACGGGTGCGGGTGCCGGTGCCGACGCCGGAGCCGATGCCGGTGGCGATGGCGGGTCCCGGTGCGAGCAGCGGCAGCAGCAGCAACAGCGGCAGCAGCGTGAGTGCGGCCCGGCGGGTGGGCGGAGGGCCCATGGCCGCTGCCCCCCGGTGCCCCCGGTGCCGGTGCTGGCGCCCGCAGCGACCCGCTCCGCCGCCTGCGCCCCGCCCTCGCCCGCGCGCGCCCGCAGGGGCGGAGCCGCCAATTCACCGGCCCGGCCGCTCTTAAAGGAGCCGCCGCCGCCGCCGCCCCCGGCACTCGCCGGCGGCATCCGCAGCCGCACCGGCGGCGGCAGCGCGGAGGTTGTGCACGCTCGTGTGAGGTGCACACGTGCGCCCTGCGCGCACACACGTACACACACAGATGTGGAGGGCCTTGCACACACCTGTGCATCGCAGGCATGCGTGTTGCACACGCAGGGCACTCAGGCATCAGCGATCACATATGACATGGGAACCATGTATGTGACACACACAGCACATGTGAAACACGCACGGAGCATACACATGTGAGACAGAGAGCACGTGTGTGACACAGCACAGGGATCATGTGTGTAAACGCCCAGCACATGTGTGGCACATACAGCACGTGTGACATACGTCCCCCAAGGCCCCCGTGTCCCCACCGCCGGCCGTGACTCCACACACGGACGTCCATCTCCCCTCACTCCGTGCCACATCCTCCCCCCACCCCCAGATCCCCGGCCTCGTCCCACCGCACCAAGACCGGGGGCAATGGAACAGACTGGGAGCGACTGAACCAGGCTGAGAGGGACTGGGGATGCTGGGGGGCACTGGGACAAACTGGGAGGGACTGGGGATGTCGGGGGCGCTGGAACAGACTGGGAGAGACTGGAGAAGCTAGACGGGGGCGGATCCCCGCGGTCTGTGGTTGCTGCTCCCCCCCCACCGCCGCCCAAGCCGGCGCCGGTCGCGTGGGTGCAGGCAGGCGGCGCGGAGCCGCCTCCCCGCCCCGGCGGAACGGGTCCGACGGGTACCGGGGAGGGGCCCCCCTGCGCCGGGGAGGCGCTTGGAGCGCCGGAACGCCCCCGCCTCCGCCGGAGGCTCCGGTGACTCACTGGGCCGCTCCCCGCCGGTTCCACCCGACAGCCGTGGCCTGGCGGGGGTTTCCCACGCAGAGCAGGGGCGGCAGCCAGGCCTCCCTGCATGGCGATGGAAGGGGGCAAAGGGGGCAACCCTGCCGTGTATCACCCCACCCCGGAGCGGGGGGCGAGCAGCAGCTGAGGCTGAGGCTGGGGGCCCTCGGCCCCACTTAGCATCACAAAGGGGCTTTGTGTGGGGCTTTGTGTGGGGCTGGCAGGAGGGAGGGAGAACGGGGAGGAGGGAGGTGCGGGGGGAGGGGAAGGGTGGTGTGCAACGGAGACACCTCCCCGGGCCAGACCCCCCCAATTCTTTCCTCGGAAGCCCCCAAGAACACACAGCTCAGCAGCTCTTGGCTTTATTTTGGACGGAGGAGGGTTATGTTACATGGGCACGGAGGTCCCCAGCACCACTCAGCATGAGCGGGACACATGGGGGGATCGCAGCCCGACTCAGCAGGGTAAGGGGGACACACAGGGAGAGGGGCAGCGCCCTGACAGTGTCAGTTCTTTGTGGAAGAGGGGGGACAGACAGTGACTCCCCTCCAAGCAAAGACGATAATGAAGGGCACAGCCTGGCGATGAAGGTGAGATAACTTGGGGAGGCCCTCAAAGTCCTTGGGGTGCAGGGGGACACCCTCAGACCTCCATGTTCTTCATCTGCTCCTCCAGCACCTGGTCGCGTCCCCCCGCTGCCTTCTTCTTGCCCCCTCCTTCCTGCTGCTTCTTCTGCTTCTTGGAGAGCTCCTGCTCAATGGGTGCTGGCTTGATGAATGGAATCAGCTCCCGCAGGTCTGGGGGGACAAGGGACCACTGTCACCCCCCCCCCCCCCGCCAAGAAGCAGGGGATGGGGAAGGCACAGGGGGATGTTACCTGGAGGCATGAAGTTTTGGAGCTTTTCAGGGATGCGGATGCCCTCAGCAGTCTGGTGGTTCTCCAGGATGGCGCAGATGGTGCGGGTGGTAGCACACATGGTGGCATTCAGCATGTGCACAAACTCTACCTGTGGCAGGGGGACACAGGGGACACCTGTGACATGGGGAAAGCAAACGAACAGAGGAAGAACTCTCCTATGCCCGCTAGCCTCACCTTGTCCATCATCTTCTTTGTCTGGCCATAGCGGATGCGCAGGCGCCGGGCCTGGTAGTCAGTGCAGTTGGAACAGGAGACAAGCTCACGGAAGGCGCCAGAGCCAGGGAACCAAGCCTCCAGATCCAGTTTTTTGCTGGCTGCATGGTTCAGGGAGCCTGGAGAGGGAATAGTGCTGAGTGGGGGGTCCCACTGCCATCCTGAATTTTCCTATGCTGGGGCAGAGTGTAGGGTGAAGCTTCCAAAGTCATTCCAGCAGCTTGGTGCCAATCCAACATGGATTTCTGCTCTGCCATAGTGATGTGGGGTTACATCTCAGCCATGGAAATGTGGGGTACCCACTTGGCCACAGGGTCAACAAGCCACAAGCTGTTTGGTCATGGGGACATGGGGGTGTGGGAGTCCTGCCCAGACACGGAGATGGGGAACTCCTGCTCAGCCACAGGACACTGGGTTCCTGCTGTGCCATGGGGATATGGGGATCCCACTTACTCACAGGAATGTGGGGGCCTCTCTCAGCTTTGTGCATGTGAGATTCCCACTCAGCTATGGGAACATAGGGCTCTTTCTCAGCCACAAGGACATGGGCTTCCCACTTAACTACGGGGAGGTAGGATTGTGCCATGGGGATCTGGGATTCCTGCTTGGACACAGGAATGAGGGATTTCTGCTCAACAGTGGGGATGTGGGGTTCTCACTCTGCCAGTGGGATAAAGGGGATAAAGCTCAGCCACAGGGAGCTTTTAAACCAGATCTTTTTCCTGTGAGCATTTCCAGGAGGAGCTGGGACACTCCAACTGTCCCTCTGGAAGGGACAGCAGGGACAATGCATCACAGCAGTGTTCACACCCATTCCCACGGACCCAGAGCAAGGCTGAGGATTCCACAGAAAGCAAAATGTCCCCTTCTCTTCCTCTGTCTCAGGCTCGGGACAGCAATGAGCCAGAGACAAGAAATTGCCATGCAGGAAGCAGGTCAGGGCCCCCCTCAACCCCCCGTGGCACAGGAGCCCCTACCTGAGACGATGTTGACGATGTGGTAGGGAATCCCGAGGGACTGGTAGAATTCCTCAGCTGTGGCCATCATCTCCTCAAATATCTCCCAGGATTTGTTGTCATGGGGGGAGGAGTAGACGAACTGCTCAATCTGCAGGAGAAGGAATTCCACAGTGACACCAGGTATAGCTCCAATTCCCACGGGAACTCCATGGTGACACCAGGTACAGCCTGAATTCCAACTGGAACCCCACAGTGACACCCAGTACACCCCAAATTCCCACTGGAAACCTGCAGTGACACTGAGTATAGCTGAAGTTCCCATCAGAACCCCACAGTGACACCAGGTACACCCTGAATTCCCACTGGAACCCCACAATGACATGGGGTATACACCCGAACTTCCTGGGGTGTATACCACGGTGACAATGGGTACACCCTGAATTCCTGCTGAGTATGCTGCAGTGGCACCAGATGCACCATGAATTTCCACTGGAACATGCTGAATTCCCACTGGAACCCCACCGCAACCCTCAGTACATCCCAAATTCCTCCCAGGACCGCTCCTTCACCTTCTCAAACTGGTGGACGCGGAAGATGCCGCGGGTGTCCCGGCCATGGGATCCCACCTCCTGGCGGAAGCAGGTGCTGAGCCCCGCGTACTTGAGGGGCAGGTCCTCCGGCCGCAGCCACTCGTCGCGGTGCAGGGCGGCGATCGGCTGCTCTGACGTGGCGATCAGGTACTTCTCATCGATGGAACTGTCCTCCGCCCGCTCACTGCCCTTCCCAATCACCTGCAGGGGACATGAGCCACCAGCCCTCTTCTAGCTGCTCCTGCACCTCCAGAGACCAGCAGGGAGGTTTTCCAGGGCCAGATGGTTTGGGAATTCATCACAGGGGGAGTTTGTTGGTTGTTCACAGGGGCTGATGGCAGGGATGAGTCACCTGTATCACCCGTGGAGATGGACTCCAGAGATGAGCCACCTCCTTGTCACATCATCACCATTACAAGCCACCTCCTTGTCACCTATGTCACCCATGGAGATGGCCCCCAGAGCATGTCACCTCCTTGTCACTGCACTGCCATCATGTGTCACCTGGGCAAATGGATCCCAAAGATGAGCCACCTCCTTGTCACCTCATCACCATCATGTGGCACCCATAAACATGGACCCCAGAGATAAGCTACATCCTTGTCACCACACGTCACCAATGGAAATCGACTTGGGAAACCAGCCATCTCCTTGTCACTTCATGGCCATCACAGTGTGTCACCCATGGAGATGGACCCAAGATGAGCCACCTCCTTGTTACTGCATTGTCACCCATGGAGGTGTTTCCCACAGAGGTGGACCCCCAAGACAAGCCAATCTCCCTGTCACATCATCACCATCACAACGTGGAGATGGATCCCAAGGAGAGGGGAAGGAACTACTGCTACCATTGCTGCCACCACCACAAGCTTGCCAGGGCAGAGGGAACCCTGCTGCCTCCCTCTCCACAGTCCCATGGGGGTGCTTGCTTCCAAGTCCCAAATCTGGAGCGATCCCTTACCTTGTAAAGCTCCTCATCAAACTGGCTGAGCTGGGCCACCTCCTGCATCACCTCCTTGCGCATGAAGAAGGGGGTGTACACCGGGGTGTACCCCCGGGCACGGAGGCTCTGCAGTGCATACTGGATCAGCGCCTGCTCCAGGAACACCAGCGGGCCCTGGGAACAAGGGTCACACTGCCTGTCACAGACACACTCTGCTGGGCCACTCCTCCTTGCCCAGAGCGTCCAGGAGGCCTCTGGAGGCTCCCATCATCAATCCCAGGGGAGGAGAACCCAAGGCCCCTGTTCCTCCTCGTTCCTCTCTGAACTCAATCATTCCGGGGTCACAGTTCTCACCTTAAGGAAGTAGCCACGGCTGCCAGCCACCACGGCGCCCTTTTCCCCCTCATAGCCATCTACCATCACCACCAGATCCACATGAGAATACTTCTTCCTGCAGCTGCAGTCACCCCACACCCGCTCCACCTTGTTGTCCACATCCTGCAGGAACCCGGAGAAAAGAGAAGCAGGAGCCTATCACCTCCTCAGTGCCCTGGAATGCTGTGACACCAGTCCCTGAACCACACTGGGCCCACTTTGGGAGCTCAAACTCCAGCCTATAGCTTATTATGCAGCCACTTGGCAGCAAGCCTGGCCCAGTTGTGCTCCCTCTGGGAAAATATTCCCGTGGGATGAATGGAGGCAACAATGGAGGCAACAGAGGGAGACCCTGTCCTCACCGCAGTAAGCGCCTTTCCCATGAATTCCCCCAACAATGGTGTGCCCAGTGTTGTCTGAGCTGCTCTTTGTCTGATCCCGGTGGGAAATGCTGGCTTGTCATGCAGATTTCCCTCACCCGCCCACCCAGACAGGCTTGGGGGATCCCCTGCTGGGAGCCCCCTGCTTCCCCCTGTGAGCTTCCTAGCCCCTCTGACCCAGCCCCACCTCCCTTCCCGTGTCCCACCTCATCGTTGCTAATGGGCACAGAGGGGTGGAGGAGGTTCCCGATCTCCCGGAGGCTCTCAAAGCGTTCAGCCTCCAGCCGCAGGCGCTCAGAGTCGCACTCCAGGATGGCCTCATCAATGAGCAGCCGAATTTTCTTTATCTGGGATACCTGGAGACACTGCAGAGAGACCTCCGGATGAGGTGGGGGAGAGAGAAGACCACTGGGAAGAGGGTCCTGTTCATCCAGCACAGGGAATCCTGGGCCCAGCATGGTGAATTCTGGACCCTCCACATATTCTGGAGTGAGTCCCTGGGCTGGACACACTCAAGAACAGCCTGAAAGGTTAAAGGGGTGACAAGCTGGAACCTGGAAGGCCTGAGCTGCTCCCATGGCAGCCAGCACTGCATTCATTAACCAGGGTGACTACCAAACTGGGATGGAAGCAGGCAGGGAGGGACACACTGAGGACACAGAAGGACTGAGGCTGCTCAAATTAACTGGGACGAGCCCTTGACTGACACAGGGCGATGCTGGGGAGATCAAGGACACTGAGGAAGAGTCAGTTATTGCTGGTGTGGGAATGAGAGATAAAGGATCCTTCCAGCTGGGGCAACAGGCAGTCCCCCCTCATTTGGTGGGCACTTTAGGCCACCAATTTGGGCAATTCCAGGCAAAGCCCTGGACAAACTGTAGGCACAGTGGAGGGAGTTGGGGTCTCACTCACCCCCAGAACATCAGCTGTGAGTTCATCCAGGTTCTGTGCACTCTCTGGTACAGATTCATCCGTCCCTACTGGCTCCTTTTTCTGCAGCAAGAGGAAAAAGGAACCCCAGGAGAGTTAAAGAGTAAAATTCTAGTGGGAAAATATCCCTCAGTGACACAAGGGAGAGACTGGAGGGCTGGGAGAAGGAGAGATGTCACCAGTTGGTGATGTCCCACCATAAGGTGACCCAGGGCACTCGTGCCCCACCTTCATCTTGTCCCCAATGGTTTTGCTGCACAGGTTCTTCAGCTTGTTCAGGTTGTCGGCACGAAACCTGCCTGGAAAGGAAGGTAGGGGCTGTCACCTGGACTGAGAGAAGGGCTGGGGCCCCTATCTGGTACAGAGAGGTGATATGGAGCCCCCGTGGGAGCAGCAAGGGGGGGGGGGGGGTGACAGTTCCTGGAATACCCACAGGCACCATCCCTGGGGTTTTTGGAAGGACAGAGGTTGATCGTGTGGAGCAGAGCTGCAAGGAGTAGGGATGTCACTGGAAAACACCTGGAGTGACATTGCACTGGGACCTCCATGCCAGGCTGGAAACCCCCATGACGTGCTGAGACCACGCTGGGATGAGACACCCCAACTCCAAGATGAGCACCCTACACTGGGATTCCCCGTGCTGGGCTGGGACCCCCACAGTGGGATAGGACCTCCACACTGGGACCCCCATGAGGGGATGAGGTCCCCCACACTGGGGTGAAAGTCCCATGCCTGGCTGGGAACAATGTACTGGAATGGGATCCCCACCCCATGCCAGGATCCCCCACATTGGGCTGTGACTCCCATGCTTGACTGGGAACCCCACCCTGGCAAAACAGGAATCCCTCCACCAGGACAGGACCCTCTGCATCACTGTACGATCTCCATACTTCACTTGGACCCCCCGATGCTGGGCTAGGACCCTTATGCTGGGCTGGGACCCCCACACCAGGATGAGATCCCCCTCACGCTGCACTGGGATGCCCATGCCAGGATAACATCCCTCCCTCCACAGGCTCAGAGCCTCCCATGCTGGGACCTCCCTGTTAGGACGGGACCCCCGCACTGTGCTGGCACCACACATTGTGATGAGACACCTCCCTCAGAGGGATGGGATTGCTAAGGACTGAGCAGACCCTGGGATCTGAGGCCACAATGACGAGATTCAGGGGGTGTTGGATGAGGGGAGCATGGATGTTCCCCCTTTGTGACCCCAGGGCTGGGAAGGGCAGAGCCCAGGTCCCGGGGCAGCTCAAACTGGGGGCACCTACGCTGAGAACGCGCCACCCTAATCAGCAGGAGGGATCAGTCCCAGGGGATCCAGAGCCAGGGAACGCCAACAGGACACAGCATGGCACAGCACGGGCTCCACGCACCGGCGCCGCGGGATTGCATCAGCCAGCGCGACCCGCCAGCCTGCCTCACCCTGCAGGCACCCGCCATTCTCCAGTACCGCCGTCCTGGGGACACGGAGCCCGCGGGAGGGGGGCTGGGAAGCGGGTGATCCCTTGGACATCAAGGCGAACGCATTAAAGGGGAGCCCCAAGCGCCGCTTTCATTCCGCAGCAATGGAATGCTGGGGTGCCCCGGGAACGGCGGGGTTTGGTGGTACCCACTCCTCCCGCCGCCCTCCAACTCCTCCCCACATCCGGCACCCACTGACGGAGCTGGATGCGCTTCCCGCTGCCCCATATCCCGCCGGGAGCCACGAGGAGGGGGCTCCTGCCCCCCCCCCCCCCCCCCCAGGCCGCCCAGGTGTGGGTGTACCCCAAATCTGGGGGTGGCACTGTCTAGGATCCCCCCCGCCCAGCTGCATCCTGCGGCAATGCAGGGAGCGGATCCCTGGGGATCGCAATGGGACGGGATCCAAGTCCGGGCTAAGGGGAACCTGGGATCTGCCCCCCAGCCTGGGAGAAGGCGCGTCTAGTGGGAGAACTTCTCCCACCCCAACCCCTGGAATTAGGGACGAGGGGCATCCACCCAGGGACAGGCCCTCGGTCTCTGCTGTGACCTACCCACAGGATCCAGTCCCAGAGGGCAGTAATCCACCCAGGTCATCCCCGAGGGTTGGGGATGAATAGACAAACAGCTGGGGAGGATGGGAAAGACCTCCCAAAAGGTCACCCCATCTCATCGAGGAGGTTCAGGGATCAGTGTGGGGGCCGCTTCCAGCTCCTCGGGAGGGAGAGAGGGACCCTTAGGGGATCCCCCATCCCCGAGGAGGGGCGATGGTGGGGAGTTCCTACCACCTGCGGACCGGTCACCAGGCTGACGGGGTGGGCGGAAAGGCACCGGGAAGGGGAGATATGCCCGCGTGTGACAAGGGGGTCCCCCAGTCCGGAGGTTGCCTCCCCTCACCCACCCACCCCCACGTACACCTCCGCCAGGCGCCGTCCGCTCGCACCAGCGCATCCACCAGCCCGGGGTCCTTGAAGCGCTTGCGCTGCATGTCCCGCACCATGGCGGGGTCTCCGCCCTTGTCGGCGCGGAACAGGTCCAGGTCCAGCACCATGACAGCTGATGGCGGCGGCGGCGGCACCGGGAGCACCGGCGGGGACAGCTGCTCCGGGCGCGTGCGCGGAAGGGGCACGGCCACGGCCATGAAGGCGGGGGCGCAGCAGCGCCCCTTGGTGGCCTGGAGGCGGCGCAGCAGGACGGGCGGGCGGGGCACGGAGCGGCGATGGGGAGGGTCGGGGGCGGAGCATTCCTGACCCCCGCGAGGGGCTTCCGGCGGGCCGGGAGGCCCCGGCAGAGCGGCAGGGCGGGGGTATCGGGAAGTGTTGAGAGGGCTTGGGGAGGATATGGCGGGGTCTGGATGGGCCCGAGCGGTCCGAGCATCCTTGAGCCCCCCCGCCAGAGGGGTCTCCGCCCTCGCACCCCGAGGATTTCTGGGGTTCCTCAGCCACATCCCAGGCATACTGGTGGGCTCTGCGGATCTCCTACCCGAGGACACGTCGCACCCCTCTGCTCATGGGGCTCCCAAGAGCCACCTCATGCCCCTCTACAGCACCTCATAGCACGACTGTGGCCGTCCACGTCACCCCATGTCACCCCACTGTCCCCTCCTTGGGGGTCCCGGCGGGGTTCTGGTGCCTCCACCCACGTGGGGGACCCTATAGCGCTTCCGCCATGAGGGGACGTGCAGATAGAAGTCAAAATTCCGCTGCTCCGTCACCCCACTCCTAGGCACCCACTCCCACGCATGTGACACCCTGCGGACACCCCCACATCCTCACCCCACCCATTTTTGGTGCCCACGCTCAACTCCCCGCATCCCCTAGGCGTGTCCCCCCGCCCCCGTGTGCCCACACACATGGAGTCCTTATACAAACCCCACTCCTGTATTTGGCATTTTTAGGTGCTTGGGATGGGGAGGACACGGTGGGGGGCACGAGTGGGGACACACGTACAAAAGCAGTAACGAGGCTCCGGTCCGAAGCGGGTCCCTAAGGCCACGTTGGGGGCGCGGGGGATGGGCCGTGGGTACCCCCCCCTTCCCTTCACAGCTGTTCGGGGCCGGGGTGTCCGTGGGTGCCCCTCTGGCCCGTCACAGCTCCCGGGAGGGCTGCGGGATGCGAGGGTGCCCCCCGTCCTCTTACAGCTCCCGATCGGTGCTGCTGGATGAGGTCTTGAGCGGGACCGAGTCGAATCCATCCGGCATCCGCTGTGGGGTAGGGAAACTGAGGCCCGGAGCCCCCCGGGGTGGGGAACCGAGGCACAGAGCCCCCCTTGGAGTGGGGAAACTGAGACACGGAGCCCCCCCGGGGTGGGGAATCGAGGCATGGACCATCCTCAAATCCCACCCCCACCACGGCTTGTCCGGTGGCTACTCCAGGGTTGTTTCCACCGCCCACCCCACCCCTCACCTTGGCCGTCAGGGCTTTAAGTTTTCCAAAAAGTGACATTTCGGTGGCAAAGAGCAGCTCGTCCTCCGCGTCCTCCCCCTCCATGATGGCGCAGCTATCGGGCGACGTCGCGTCGGTCTCCCGGGCCGCCGCGTCCATCACCAGCTTGGAATACTTGTATTCCAACCTGGGAACGCAGGCGGTGCCATCACCACCCCGTGACAGTGCTAGCCCCCGTGTCCCCAGATCCCGCTGCCAATTGCTCACTTTTGAGTCTTTTTCCAGAAATAAGCGGCGAGCGCGGCCAGCAAGACGGCCACGCACGTCCCAGTAGAAATTCCCACTTTTAGCCAAAAATCCACGCTCCGGCACGCCTGGATCACCTGCGGCGGCAGGGCGTCTCCGCCGTGGCACAGCCGGGGCTCCCGCCACACGTAGGTGGTTTTCTGATATGGGGGAAAGGTGGCTCAGGGGCCGCAGGAGCCGCAGCCCAGCCCGGGGCACGGGGCGGTACCTGAACGCCGCCGATACAGGCGCCGACGATGGGGCGGTGGTGGGAGCTGGAGCAGCGGGGACATCCCTCGGCCGTCACCCACAGGAAATGGAAGGTGCAGCCGTCGCAGGTGCCCTCGGGGCATTTGCTGGGGAGGGACAAAAAGGGGGGGCTCAGGTGACGGTGACACTCCAAAGTGGGATTTACAGTCAAGGTGACACCCCAGGGTCGGGACAGCATGACAGCAGTATCCCCAAAGTGAAGCACTTTAAAGAAGTATCTGCCGATGACAGCAGGGGATCTTGGAGGTTCCCAAACCTCCCCCGGGGACTCCTTTGTTTCACTGCCAACCTGAGTATGCGCAGGGCACCGGTGACACAGCCAGGATGACACCTCAGGGTGAGGGAATCTGACACCATGTCAGTGTCGTCCCCAAAGCAAAGCACCTCAGGGACATGCCCACCCATGACAGCAGGAGACGTTTGGGTCACTTTGGGAGTCCCCTAAGCCCCCCTTGGTGTCCCCAGTGTCCCACCCCTTCACCCCCCCCCCACCTGGGAACAGCCAGGGTGACAACTCAAAGTGAGGGACACTGACACTGTGACTATGGTGTCTCCAAAGCGAAGCATCCCAGGGATACACCCAACCCTGACAGCAGGAGATGCTTGGGTCACCCAAAACCCCCCTCGGGGTCCCTCGTGTCCCCTCCCCACCTGGGGACAGCCAGGGTGCCAGTGCCGACACGCAGGGGGTCACAGCGTAGGCGGATGGTGGTGGCCCGGCCACCACTGCAGGGCTGTGTCATGTCGTTGGACCTGCCAGGGGACATGGGGGGTCAGGAGGACAGTGGGGGCACAGTGTGGGTGTCAACCCCCTGTCACCTGCCTGCACCTGAAGAAGAAGATGATGTCAGGCAGGTCAGGGTGGCTGGGGGGGAAGAGCTCTGGGGGAGACACGATGCCGTCCAGCATGGAGCTGGTGGTGACACCTGCAGGGAGAGATGGGTGTCTCCAGTCCCACTGGGGTGTGTTCCAGTCCCAGTGTCCTAGTGCCACCAGAGGGTCCCAGTCTTACTAGGGTGTCCCAGTGCCACCAGGATATCCCAATCCCAACAGGGTGGCCCAGTGTCAGTGTCGCAGTCCCACCAGCGTGTCTCAAGACACACCATGGTGTCCCAGTCCCACTGGGGTTGTCGGTGACATATACCAGTGAGAATGTCCCAATCCCAAACAAGGTGCTCTGTAGTGTCCCAGTCCCACCAGGGTGTATTTCAGTCCCATTGGGGTGTCTCCGTGGCACCAAGGTATCCCAGTGCTGCTGAAATGTCCTAGTGCCAGCATCCTACTCCCAGCAGAGTGTCCCAATCCCACCAGGGTATCCCACTCTCAGTGCTGCTGGGATGTCCTGGTCCCTGTGCCACCAGGGTGTCCTAGTCTCAACAAGGTGTCCCACTCTCAGCACCGCAAGGTTGTCCCAGTTCCTGTCCCACACATGTCCCAGTCCCCCTGAGGAGTCACAGTGTTGGTGTGCCAGTGCCACCAAGGTGTTCCAGTGTCTGTCCTGCCCATGTGTCTCAGTGACCTCGGGGTGTCCCAGTGCCCCAGGGTGCCCCCCTCCCTCCCTGCTCACCCAGCAAGTGGTCACCCAGGCTGACAGGCTGAGAAGACACAGCTACGCGGGCACCGGTGACATCAGGCGGCACCAGAATGGCCTGGCACACATAAGAGGTGACCACACGGGCAGGGCCCCCCAGACCTGCTGTCACATTGTCAGCACATGAGGCCATTTTCCTGCCCTGTGGGGACATACATGACACAGGTGTGTGGAGTGAGACTGTGTGTACAAGGGACTGGCATTTGTGTGTGCAGGGCCATAAGTGTACAGGTGTGGCTGCACAAGTGTCCATATGCGTTTACATGAGTGTTCACATGTGTCTGCACAACTGTGCAGGTGTGTTTGTGTGACTGAGCACAAGTGACTGCACAAGTGGGCGGGTGTGTATGTGCAGGTGTGACAGTATGTACCCCTGTATTTACACACCTGCATGTGGGAATGTGTGTTTGCATACACATCCTTGTGTTTGCATGACTACGAGCACATACGCACGTGTGTATCTGTGTCTGCCCACCTGCATGCCCCGTCCCATCTGTGGGCCCAGGTGTGTGGCCATGTTCGCCCATCCAGATGCCCATGTGTGCATGTGTATTCGTGAGCCCTCCTGCCCGTGTGTGCCCACCTGTGTTCCTGTGCCCACCCTCCTGAGTACCCACCCATTGTGCCCATCTTTGTGCTTGTGCTTGTGCCCACCCACTTGTATGCCCACCTGTGTGCTCGTGTTTGTACTCATGTGCCTGTGAGTGCACAAACCCCCTGTGTGCTCGTGTTTGCACTTGTGTACCTATGACCACCCACCCATGAGCCCAGTTGTGTTCACATACATTCATGCATGATCCTCTGCCCTCCTGTGTGTGCCCTTCTGTGCCTTCCCAGGTGTGTTCCCATGTCTGCATGCATGTTTCCATGGCCTCCTGCCCATGTGTGTCTATTCTCCTGAGTGCCCACCCACGTGCCTGTGTTTGCACTTGTGTGCCTGTGCCCACCCCCTGGGTGTGTTCCCATGTGTGCACATGTGTTTGCCCACACAGCTCTCACCTGGTGCCCACAGAGGCTAAGGCGGAAGTGATGGCTGTAGCGCAGCCCTTTGGGGGTGAAGCTGGGCCCAGTGCCCACCCCAGCACCTTGGCCCAGCGACGGGAACTCGAAGTGCAGCATCTGGCCTGGCAATGCCAGTGCCAGGCTGCAGTTGTTGTAGCATAGCGATCGCAGCTGGGAACAGAGACAGGGAGCTCAGGGATGGCCATGTCACCCACTGGGGACACCCTTGTGGGGGACTCTGGAGAGCTGGCACCACCCCTCAGAGACAGCAGGGCCATGGTGGCACCCACGAGGGTCACCCACTGCTGCCACCAGTGTCAGATACTGTCACCCATCTGGGATGGCTGGGAAGGGCTGGTGTCATCTCTCTGGGGACAGCTGGGGGAGTGGCATTACCCACCCAGGATTAGACATTGTCACCCACCTTGCCATCCACCCAGGATTGCCACAGGGTTGGTGTCACCTCCCTGGAGATGGCTAAGGAGGGCAGGCATCACCCACTCTTGGTCTGACAGTCACCCACAGTGCCACCCATCCTGTCACCCACCCAGAATGGCTGTAAGGGGCTGGTGTCACCTCCATGGGGACACAGTGTCATGCACCCAGGATGACTGGGGGAGGCTCGTGTCACCCACCCATGATGGTGTCACCCTCCTGGTGCTAGCCAGTGCCACCATCTGGGACATCCTGGCTCTGGGGGAGACTGGTGTCACTCCTCTGGGGCCCATTGGCATCACCCATGGGGACACTTATGGACACTTGGACCCCCTGCCATCCCCAGTCACCTGGTTGCTGCGTGTGCCAGGGCCACAGGGGTGGCAGGTGGGCATCCCGTCGGAGGGGTGGCCCCGCAGGTAGGTGCCAGGTGGGCAGGGCTGGCAGGTGCCCGAGCTGGGGTCCACAGCACTGCCAGGGGAACACGGGGCACAGGACCCAGTGGGCTGGGGGGCACAGCGGCGGCAGAAGGAGGCCACCCCCCCCTGCACATTGGTGACGTTGATGCTGTACAGCTTGGCCACATCACTGGTGAACCGCCGGCCCTGGCACCGAGAGCACCATCACCATCTGCCCCCCACCCCCCACCAGATCCCCCCAAAGTGGGGGCCCTCCAGCCCTCTCAAAGCAGGGCCCCCTGTCCCTCACCGCCTCGTGGTAGGGGGTGCGCTGGAAGGCCCAAGTGAAGCTCATGGTCGCGTTCTTCTCCACCAGGTAGGTGTAGGATTGTTTCCCTGTGGAGCCTGTCCATGTCTCCACCGGAGTGTTGGTGTGTGAGTTGACACCCTGTGGGGACAGGGGAGGTGGCACCACCCAAATTCACTGTGCCCCCCCCAAACTGCTGTGTCTCCCCACTCACCACCATAAAGTAGAGCTCACAGCCAACGCTGCACAGTGTCTCGAAAACGAAGGTGATCCTGGCCACCTCCCTGCTCTCTGTGTCCTCCAGCACTGGGCTTGGAGGGCTGGGGACAGCGTGGGGACACTGCTAGCTCTGCTCCATGGCCGTGTCCCCCCTGCTCCCTGGTGGTGGCCCCCACCTCACCTGAAGCCAGGGACCACCAGTGTGAGGATCATGAAGTCACTGTCAGAGGCTCCAGCTGCCGTGTAAATGTAGTCCCCAGCTACCTCCCAGCCTGCAGGGGTGCAGTGACACTCAGAAAGATCCCTGGCAGTGCCCTGGCAAGGGACAGGGAAGGGATAGCCCTCTGCCACTACCTGCAATGCCCTTGTACTCGAAGTTGATGCCGCTGAGCACAGTGGTCTCCATGTTGGGGGGCAGCACGTTCCACCACTTGTACTCCAAGCCCAGCACTGGCTCAGTGCCCTCTGGGCAACTGAGGCAGGCTGGGGAGAGAAGGCAACAGCCCTGCACAGGGGTGGCACCCACCTCTCCCTCCGTCAGCTTGATGTGCCCTGCTTACCCCTTGAGGCCGGTGATGGGGACAAGAGGGGACAGCCCTGCACTAGAGTGGTACCACATTCCCCTCCCTGCAGCTTGGGATGACCTGGTAACCACCTCTTGGGGACAATGGTGGAGACAGGAGAGGACAGCTCTGTACTGAGATGGCACCCACCTTCCCTAGGCAGCTCCAGGGATCCCAGTTACTTACTGAGGACAATAACTGGGATGTTCTTACTGGATACATAGGGACAGCCCTGCACCAAGGTGGTACCACTTTTCTCTCTGTCAGCTTTGGGTGCCTTGGTCACCACTTTGGAACAATGATGGGAAGAGGATGGGACAACCCTGAACTGAGGTGGCACTCATCACCCCCTGGTAGCCCCAGAGACCCCAGTTATTCCTTGGGGACAGTGGTGGGAGTGTCCTTATTGGAGCCATGGGGACAGGAGGGGACAACGCTGCACTGGAGTGGCACCCACCTTCCCCCAGCAGCTCAGGCTGCCCCAGTCATGCTATGGGGACAATGACGGCACCACCTTACCGGAGCCGTTGGAATAGAAGCCATAGGGACAGGGCTGGCAGGTGCTGCTGTTGCCTTTGGCGAAGCCAGGGTTGCAGGGGGGGCATCGTGTCTTGACCCCTGAGGATGGCAGCCGGGTCGCCTGCGGCAGGTCCTCACTGCAGATCTTGGGCTCTGCCCACTTGTACATCAGCTGGGTCTGCCGGGGGAGTGGGTGAGCTGGGGGGGACACCGAGGGACAGGGGGCCCACCCCGGGCTGCCCCTGCATTACCTCCCCACGGGCGTCGCAGGCCGTGTGGGTGTAGAAGAAATCCTTGTCCGTGCAGGGCGGGCGTGGCTTGCAGGACCCCGAGCCGGGCTCTGCCGAGGGGGAACACGGCGGGTGAGCCAGCACAGCCCGGGGACCCCAGCGCTGTTCCCATCACGCGGGGTGTCTTTGTCTTCCCTCCCAACCAAGGGGTAGTGGGTGCTCCCTACTCCCCACATCATCTCTCCCTCCCCCAGGGCCACTCCTGCAGCGCAGATTGCGGGGACAAAGGGACCCCTAAGGGTGTCCCCCCTCACCAGCGTAGGTGTCAGGTTTGTCAGGGGCGCCAACACTGTCGCCACCAGGGGATGTCAGGTCACCCCTGCTCCCCACATCACCCCTTCCCTTCCCAGGGTCATATACTAGAGGGACAGCTCTGGGCGGGGGGAGCCCCGGGTGTCAGGGCTCACCGGCGTAGGTGTCAGGGTCGCAGGGCTGGCAGGCGGTGGCCCCTTTGCCAGAGAAGGTGTCAGCGGGACAGGGCTGGCAGGCGGTTGAGCCGGCGGCGGGGGCGAAGGTGCCGGGCTTGCAGGGGAAGCACTCGGAAGTGAAGGCCACCCCTGGGAGAGGGAGGAGTCTCAGGTAGCGGGGACGGGGGTGCACGACCCCCGAGATCCTCCTTTCTGCCCCCACCCACCTGTAATGCCGATGTTCCTCACCAGCACCGGTTTAGGCACCTTGGACCAGACGGAGAAGGCGGTGGTCCGCCAGTACAGCACGTTGTTCCCACGGCTCAGCTCCACCTGGGAGAAGGGTCCCATAGGATTGGGTAATCCCACTGCCAGGGATGGGTTTGGCACCGTGGGTGGGGGATCCCGCTGCCGAGGAGGGGGCTGGCACCAGTGGAGGGGCGTGTGTGGCACCCCCGTTTGTCACCACCCACCGCCCCCTCCTCAGCCTCGTGGAGCATCTTCGTCCCACGGGAGGGACAAGAAACGCCGGGGCAGCACCGAGGGACCTCCCCCCGGTGTCACCTCCCACCGAACACTCACGCTGTGGAACTCCCAGCCCTTCTCTGTCGTCCGCATCCAGCGGGTCTCCTCCACCGTGGGCTGACACTGGTCGTTCTGCACCTGCAGGGAGAGTGTCAGGGACTCCATGTTCACAGGGACCCTGCATGTCCTCAGGGACACACCCCCATGCTCCCAGCGACCTTCCATATTCCTAGGGACCCCTCCTCATGTCTCCATGAACCACTGCCATATCCCATGGGGCTCCCTTCATGTCACCAGGGTCCACTCTCATATCCCCAGGGACCCCTCCATGTCTGCAAGGATCCCCATGATGTCCCCAGGGACCCCTCCCAGATATCCAGGGTCCCCTTCCCCATGTCCCCAGAGACCCCTGTCACATCCACCAGAGATCCTGCCATGTCCCCAGGGACGCACATCATGTTCTCAGGGACTCCTTCCATGTCCCCAGGGACCCCTGAGGAGTCCCCACAGACCCACTCAGGTCACAAGAGACCTCTCCCATGTACCTAGGGACTCTTAATGCCATCTAGGACCCTCTCCCATATCCCGATGGACCCCTTCATGTACCAAGAGACCCCTCCCATGCCCCCAAGGACCCTCCCATGTCCCCAGAGACCCACATCCTCCACCCCTGCCCCCATCACCCACGAAGAATTCGAAGACGATGCTGCTGTCAGGGTAGATGTACTCAAAGGTGACAGTCCCCGACTGCTTGAGGCTCACAGCATACATGAGGGTGGCCGTGCACTCATCTGTGTTGGAGGCCACGTAGTCCCCCAGTGGCACCCACGTTGACCTGGGGCAAGTGACCAGTGGTCCTGTCACCACTCTCAGAGGGCAGGACAAGGATTGTAGGGACAGCTGGGGGGTCCCCAGGAAGTAGGGGAGAAATGGGGGGCACAGGGCTTGGGCACATCTTAGGAACATGGCAAGGTGTGATGGCTAGACACATCTCCCTCGGGAGAATCTCCTGGCCCGCTGAGAGCTGTGTGGACTGTAAGGAGAAGAGAGTGGGGTCCCCCTGTTCTGGGAAGGTGGCTGGATGAGGAACACACTATTGGGAGTAGGGAATTCCTAAGAGGGGCATCAATGGAGCAGCATGGTGGTGCCAGTAAAACTGAGGGTTTGGTGGTTGTTGGTAAATCTGGGAGGGTTTCTTGGTTGTTGGTACAACTGTGAAGGCTCAGTGGTGTGGTACAACCAGGAGCGTTTGGTGGTTGTTGGTATTTGCTGTGTACCAATGGCTGCTGGTACAACCAGTTGGTGGGAAATTCAGTGGCAGCGGAACAACTGGGTGGGCTTGGCAGCTGCTGGTACAACTGAGAGGCCTTGATGGCTGTGGTACAAGTAAGAAGGTTTTGTGGCTGCTGGTGGGATGTTTAATGGCTGTGGAACAACTGGAAGGGTCTGATGGCTGCCAGCACAACCAAAAGAGCTCAGAGGTTCCAGTGAGGATCAAAGGACTGTGGCAGTAAAGGCTCTTGCTGGTGGCACAGGGGTGTGGAGACCCCCATGGGTGCTGTAGAGACCCCTATGGGTGCTGTAGAGACCCCCACAGGAGCTCTGGGGACCTCCATGGGTGCCCCATCTCTAAGGAATATTGATGTGGAGGTCCCATGGGGTTTAGGTCCTGCCAGTTCTGGAGGGCGGGTGATGCTGCTGGGTGTTCCCTTGCTGTGACCAGGGTGCCCCTGTAATGCCCTGCTGGTGTCACCTCCCAGGGCAGGATGACAGAAGGGTGTCGGGGCAACTGGATGCACAGGGGTGCTAAGGATGCACAGGGGTGTCACACCCATCCTGCTCACTGTGCCCCGCACCCAGTCCTGACAGGCCAGGTGCCCATGTGCTGGCGTCACAGCCAGTGACACAGTGACTCACGCGGTGCAGTTCTCTGCCACGTCGCCAAAGCCGTCATCCACCTCCAGGTTGGTGGCCACATTGGCGAAGCCATGGGGCACCTCGTCCCACTCATCGAAGCGGATACCAGTGCCCAGCGAATAGGTGCCCGCAGCGCAGGGCCGGCACGTCTGCGTCTGCATCTCCAGGAACTCACCCGCCTTGCAGGAGAATGCTGCCAATGGAGACGGGGGCACAGGGCGTGGAGGGTCACCCCCAATCCTCCTCGTGCTGCTACAGCCTCATCACCCTCAGCTCTGCATTTCCAAGTGCTCCAGCTGGTGAAGGTGCTGGGATCCCCAGTTCTTACCATTCTACAAAGGCACCACCCCCATCCATGAGTTTTGGTACCTGATGCCCAGCTCTGCCCGATCCAGGCAGGATGTAATGCTCTACCATGGAACCTGGGCACCCCCAGGCTTTGGGGGCATGTTTTTGGGATTCCCATCCTGCTCATCCCTCCTGGTAAATTTGTGTGAGGGAGATTCTCATCTTGCTCATCCATCCTGGTGCATTGTGTGTGTGGTGAGATTCCCATGGCTCTCATTCCATTTGGTGACTGTGTGTGTGATTCCCCTCCCATCCTTGTGCATGTGTGTGTGTGATTTCCATCCCTCTTATCCATCCTAGTGCCCATGTGTGGGATTCCCATCCCATCCTATCCCATTATGTGTGTGGGATTTCCATCTCTCTAATCCCATTCAGGTGAGTGAGTGCTCATCTTGCTCATCTTGTCCTGGTGCATGTGTGGGATGAGGGGATTTCCATCCCAGTGTGTGTGAGATTCCCATCCCTCTCATCCCATTCTATGACTTTATGTGTGATTCCCATCCCATCCTATCTGTGTGTGCATGTGATTCCCATCTGTCTCATTCCATCCCAATGCCTCTGTGTGTGTGGTTCCCATCCCTCCATCCCAAGGAGCTGCTGTATGTGTGATTCCTATTCCATCCCACCCCAGTGCTTGTAGCTCTTCTACCATCCCATCCCGGGGGATTCCCATCCCACTGATCCCATTCCATCCTCCTGCCTGCACTGGAGCCAACAATGGCTGTGCTTGTCTCCCCACACTCTCCCTCCTCTCGGCCTCATTTCCCATCCCTGCCATTCCCACCCCCCAGCCTGACCCCGTGCCATTCCTGGTGGCAATCTTACAGCATTCAGTGCCCCTGACAGGGTCAGGCAGGCCAGTGCAGAGTCCAGGTGTGTGTGGTACAGCCACCCTCCAGCGCGATCCTGAGCTGTCACAGGCTGTGTACTCGTAGTGGTACTCGGACTGCAGGAGACACAGAGGGAACGTGCAGGGAGCTGCACCCCGGGCTGCCCCCGCACCCCTTGCTCCCTGACAGGGGCTGGCCCCTGGGCCCAGCAGTGCCTTCAAGGGATGGTTTTGAGTTAAGGTGTGGCAATGTCCTGTGGTGCCCAGGGCCTGGAGAGGGGGGCTTGAGAGGGTGCTCAGAGTGGGGGACACTGGGGCAGGGGAGAGTTCAGTGTGGGGGGATACTGGAAAATGGGGGTTATTTGGGTGGGAGATGCTCTGGATTGAGGGGAGCTGGGGACCAGGGGGATGCTCAGAGTGGTGGAGTATTGTGGCAGGGGGAGCAGTTTGAGAAGATGCTGGGAAATGAGGGTGCTGTGGGTGGGGGGATGATCTGGCTGGGGTTGCCCAGGAGCCTTGGAGCAGCAGCAGCCCTGCATCTCTCCCTGGTGTGGAGGGGAACCCCTGTGCCCCCTCCATGCTCCGGGGATCACATGGCACTGTCACACCCCTTGGCGTGGCAGTGACACACTTGGCTCATCAAACAGCTGTGGAACAACCCGGATCCAGCCGGGGAGCACCCCGGGCATAGGGCGGGAGCACAGGGGGGACCAAGGGGAACCAGGAAGTGCTGGGGACAGCAGAGGCACCATGACCCCCCCCCCCCCATCCTCCCAGCTGCACCAAGCTGAGACTGGCTTAAGGCTGGTGAGGAGATGTCAGGGACAGATGGCGTGGGCAGGGTGAAGGACACATCTCGTGGTGGTGTTGGGGTTTGGGGTACAAGGGAGCTCCCCACCCCCCCGCAGCAGTGCTGAGGTGTCAGAGCCAGTGCTGTGGCTTCATGCTCCCAGCAGCTGCTGGAGCGTGGCAGGTTGATGAGAAAACAACTGCTTTGATGTTCCCATCAGCTGAAAACACAGCAATGGTGGGGGGAAAGAGGGGGATGGGGGGTGTGAAGGGGAAAGAGGGATTGTAGAGGTAAAAGTGGGATGGAGAAGGAAAACTGAGGACAGAGAGATGCCTGCAGCACCCCCTGCCCATGTACAGGCAGCATGGAACCCCCCTGGCCCGGGGATGGGGACACAGAGAAAGGTCCCCACCACCCTGGGGGTACCCGGGGGGTCACTCCAACTTTCAGCAGCCCTGAACTACCACATTGCTCTCAGTCCTGAGGGATTTCCTTGGGGAGAGGGTATTTTTTCTCTCTTCCTAAACTTTTCCATGTTTTCATTAAATCTACATAAATTGACCTAATTCAGCCCCAGGATGGCTCTGGGGGTGGAGGGCACCCAAAACTGCCCCTCTGTAACTCTGCTCTGGCCAGGGGAGGGAGAAGGGCTGTCCCTTGTGAAGGACAGGGGACACCCCCTCTGGGGGACTGATCGCTCCTGGGGCAGGTGCCAGCCCCAGTCTATTGTTTCCAGCTCTGGATCATGGAACACGGACAAAAATAATTGGATCAGAGAAAAAAAAATCCTGGCCCAGATTAAAAGCAGACGTAGGTCTGAGGAGGGGGGAGGAAAACTGGGCGGGGGGGGGGGGGAGGCAAGACAGAAAATCCAGGGAGAGCATTTGGGGGTTCACCCGCTGTCCCCAAGGTGGACAGATCCTAGTAAATGACAGAATGGTATTCACAGAATACCATGTGCTGGGCTGGGAATGACACGTGGCCATTGGGATTGTCCCCCCCGGCTCCTTGTCACCCCCCCAGCAGAACTCAGGGAGACCCCAATGTGTCTGAGCGGTAGGGACTTAGGAACGATGATAGGGTGACACCAGTTGGGGTCCCAAAGGAGACCCTCGGGCTCTGGCCGAGCCACTGGGAGCAAAGACTGCTCCCTGGGTCCCCAGGAGGTCGGCCAGTCCCTCTCCCCTATAGGAGACACCCCATCCACAGTGCCACCGGGATGCCTGACCCCCAACCTGTCCCCTCCTTGTCCCCCCCATCTCATAGGGAGCGACCTCCCCGTGCTCCGGGACTCCGTTTCATCGGCGTGTGGGGAGAATTTGGGGGTGGTTGCAGCGGTGCCGGTGTCTTACCGGCTGCCCACTCCCCCATCCCCCCCCCCCGCCCACCGCCATTCCCGGTGCCGGTACCTCCTTGCAGACGTGTAGCTGCTCTCCGGTGCGTCCCGGTGACACGGTGACAGCCAGACACAGCGCCAGCGGCATCCACCGGGCTCCGGTACCGGCCATGGCGGCGGTAACGGCGGTGGCAACGGCGGCGGCTCGGCCGGTGCGAGCACCGGCGCCGCTGCCCCGCCCCCGCCAACGGCCCGGCCTCCGCGCACCTGCCGCTACCTGCCCCCGCCCCCGGGAACGGGAATAGGCACCGGCAACAGAACCCCCGGGAACGGGAATAGGCACTGGGAGAGGAACCCCCGGGAACAGCACCGGACATCACCTCCAAGAACGGGCACCAGGAACGGTGGGAACGGCACAGGGCATCGCCCCAGGGAACGGGAACGGGCAGTGGATCACGAATAGACTCCCTTGGAACGGCAACTGGCATCGCCTCCGGGAACGATTGCCATGAGAACGGCACCGGGAATCGGTATCGAGAATGTTATTCATGGGAATGGCACCGCGCATCGGTATTGGGAATAGATATACGGGAAAGGAACTCCCAGGAACAGCACGGCCAAGGTTACACCCGGGAATGGTATCCTGAGATTGGCGCCGGGCACCTGCACCGGGAGTGTTATCCGTGAGAACGCCGCCGGGAACACCATCATCCTTGGGAGTGTATCCCCGGAAACGGGACTGGGAATGTAATCCCCGGAACGCGTTCCCGGGAACGGCCTCGGGAATTTATCCTTGGGAACGGATTTGAGAATGTTACGCCAGGAACAGCACCGGGACCGTCTCGGGGCATCACGCCCGCGCCTCCCGCCCCCGGGAACAGCCTCTCCTCCCGCCGCCCGGGGCTGGGGGAGGACTGGGACACGGCGAGGGGGGGGGTCAC